>ML682036.1:9785976-9851365 GCA_007922195.1 Podocnemis expansa
CCAGTTGTCAGCAGGTAACAGTGTTAGACCAAATTAGTGAGCACCCCAATGCCCCTTGGACTCCCTGAATTCCTCAACCCCCCCAGCTGTCAGCTGGTAACTGCTAGACCAAATTAGTGAGCACCTCAACACCCCCCCAAATTTCCTAACATGCCCCAGTTGTCAGCTAGTAAGTGTTAGACCAAATTAGTGAGCACTCCCAATAGCTGCCCTGCATCCCCTGAATTTCCTAACCCCCCAGTTGTCAGCTAATAAGTGTTAGACCAAATTAATGAGCACCCCAACACCCCATGAATATCCCAACACCCTCCCAGTTCTCAGCAAGTAGCAGTTAGACCAATTTAGTCAGCACCCCAACACTCCCCCTTACACTTACCTGACTTTCCCAACACCCCTCAGCTAGCAGCAAGTAACAGTATTATACCAATTTAGTGAGCACCACACCCCCCCTTACACACCCCTGAATTTCCCAACACCGCCCCAGTTGTCAGCAAGCAATAGTGCTAGACCAATTTAGTGAGCATCCCTACACCCCAAGTTCCCCCCAAACCCCCCACTTGTCAGCAAGTAACTGTTACAGCAATTTAGTGAGTGCTCCCAATACTCCCCCCCCCCCCCTTCAAGCCCTGGGGAGAAGCCTGAACTAGCCTCTGACCTGACCCACAGCGCAGCATGTCACTGCCTGGGAGGGAGCTCAGGGGCCAGGCTGCATTTTGTGAAAACAACCTCCTGGATGCTGGAGGAAATATTTAATGAGCTAAAATCAAGGATTGTGCCTGATTCTTGCACCAGCGGACGGGGCCACCCTCCTTTCCAGCTCCGCACGGGATTTAAAGGCTGCCCAGTCACATGGGCAGTGATGGCCTGAAAAGGAGAAAGTGACTCCAACTGAAAACAAAGCAGAATGAAATGTGGAAAAGGGAAGCACAGTGCATGAATAGTGCAAAAAACTGTGAAGAATAATTCATTAGAATAAGTTGTTACTAGCTCGAGAGAGGCATTTTGTTGTTTTAAAAGTTTAAATTTGGTTTTAAAATTTTTAGCTCCTGTCATCTGGTGTCACTCTCATTGAGATACGACCATGTTTTGGTAATGCAGGAAGATGTGCTTTGATAGCTATTTCATATTTTTAAGTTGTTATAACTAATTTTATCAAATACATGCAGATCTGTGGGTTTTTGAAAGCCATCTGGTTCCCATTCCAAAAATGCTGTAAAAAATCTGAACCCATGGCCTAATGGGACTACACAGCAGCAGTGAGGGTAGAAATCAAATTCCTTCTATGGCCTTTTCATGGCATGTGAAATATTCACTTCTAAGCCCATGCAGAACACATACAAAGTGACCAGTTTATAATGCAGAATATTACACTTAAATTGCAGGGAGCAGCAGTGCCTGGGGATTGGTTCCAACCACGCAATGAAGTTTACCCTTTATTTAAATGTTGTAAGCACTACTTCATGATCCAGACCATATAAAACAGATGTTCAAGTGACCTTGTTGTTAGCTCTGTTATTAGGAAAAACGACGCACAGTTGTGAACACGTCTGGTGTTGGGACGTATGGTGTGCTACAGATGTGCTGAGGAACTAAAAGATGGGTAGGATGCCACATTTCTCCAGATTAAGTCTGTGAAGCCTGGAAGACTAGGGAGAAGTATCACAAAGCCAAGAGAATGAAAAATTCAGCAATTAAGAGGAGAAAGGATTTTTAGTCAGACATTACCATATTCTTGTTTTATTCTTAATGTGTGTCACAGTGTTATACAATCATCCATCAGTATACAATCTGAATCCTTTCCATATCAAATCAGTAGCACTAACCAAATTCTTAATGGATTTAACAGTTTCTGGCACTTCTCCCTTTACACTACAGACTCAGCTCTCTGCTAAAGATGATCAGATGTACTGGATGTGTCCTCTAGATTTTTAGAAGACTGTTCCAGAGACACAGGCCCCCCAACAAAGAAAGCTTTGTCTATAACTACCCTGTGTTTTGACTTGGGTTTTGCAATCCACATTATTGCAGAGGAGCACAACTACTGAGATCAAGAATTTTGCCTCATGTAGTTGGTGTTTGGTGCCTTCATTGCTTTGAAAATTAGAACCCAGACCAAGAAACGGACTGAGACCTAATGCAAGGACTTGAGCGTAGCACGTCCCGGAGAAAGGAAGTCATTGCTGCATACTCAACATTCCTGTTCTTTTAATTTAAGGTGTGAGCACTAATGTGAATTTTCTGAGGCCCCCAACCAGTCCTCCCAACAAAATCTCACTTGACATATCTAGTATTTAAAAAAAATTAAAAAAAAACAACAACAACAGGAAAGTTGTTTTATTTTTAAAAAAAAAGTTACATTTGCCTTACGGTCACCTTAAGTATGATAAAGAAAAAAAGAGGAGCACAAGCTCTATTTAAAAACAAACCCTTTGAGGTCATTGCTAAGAGGGCAGTAAGGAGTGATAACAACAAACAACAACTTGAACTTTAGTCTCCAGTCTTGCAAACACTGAAGCCAAAGATAATTTGTTTTAAAGTCATATATGTAAAGTTATGCATGTGCCTAAATCTTGGCAGGAAGGCAGCATATCTGAATCTTAAATATGTGAAAGATGTCCCGGGCAATAGTTATTATGCCTCGGAAGTAAGGTCAGGATGTCCAGAAAGCATGATGCCACAAATGGAGCAGACTTCATTAGGCTGTGCAAAAAACCCCAAACAAAAAACCAATTGAGCCTATTCTAAAATGACTTTTCAATTATTTTTATTCACCCCCTCCCCCAAACCTAGTAAAAGGACAATCTGTCAATAAAGATTATTTACTTGCAAAAAGGGCACATGAAATTTGTTTTTGGATCTGCCATTTTTTTGAATTAACCAGTTACATTAAAAAAAAAAATGCTGAATGTGTCATTCCCCAATTCAAAAACCTTGTTTTTAAAGGTTTAGAAAAATATTCAGGGAGCAGAGGAGTGGAAAATTTTAGTCCCAGAGGAGACTTTTCAGCAAATTAGTAGCATGAAAATGGAACTCCCATCAATGAAATTCTCATCAATACCTTTACATCTACCTAGGTATTTATATGCTCTTCCCCCAACTGATTACCATCATAACTGATGGACTCTCACACATTAATGGATTTATCTGCACCAATGCACTTCTGAGGTAGCAAATTCCTTCTTTCAATCATAAAAATTATAAAATATAGAATATTTAAAGAGTGTCTACTCTTTAGTTTTTATGGAAATTTATTCTGGGGCATCTCAGTACTTACATCCCACAATGCAAAAAAATTCTGAACCCGTTCAAAAATGTGATGCACTCTATGTCATAAATAGTATAGCAGTCCCAGCATGTACTTGGAATGGGGCTACTGGGTTGTATCATTTTTCTGCTACTTTCCTAAAGTGAAATGCCACTTTTCCTGTCTCTTACTGTTCCTCCAGTTCTTGACTTTCTACCCCCAAGCCCATATCTGCTGCTGTTACAGGCCACGTGTAGCTCTTACCCTTTCCTTGATAGAAATCATGACAAACAGTTCAATTAGCTTACTTTCTACATAAGATGCTTCTTATACAAATTAAGGTTACACAACATGACTGAATGAAATACTATGTCAAACATTCTTTAATAATACAGACAAAGGAACACAGGTGAAACGTTCAAAGTGGTCTGTAGGTGAAAATTCCTATAATAAATATTTTTCTCTCTATATTACATAATATTTTAGTTATTAACTTCAACCAGACATAAAAATAAATAGTCCATTAGGAAGCTATATACCAGCTGAGAGCAGGGAGCCTGGCTGTCAGCTGCCCAGAACAGAGAGTGGAGTGGGGACTCCTGCTATAGGCAGCCTGGGACTGAGAGCAGCAGCCCTGAGCTGACAGTGAGAACACTGCTTTCAGACTCCAGCACGGCCAGGGCTCCTGCTCTTGAAACTGGGGAGGGGGGAGGGTCCTAGTATTGCAGGATCTGCAGTTTTTGCAATATTGTGAAATAAGTAGGGCCTTTAACATATAGTATTTTATACTACCTTGCCAGAAAATAATTGATTGCTTGTCTTTTTATTACAAGACACAAAGGGAAAAGATATAGAAGCAAAATGAAATTATAGTCTAATTAGTTTGCAGAAATTAGTTCTTGGTGGAGAATTCCAGTGTTTGGGGTGAATTTTAAGGCTTCTGAAAAGCTGGCTTGACAGTTCTAGAGTTTTACTCAAAGGATAAATACAGAGAATACAAGCTTTCCCACACAGTCTTGGCAATGTTCATTTTCCAAAGGGATAGCTGTGTTAGTCTAGTCCAGCAAAAATACCAAGGAGTCGTATGGCACTTTAAGACTAACAGATTTATTTTTTGCATGAGCTTTCGTGGAAGAAAATCCCACTTCGTCAGATGCTTCGAAGATAGGTGAACTTACAGAACGGAATGAAAATAAATGCAAGGGGGTGTAAAACATAGGATCAGGTCATAACATGCTCTGATTTGCTGTTACTGTATGACCTGATCCTATGTTTTACACCCCCTTGCATTTATTTTCATTCCATTCTGTAAGTTCACCCATCTTCGAAGCATCTGACGAAGTGGGATTTTCTTCCACGAAAGCTCATGCAAAAATAAATCTGTTAGTCTTAAAGTGCCATACGACTCCTTGGTTTTTTTGAGAGAGCAGTACAGTTGCCAGTCCTTAGGCTCTGTTGAGACTACCAGCAAGCACTTCCAGTTCGTGTCAAGTGTCATGGCTTTAGTGATGTGGACTGGGAGCCCTGGCTCACCTCATGTATGCCAGAAGAGCCTTCAGATAACTCAGGAATACCCTTAACTATATTTGAAATCCCAACAACACACAAGGCTCTATATTCCTTATAAATCCTCTAAGAATGCTTGTACTAAGATCAGTTATTGAGAGAACTTAAATTTTCAAGAATATGTTTTGTTTGTTACATAGCATTCCGATGTGCTATAAGGTGGGCGCTTCATTTACAGCTATGACAGTGCAGTTGCATACAAATTCTGATTTCAATACAGAAGTTTTTATAAAAAAAGAGTTACTAAGCTTTCGTAACTGTTATTCTTTGAGATGTCTTGCTCATGTCCATTCCATGCCAAGGGTGTGCATGGTACATGCACAGTTGCCAGAGGATTCTCTCTCAGTCGTATTTGTAGGATGAACCCTGCACCCCTTGCTGCTGTGCATGCAGGCACCTGTATAAGGATTGCCACCAGCTCTCTACCCTCTTGATTCCTTCTTGCCAGAAGCTATAACAGAGGAGAAGGGAGGGTCATGGAATGGACATGAGCAACACATCTCAAAGGGCAACAATTACAAAAAGTTAGTAACTGTTTTTTTTCTTTTCAGCTACCTGCTTGTGTTCATTCCATGCTAGGTGACTCACAAGCAGTACATCTGGAAGTAGAGGTAGAGTTCATGGATATGCTGACTGCAACATTGTTCTGCCAAAACTGGCATCATCACAGCCCTGTTAGGTGATGGCACAGTGGGATGGGAAGGTAGGAACAAATGACCATATTGCAGTTTTGCAGATATCCTGGATCAGGACATGGGCAAGTAATGGTGTTACTAAAACCTTGGCTCTTGTAGAATGAGCAGTCATGAAGGCCAGAGGAGGAACCTTCACCTACTTGTAGCAAACTTGGATACAGGTGGTTATTCAGGATGTAATTCTTTGAGATGACAGAGGCGACCCTCTCACACTTTCCATTACTGCTACAAAGAGCTGAATGAACTTGCAGCAGGGCTTGATCCCTAAGGATCAAGAATACTCAAGGAGTTGACTCATGAGATATCTGAGCCATTCACTATTTGAAAAATCATGGAGGAATAGAGATGTCCCAGCGGACTGGAAAAGAGCAAATATAGTGCCCATCTATAAAAAGGGAAATAAGGACAGCCCAGGCAATTACAGACCAAACAGTTCATACTCTGTACCAGGAAAAATAATGGAGCAAATAATTAAGGAATCCATTAGCAAACATTTAGAAGAGAATAAGGTGTGAAGTGATAGTCAGCATGGATTTGACAAGAATAAATTGTGTCAAACCAACCTGATAGCTTTCTATGACGGGGATAAAAAGCCTTGTGGATAGAGGGGAAGCGTGGTACATGTGGTGTATCTAGACTTTAGTAGGCTTTTGATACGATCTCGCATCACCTTCTCATTAAGAAACTTCTATAAGATGGCCGCAAAATTGGCTGGATAACTGCTCCCAGAGAGTAGTTATCAATGGTTTACAGTCACGCTGGGAGCGCATAATGACTAGGGGTACTGCAGGGATTGGTTCTGGGTCTGGTTCTGTTTGATATTTTCATCAATGATTTAGATGATGGCACAGAGAGTACACTTATGAAGTTTGCTGATGATACCAAGCTGGCAAGGGCTGCAAGTTCTTTGGAGGATAGGATCACAATTCAAAATAATTTGGACAAACTGGTGAAATGGTCTGTAGTAAAGAGAGTGAAATTCACACATACAAAATGGTTAATGACTGCATAGGAATGAATACTGCAGAAAGGGATCTGGGTGTCATAGTGGACCACAAGCTAAATACAAGTCAACAGGGTAATGCTGTTGCAAAAACAAGCAAACACCATTCTGGGATATATTAATAGGAATATTGTAAGAAAGACATGAGAAGTAAATCTTCCACTCTGTTCTGCGCTGATTAGTCCTCAACTGGCGTACTGTGTCCAGTTCTGGGAGCCTCATTTCAGAAAGATGTGGACAAATTGGAGGAAGTCCGGAGAAGAGCAACAAGAATGACTAAAGGTCTGGAATACTTGACTTATGAGGGAAGATTGAAAGAGCTGGGCTTGTTTGCTTTGGAAAAGAGACTGAGAAGGGTCATGATAGCAGTTTTCAAGTACCTAAAAGACTGTATGAGGAGGAGGGGGGAAAAATGTTCTCCTTAACTGCCTATGACAGGATAAGAAGCAATGGGCTCAAACTACGGCAAGGGAGGTTTAGGTTGGACATTAGGAAAAAATTCTTAATTGCCAGAGTGATTAACCACTGGAATAAGTTGCCTAGGTAGGTTGTGGAATCTCTGTTACTGGAAGTTCTTAAGAGCAGGTTAGACAACACCTGTCAGGGACGGCTTAAGAGGGAACTTGGTTCTGCCATGAGTGTAGGGAACTGGACTCAGTAACCACTCATAGTTCCTTCCCGTTTCTATGGTTCTATGAGTCTCTCAATATAGAAGGTGGGGGACTGCCTAATGTCCAATATAGGAAGCCAATGTCCGACAGCTGTCTTGTGAGGAAACAGACAGAAAGAAAACTGTTTTGGTTGTTTGGAATTGCAATACCAACTTTAGTAGGAAGGCCAGATGGGATGCAGCTGGATCTTGTCCTTGAAGAACACAGTAGAAGGTGGGTTCTGATGTGATGCCTTTGATCTCAGAGAACTGTCTGCCTTGATGATTGCCACCAGAAAGGCAATCTTCCAAGAGAATGAACATGCAACAAGGTGCTATCTGGTCAAAAGGGGATCCTGTGAGCCTTGACAAAACCATGTTTTAGTCAGATGGAGAAATCAGGTCACAAACCTGAGGACAGAGTCTTGCCATTACCTTGAGAAACCTGATCATCATCTTGTGGGAGAAAACTGATCTGCCCTGCACAGGAGGGTAGAAGGCTGAGATGGCTGCCAAGTGAACCTTAATAGACAAAAGAGCCAAGCCTTGATGTTTCAGATGAAGAAGATAGGCTACAGAGAAAACCAGGATGGAGAGAAAGTTCACGTGGAGGACTAACAAGTGAAGTATTTCCATTTCACCACTTACATAGCCCTAGCCTAGTGTAAGGCTTTCTGCTGTTGAACAAGATTTGCTGGACCTGTTCTGAGCTGGCCTGCTCTTCTGGGTAAAAACCATGCTGTCAGGTGCAAGGAGGTAATGGTTTGGTTGAGGCAACAGACTGCTGTGAAATCAAGTGCGGGCAGGTTGTGAGTATAGTTGAAGCAGCCACTGAGATGTCCAGAAGCATACCAAACCATGATGTAGGCTATAAGTATAGCCTTTAGGAGGACCTTATGAACCAAGGGGATCAGCAAGAAGGCACACAGTAGATGGTCTGCTCAAGGAGAGCAAGAAGGCACCAGAGAGGGAACTCCTATTGTGTTCATGCAGTGAACAGAACTGACAGCACTTGCTGTTCTGTTTGGGGGTGTACAGGTCCACCTAGGGAGTGTCTAACTTTTGGAAGATGATTCTGATGACCTTTCGTTGAAGAAAACATTCCTGGTGAAAGGGAAAAGATCTGATGAGATGATCCACCAGTGTGTTTCAGGCTCTGAGGAGATGTAACGTCTCAAGGTGGATGGTGCATTTCAGCAAAAGGTCCACAGCTGAAGGGCTTCCTGGCACAGGGCTGAAGACTGAGTCCCTCCCTTGTTGATGTAAAACACTGATGCAATATTGTCCATCAAGATCTGCACCCCCCTTTCCTGACATCTCGGAAGGTCCAGCAAGCAAAGCGTACCACCGTGTTCCTTGACATTTATACATAGGGAGAGTTTTTCCCAAGACCAGATGGCCTGAGTCCTGAAACGCTCAAGTTGGGCTCCCCACCCCAGTCTGACACATCCAAAGCTAAGGTCACAAATGGATGATTGAAGGCAAAAGGTACCCCTTTCATAACAGAAGCGAGGTCTTTCTGCTAAGTTAGAAAAGTGAGGACTGGCAGTAAAATCATTAGTGTTGAGTCCACGTGGCATCTGCTCCAGGAGCAGACTGTAGTCGTTTGAGGCGTAGCCTTACATACAGCATCATGCATGTACATGCCTTCATCTGAAACAACAGCTTGAGGCAAACCCAAGCTGTCATTAGCAGTTGGTTCATAATGTTGGTGATTAGGTCTGACATGGCTTGAAATCTGGCCTCTGGTAAATAGGCCTTGGTCTGGCTCAAGTTGAACACTGCACCAATGAAGTCTGTTCTCTGATCCAGGACCGGAATTGCCTTTTGCTCATTTATGAACAGACTGAGCATTCAGAAGGTGGTTTGTACTGCACCCGTGCTATGCTGGACCTTAGCTTGTGAGCAGCATTTCAGTCAGTCAGTCACAAGGTATAGATAGACTTGCGTTCCTTAACATTTGAAGAAGGTTGCTACTACTGCCACACACTCCTCTATTGTCATGACACATAGGAGGGGCTTGTACCTACTGTACAAGAAGCTGCTCACGAGAAGATACCCTGAAGAGGGATGGGGATGGGGAGTGGGAGGAAGGTATGGATGAAAACTAGAGGGTGTAACCAACTGCTGTAGTGCTGAGTATCCAACAGTTCAAAATTGTAAATGACCACGTTGGGCTGAAGAGTAACAGGCAGCTCAAAAACAAAAGGCAGGATGGATCCAAAGTCGGGACTGACATGCCATCCTTGGCTATACCTTCAAAAGCCCTGGCTGACCCCTCAGTGAAGTTGAGACAGAACAAAAGGGCTGGTGTTATTTATGGCCTATTCCTTTCCTTTTGTAGGATTCCTGTCTGGGAGGCCCTGGGAATCTGAAAGACCGCTGAGGCCTATAGTGCATCCTGAAGGCCAGGGACATGTAAAGGCCCAAGAAGCATAGCATAGCTCTTGAAGAGTCTTTGAGGCCATTAAGCTTAGAATTCATCTGTTCTGGAGAACAGGGAGGCTCCTCAAAGAGGAGAAACTGGATGGACTGCTGCACTTTGAGAGAGAGAGAGAGAGAGAGAGGCTCAATGACTAGAGCCACAGATAGCACCTCATGGTGACCACTGACGCCATAGTCATGGGTGCTGAGTCAATCACATCCAGAACCTCCTGGAGAGAAGTCTGTCCTGGCCACCATCTTTCCTTCCTCCAGAATGGCTGTGAACTCCTGCCTCAACTCCTATGGCAGGGAGTCCCACAAGTTAAAATCATACCTTCTCGGCAGATTTGCATAGTTAGAGATACATAATAGGAGGCTGCCTGTTGAATAAACCTTGCATCTAAACAGGTTCAGACTTTTAGCCTCTTTATTTTTGGAGGTAGCACTCAACTGTTCCTGTCTATCCTGCTTATTTACAGCTGACACCACCAGGGAGCTCAGGGGAGTACAAGTACTCAAACTCACTAGCTAGAACACAGTACTACTTCTCCAGCCTTTTTGAGCTAAGGAGCAGAGCCAAAGAGGTCCGCCATAGCATCCTGACAGCTCCCAATACCACCTCATTAACTGGAAAGGCCACCCTGGAGGGGGTCACTGCAGCCAGGCTATCACGTTGTGAACAGACTCCTTAAGTTCCTCCGAGTCCTCCCTCAGAGATCATGGTGGTGCTATACCTGCTTCTACCACCAGGCAGTTCTGGGGAACCAGTAATTGACAATGGGTCAGAGAATGCTGCAGTGGGACCATGGAGAGTTTTCCCCTGAATGGTGCTGTGGTGGTCAATGGAGCTCACCACCCCCTGATCCCTTCTATCACCAGTTACCTTGGCTGGCAGTGGCAGGTTGACAGTATTGAGACATCTGATCCTTTGTCACATAGAGAGCCTCCAGAGTAGAAGGACCCATAGATATGAGGTCCCCTAATCACTGCTGGGAGTCAGAGGTGGGTTCTGTACCAGACCTGTCACTTTAGGCAGCATCAGCGAGTCTGACTGTGGCTCCAGGGAAGATGAGTGACCTGGCATGGTTCATACTATTCCAGCCATTCCATGATTGTCTGTCTTCGGCATCAGAGACTGCTGTGTCTCTGTACATTGTTTCCTGCCCACACCTGAAATCTAATTAAAAGGCTGCTGCCAAAAATTATCTTCCTAGCTCATCAGTTCAGTGCCATTCCTTCTTTCATACCAAGTGTTACCTGTCTGTGCCTAGAGCAGCCACTGAAAATGCCAAGATAAGGGCAGGCTACAAATGGAGAGCAGATTCTCCCAGTACCGGTACGTGACGCTGAAGATGGACTTCCCTAAGCAGCCACAAACAATGCTTCTAGTTCCCCACACCAGTTATCAAGAAGTGAAAACAAAATCTAAGCAGCCCCCTTTACTGCATTTCAGTATCTGGCTTCCCATCAGCCACTGGGTCTAGTAAAGAGATATGTAAATTACTTAAAACTTCATGCTCTTTATCAAACGGGTTCTCCTAACTGCAAGGATCAGCCACATTACCAGATCAATGTAAGTTGGGATCCTACCCAAAATACCACTGTTAATTTCTGTGAATAAAACTAAAGGTATATGATAAAAAGGAAAGAAAAACTATATGGGAACAGTTAAAAGACTAAAGCAATCACATACATACAACTAATTTGGAAATCCATATACAAAGTCTTTGGTAGAATTTGGAGTTTGCACGCTTATATAGCTCCTCTGGGCACATACAGTTCCTGGATGGGCTTCAGTCCTTTGTTTCACAGCTTCAGTTGTAGATGAACAGATCCAGAGGTAGGTGATGGCTGAAGGCTATAGAGTGGAAGACTCAGTGGAAGTTGTGCAGCTACTTTTTATATTTCTTGGGTCTTTTCCTTGCTGTGTGTGGAAATTTACAGCACTAAGAGAGAGTCCAGAGTCACATAAGCAAGTCCTGGTGACTCATCAGGTCTCTCTCTGGGCCCACTACCTGAGTTTTTTTCAAAGGCCTTCTGTCTGGGACATGGCCTACTAACACAGCACAAATTAAAACACTGATATACCAAACATATTCATCACTTCCAAAACAGATACAACACATACACAAACAATATCATCATACTAGCAAACTGCAAACTTTCTAATGGTACCTAACATGGCTCATCGCATATGAATTGTTGTAATTTTTAAATATTGATGCTAATAATATCATAAATGGTCCCACTAATTCAGCTAGCATCACATCAACTTCTAATCCTTACCTTGAAGATCTTTTACAAATTAGCTTCTCCTTAATTATTTAATCTCTTACCTCACTAGGTCGCTCCATCAGTAATGAGCAACCTCTTTGTTGGTGTGTAAAGTGGGAAAGGTCTACGTTTCCTCCATCCTGATCCTTATTCATTATACACACACTCCAAATTAATTTGCAGTCACTACCCCATTCCCTGTGACCTCTCTCTTTGATGAGGCCAACTGCACAACACCCCATTGGGGGTGTGCAAGCAGGTGAGATCTTAAGAGCTCATGTTCACTTTACTTTAAAAACAAAACAAAACAAAACCCTATGACATCTCCAAACTGTACAGTTGGGTAGTTATTATTTATATTACAGTAGTGCCTTGAAATCTCAATAAAGGTCAGAGAGCCCCAGTCTGTTAGATGTTGTACAGAGAAGTAACAAAAGCAACAGACCACATCACAGAGATCTTACAACCTAAGTATGAGGACACAATGGGTGGATGGAGCAGATTAGGAGGGAGGAGTAACAATAAAAACAGAGAGTTTAGCATAAAAGCAGAAGCCTACCATCATTACTTGCTTAATGAATCTCAGATGGTGAAGATCTAAGAGGTGGTAGGGTCAGCTTGCCAGGCCCTATATAAATCAGAGGAATGGACTGCAGTCTTGGGCCCCATCTTCTCAGGTAAAGAAAGGTGCTGAAAACTACCGGTGAGAGGAAATTAACAAAGCTTGTTATAAAATTGGTAGGTTTCATCAGGCAGCCCTCCAGTTTCAATGGGAGCTCACAATGAACCAAAAAACTTAATTTTTTCCCCGCTTACCTCCACTCACTCATTATGAGACTCCCTAGGAGACCCTGAATACCTGCTGGCAGAGGGCCTGCAGTACTTTAACTCATAACAGGCTGGACACACTATCAGACTGTTGTCACAATATGTATCTAAAACATATATTTGAAGAAAACAAGCAACAAGTCCTCTGTCATTTTTAAAGACTAACATTTATTTGAGGGTATCACATGCAACTGAAGACTTGTTAGTCAGGAATATCATTGAGTGATGTGTGTATGGATTATGTATAAAGAATTCTGTATGTGTGCTGGAAATAGGTTTACAAAATGTGTTTTGGAAATAGTGCATAGATCAAGCCTGTTCTAGACAAAGGAATGAAAATTTACCTGTCTGACCAGCTCGATTGCTGACAGAACAATGAAAGTATATTTACATGCAAAATAAACAAAGCAATCAAGTTAACAAGCATTGGAAGACATGGTTCAGTGAACATGCTGGGGAACAAAATCTGCACCCCCAGAAAATCTTCTTGGCTCTTGAGGCTGAGAAAATGAAATCTGGGAAATATAAGGGGGGCAAAAAGACTTTCTGGTTGTGCATCACTTGGCGAACAAAGCAAACAGCGCCTTCTGATTCTGTGAAGTTGGATCCTTTGTCTCAGAGGGCCACAGCTGCTGCTAATTTGATGCAAGGAAGAAAAAGGCATACATAAAGATTGTAATAGGCTAAAATTAAGTTTTAGTCACTAGAAAGAATATCTTGTTCATGACTATACCTACCTGTTTTTCTCTTGCTTAGTACCACTTAAATCTTTGCTCTTTATGAATACATTTGTGCTCAGTTTTACTATTAACAACCTCAGTGCTGTTATATTGAAGAAAATGTGAACCCTCAGCTAAACTAAAAGGCTAGTTTATACACTTGTCACTTTGGAGGCAGCAAATTTAACAGTTCCTGTGAGTGGCCAGTGAGAGGGACTGTCAGCGAGTCATTGTGATTTACTCAGTGTTGAAAAAGAACAGAAGATGAAGGACTCCTAAGATCTTAAACTGCCTAACCCTTCCCCAGAATATACTATTCCTGCAAAAGTAAAACTATGATGGGAAAATGATGGTGTAATTTCTTCAGATTTTTCTAGCATTTGGAGGTAACCATTAAAAGAAGCCAGTCCTGAAATGATAGGGTATTATATAAAAACATAAGGAGCCTGCTGGTGGTATTTTTGTCCTCTTTGTGGATTCAGCTATAGCTTGGAAGACTTGTATTTTAAGGTGGCACATATGGCTTTTTATCAGCAACCTATCTAGAAGAAAGCAATGTTGATTTTGCTTAGCTAAGATGTCTGTTTACATAGCGTCATGTTCCGCAAGTAGTGCTTGAATAAGGTACTAAAGAGGAGTAAGGACAGGATGGTCCATTGCAACTATTGCTTTTAGGCAGTGTTGTGGAAAGTACTAACTGTATTCCAAATTCAAAGAGCAGTTTTAATCTCAGTACTTCTTGCTGATTACTATGGAAGGTCACCTTCCTGAAAGGTCAGATCATTTCTGACAGAAACAACATCTGGAGAGATCAGCAGGCAAAATCATTACCACAGTTCTGCTTTGCAGTTTAAGAAGGGACTTGCAAATGGATCCCACTACTGAACGTCTGCAGTGCTGGTTAGTGTGTGCAGAAGGTACTAGGTCAACATGCTCGCACATGTCTATGTCCAGAGAGAAGCAGAAATTCACTTCAGGAGGATGTCTCAGTTTTTCTGTGGGCTCTTTTTCACTAAAGCTTTTCCTTTCCTCACCTCACCATTTCAATTATTATTATTACTACACGAGGAGCAAACTCACACTCTCTATATGCTAAGTGTTATGATGCCAATTTATAGATAGGGATACTGAGGTCCAGAGAGGGCTGACTGACTTGCTCAAGGTCACACAGAAAGTGCCCAAACTGAAAGTAAAACCCAGATCTCTTGCCATCCACTCCTGTGCCTTAAACACAAGCCCATCTTTCTGCAGTTCTCAATTTCACACACTCTATGCTGCTTCCCTTAAACTTTTTCTCCTTGCCTCACAGATTCCTTCCTCAGTCAATTTACATGTCAGGCCCCTCCTGCTTCCAGCCACTGCTCTTAACTGCCACACAACCATCTTGTTCCCGACATTCCCAATGGGAGGGGCGCCACGAAGCACATTTTGCCTATTCTCTTCATTATAAGTGTAATCAGCTCTGTTGGATCAGATCTAATTTTTCGTCTACACCATTCGCTCACTTGGCAAAGTATTCAATTTAAAAAACTTCACAAGATTTGTATATATTGTGGCGGCGGGAGGCCTAGTCTGCCATTGCGGGTCTTGCGTTTCTACTCTGTGGCCTGGTATAATCTGGTTTCTTACTCTTTCCCCAAGGTGTGTTTGGGGGCGGCCCTTTTGGGACTAGCCCAAGTTGTAGCCTGGCTGGCCTCCTCATTAGGGATTGTTCCCTATATGGCTGATCCTGGGTATAGCCAAATGGTAGAAGGGGAATGGGGGAGCCCGGTCCCACCCTCCATCCTGGGCCCCAATCCAGGGACCCTAATAAGTAGCAGCCTCCAACAACCGATTCCAGGAGAGCTACTGCCTTCCCTGGGTCACCTGTTCTCGGCCCCACTGCTCCTGGTCTGCTCCCTGGAACCGGGAAAGGTTTTCACAGTCTCCTTGCTTGGAGTCTTTCACTTTTTGCAAATCCCCCTTTGCTCAGTTCTCTGAGTGACAGATTCCTCCTTCAGGCCGCTATACCTAACAGCCCTGGGCCTTGCTTGGGTGGGCTTGCTCCTAATACTCATAGCTTCCTGGTTGTTGTGACACACAGCAAATCAATCCATCCAAATCACTCCCATCAGCTCTGTTCAGCTCTATCCCACTCCACTTCCTCTCCCACCTCTCTTTCAGCTGCCCCCACCTGCCTGAAGTGGCTCTTAAGCAAAGAAGCAGGTTCCTTAATTGGCTTCAGATGACTTACTGAACCTGGAGTACCCAAGGAAACAAGGATTTACTGACCCTAGAGCTAATTATATATACACCTTCTACTACTCTGCTATAGCTATCAGGTCTGATCCTGTCACAGTATTTGCCAACTCTTCAGTCATCTCTTTAACCGCCTTCCACCCCAACAATAACTGAATTGGATTAAAGGACTATCTAAATGTAAAACACCTACATCTCAGAGGGTCCTTTAATTCATTCAATTCCACAAATCTAATTGTGAGATTTATATTGCTTTCTCAGCATCAGCCAGTTATCTTGGCACACTTTATAATAAAAGACACAGCAACTAATTTCAATAAAACATATGGCATTTTTCTTAATATAGATTATTTTGTTTTCTTTCTGTTATATGTTGCCAGTAGAATTTAAAAAATAGGGCGTCAGTACTTTTGAATATTCAAACCTCAATCTTAAAACAGAGCACAAATTTACTGCTTGATTAAACAGAACATTTTCACTCCAATACCATCCAAAGCAACTATGAAAGCTGCTGATTATAGAAGTCTTAATTTGCAGTGGAAAGAAGGGCCATGCTGTTCTGGCAGTTTACAGGTGGTGATGGAAACACAAAGGATCCAAAGGTGACTGCAATGGGGCTCTATAGGTCAGTGGTTTTCAAACTTAGGGTTGGGACTCAGTAATGGGTTGCAGCCCTTCAGGGACTGGGTCACAGCGCCCCCTGCTCCTGCTGTCAAAAAACTGAAATGCATTGCTCCAAGATGTAATTATTGGATCATGGGCATAGGTGACTTTTCAACTGGGTCCTGAGGAAAAAAGTTTGAAAACCACTGCTTTAGGTCATACACTGAAAATCACAGATAATCTATAAAGGAAGACATGGAAGAGAGCAGCAGGATCCTCCCCAGAGGAGTCAAAAGGACCAGGCTAGTATTTGAAAATGAAAAATTAGCAGAAATCAAATGCAGGAGTTACTGCCTCAGCAGTTTGTTTTTCTCATTCATACCTTTATCCTAATTTTGGGCCCTGGATCAGAGAGAGATAGATGCATATGTCACGCAGGGGTTTGACTGGACAAATTTAATAATAGAAGGAAAATACAATCAAATCTTTTGTATTGGTTGCCTACTTACTGTGACACACACAAGGTCTGCAGACTTAGGCCACTGAAGTGATGACATTGTAGGGTGCCACTGTAACTCAGCAGGCTGCTCTTTTGGCTTGGACTAGGCCAAACCTTACAAGGAGGAGTCATTCACATCTTAGAAAAGGACATGCAGTTCAAGGGAGCTTGTTCACTCAGCAAGATTGTTTTTTGGAAGAAGAAATTCTAGCAGCTTGGCAGTCCTACAATGGCGAAGATGAAACTAAACCAGGTATTAGAGCAACAGAGAGACAGCAGAGCGTAGAAGGTAAAGGCTAGAAAGAGCAGACTACACCACAGAACTCACTACTACTGTGGAAGCAGTACATCTCTTTCTTTTTCTGGTATTTGTTTTCATTGCAGCTCCTTGTCATGTTCTGAATCAGTGTTCCTTGGTCTGTGGTCAGTGTTTAAATTAGGCTAGCTTTTCTTTTGTCTTCATACCTAAAAACCATGCTACTGTTATACACATAAAAATGGACTGATCAGGATGTCTCCACACTAATTAGAAGACCGACAAATTAACTACATGGTGGCGACACAGATTATTAAAATCCTCCTAAATTTACTCTTAGGGATGAAATGGGATTTTAAAAACGTATTTACTGAACAACTGACCATGGAGACCTGTGCTTGGCTAAATGTGCCTGGACTCCAGACAGCACAGCCACACCACCTACCCCTTAAACACTTCAATATTATCAACTGTTACAACAACATGGGAGGGCTCCTGAAGATTGCACTCCGACATAAGTAATAGCTAATACTGTTCACATCTGAGGTGGGTGATCCAACTGCCCTCAATTATTATAGGTTTTGGGAATACTGGTGTAGCATTTTAGCTCTAAAGAGCATGTTGATAGAGCATTTACAATTAGTTTCTTGCTATCCCTGGGTTTGTGAGTGCCATGTAATTTTCAGTATCTAGGGCAGGGGTCTCAAACACATGGCCCATGTGCCACATGTGACCCCTAAAGCTATTACCTGCGACCCGCAACACCACTATTGTTACTAATATTTGCAATATTTTTGTATGGAGAGGTTTCAGTGGTGCAGCCCTCAGGCTAATGTACTAATCCTCATGCAGCCCTCTACTAGTCCTCTGGCGGCCCTCGTGGTGATTTGAGTTTGAGACCCCTGATCTAGGGCATCTACATAGCATGGACAGTCACCAGCTTGGTTCATTATCCTCAGCTTTAGTCCTACCAGATCCTGCTTGTCAAAACCCTAAATACCAAGGGTGTCACAGCTCCTTAGGACAAAGATACCTCGCATTTTAAATGAATCTGTGTCTTCACAAACCATAAAAGATAGCACAATATGGGCCAGGCAAGAACCCAGTAACACTTTTCCCTCACAAGTTCCTCAAGCTTTGTCATAACCAAGGTGGAAAAGGCTGCAGCAAACCACAAGGCTTAAATGACAAAGAGCTGAAAAAACAAAAACCTGAAAACCAACTGTTCAGGCTAAAACTGCAAAATTAAAACCTAGCAACAAGGGTAGAGGCAAAATTAGGCAAGAACCCGCTGTCTGTGTTTCCACAGCCAGCTGATATTGGAAGAAATCAAGGCATTTAGGCACTGTGTAACCTCAAGGGTTTCTATATACACAGAGCTCATCAACCAGAATCACTGCGAAATAATGGTTCTGGGCTTCTGGCCAGAGCTGCATGTATCCTAAAGGACAGAGGCCTGTGAAGGGATTCATAGGAAGGGCTGCTGTGATGGTCCTGACAGTAAGATTTCTTACCCAATAATTTCCTTTCAGCTAGCAGTGTCTCCCCTAATTCTGAGACATATGAGCTGCTTCTATCCTAGCTGCAGTTTCTGAAGTCAGTTCAAAAGCTATATCACAGCCTATGCTAGCCATGTCTCCCTTCTCTGGCCTGCAGCCACATGATTCATTCAAAATTGTGTAAAAACTCATACAATGTGATTCGTAACAATAACTTCAATGCCAGTTAATAAATTATGTACAGTAGGCTATGGCCTACAGATGTAACTACCAAATTAAATACTGTCCCTTGGCTATTAGGCCATCCTGAGAGAGTTGAATTGTGGAAGTCGCTGCTAACAGAAAGGAAATGCAATTTACCATTCTGTAAGCTCAGCATATCCCACTATTATGATACTTAGGGGAAGTAGCATGCAATGAACAGAGGCAGGGAAGGATTTAAAAAAACCAGAACGAGGCAGGGAAGAGCCCTGTGATGCTTTTTGGGGCAGCCAAAGTTGAGAATCACCCTGTTGCCTGTCCTCCAGACTGAGAAAAATCTTCCCAATGCCAGCTGAATGCTAGCTCCCTAACAACCAGCCTGTCAGCCACTCTTCTGAGCCATGCTAGTCTTGACTGTTGACAAAAGATGCACTCCAGCCACCAAGTCCCTTTGAGGTATCCTCCTGTGTATCCAGCCTCTGAGCACAGGACACCCGTAGAAGTCACAGGTCCGCCATTCCCAAAAGAACAATTTACCCCCATTTGCAAGGTTTACTTCACACCACCACACCTGTATCATACATAGCACTTGGGTTTGATCACAGAATAACAAAAGAATATTTATTTTAAAGAGTCATTCAAACAGAACCAAGCATGACTGACAGAAACAAATGATTATTTACAAAACTAAATAAAAAATGCTAACTAGGGCCTGCACTTAATAGTTACTTTTCTGAGCTCATCCCAAGGTTTGCTGCAGCATTTGCTGGCCCCAAGCAGCCAGGACCCAACCTTTCATGAAGCTCCCCCATCCACCCCACACTCTTTCAAGTTACCCAATCAGTGAATGGCTCCAGAGTGTCTCTTTCCATCTTATGATATACTAAATCAGTCCTTCATCCTTCCTCACAGACAGGGTAATCCCCTCACTGTCATATTGTTTCTTTTCACTTCCAAGTGGTTTCCATGGTTATACTATAGCTTTGATGTTTTTCAATTGACTTGTCTTGTTGTAATAGTGGGCAATTAAACAATGCACTACACCTCCCGCTTGAATGGGCCATAATAAAGACAGTGACTCACTTTCCCTCCAAGACCACGCAAGCATAATTTTCAATAGTTACATTATTCCTTAAACATTACCCATTCACATCTTGCAGTGATTGAGTATCAATAAGTTACAAACTTTCAGCAGAAACTTCACATGCTAACCTTTCATAGATAAAGACCATGAAAGTGATTTAACAGGTGTAGTGAGTTTGTCAGGTCAGAAACAGGAGCTCTTTGTAAAGAATAGCGAGCGTTTTACCACTTGGCACCAACGGCATCTGTGTCACGTACCCCTGGAGTTAATTGCTCAGAAAATGGCAATTCTATACTAGATCACCTTTTGCCAAAGGAGGACTCTTTGCAGGGCAGAACGGCCACTTTACAGTGTCTTTTAAAGGAGGAATGAACCACAGTGTTGCTGACCTGCAAACTTCTGTGTCCTTCTACCTACAAAGTCACCACAGATCTTGTGGAGCTGGGCCTTGATGCCACCCCACAGAGCAGCACATGATGCTTTATACGCTTCAACAGTTTGATCCACCTAGCTCAGTGGTTCTCAACCTTTTTTCCATCACGACACGCCTGATAAATGATGTTCCCCTGCATGACATACGACAATCTGCTTGAGAGGCTGTGGTGCTCTGTACGATTTTGCACTTTGAGGGCAGAGTCAAGCCAATGTAGGCTGGTTCCTTAGTGGTCTGGCTTGATGGGGCTGGGTTTATTTTTGGGGGGCTGGGGGTGCCCCCCCACCCCTCAGCCCAGAATTTCTGGGTTGCAGCCCCTAATTCCCTTTACTCATCTGGCCCTGGCTACTACCTATGTTGTGCAGCAACAGTGGGCAGCTGAAGCCAGCAGAGAGCGGTGGGTGGCAAGAGCCCCCAGCTGGCTCCTAGCTGACCTGCCAATTTTCCATGATGCACCTTCCCAGCTCTTCATGACACACCTTAGTGTCCCGACACAGTGGTTGAGAACCACTGCTTTAGCTAGTGACAGCCTGGATACCCTGAGCCCTTGGCTCTGTTGATGAAAAGAAACAAACAAGATGTCCAATAATTTTGTTGATTTGGTGCCCCTGACACAAATCTTTAGTGCTCATCAAACATCTAAGGTGTGCTACAGCTTTCCTATTAGGGCTGTGGCTTTGGACAGAATGGAGGATGGTCTTCTGTGGGGCATGGAAAAATGAATTCAGTTTGGGCCAGATCAATTCTGAGATTTTTAGCACTACCCAATATGGAGCACACAGTGGGGTTCATGCCTGGATAAAGCTGCCTGTTCAGAGACTCACCTAGTAAACATGATGGTGACCAGAAAACAGTCTGAAGGACAGGAAGACCAGGGATGTGTCAGTGGCTCCAACAGATAAATTGTTCGGGCTTTTAAACTCCAGTGGTTGGTCACACACAGGTAAGTTCAAAAGGGGGATCCATGTTAGCCTCGTTCAGTGAAACAAACAAGAAGTCCAGTGGCACTTAAAAGACTAACGAATTTATTTACTGCATGAGCTTTCATGGGAGAAAATCCCATCTCATCAGACGCTTTAAAGATAGGGAAACAGAATGGGAGGAAATAAATGCAGGTAAGTGTAAGTCATGGGATCAGATCACACCGTAACAGCATATCAAAGCAGTTGATTCAAACTGGGCAACAGCATATAGAAGAAGATGAGGTCATATCACCTGTTGTAATGAGGAAAAAAAGCCAAAGTCTCTATTCAGTCCTGAAGCAGTACAGCCAAATCTGTAAATAAATTTGAGCTCTGCAGCTTCTCTTTGAAGCCTTGATCTGGCATTCATCTGTCTGAACCAGATTAGTAATTTAGTAAATTGATTAGTAAATAATCAATAGTAAATCATCAATGAAGTGATCAGGAAGATTGAAATACTCAGCCACTAGTTTTTGAATGTTCTGATTTCTGATGTCAGATTTGTCTCCATTTATTCTTTTGCACAGAGACTGTCCTGTTTGTCCAATTGGCAGATGATGGCATAAATCAAATTGGTGCATGAGCAGGTGAATGAGCCTTTGATGGAGTAGCTGGTTTTATTAGGTCCTGTAATAGTGTCTTTTTTGTGGATATGTTGGCAAAGTTGGCAGCGTTGTTTGTTGCAGGGATGAGAAATCCAGATTCCTGAAGATTCTGTCAAGGAATCAGATGTCTTGCAAATAGGATACTCCTTATAAATGACACCTGGCATGGTATGGAGCTGGTTCAAAATCCTTTCTTTATGCCTTCTTCAAGAAAATCTGGGATAAGTGGGATACCAGGATCCATGGGATGTTTGTTGTGCTCTCAACACCATAAGATAAATCTAATCCAGATGGAAAAGCAGGTCTTTAGTGTTGAAGTTCACCTGGATGAGAGGAGAGTTCTTATCACTTTGGAAGACAGACATAACATGGCTAACTTTTCTTTTGTGATAGGGAAGCTACTGGCTATAAATGGTTTGGTGTAGCCTGTATAAATTATATTGGTTACTTAAGAACCCCCACTTGTCACTTAGAGGGTTGACAGGTTCTTGCCCCTAGATCAGATGCAATATTTTTCACATTACTATAAAACTGAAAACCCAGATGTGCACAGTTATAAAACTCACTACAGGGCCTCTTTTATAATTACAAATGATTCATTAATACACTTAGAGATACAAATACCTCAACTCAGTGTATATCTGCATGTCCACATACTCACACCATCCCTTATAGAACACCCTGAAATGTTAGCCATCATCTTCCTCATTACTATCCAGTGGCCATCATTCTAACACCCTTCCAAGAATTACATCTCCTCTTCCTACTGCCCAAGGCTGGGATGTAGCTTTTATAAAATGATATGCTGACACTACTATGCTTGATGGATATTCATTAGAGGGTTTTCCCCATTTCCTATTTGTATTTTCTCACTTTACTAATGTTGGCATGTTCTCCTGTTAGTATATCAATTATTATCATTTATGTCACTAGCTTTTTTGTGGTTAGATAGCTGCAGGTGTAGCTCATGTACACCAGTTCACTGCCATGCCACTCTTGCGATTGGATCACGTACCTGTGGTTAGAAATGCTTCTTAAAATACTCTATTTTCAGCTCTCTAGTGCTTGGGGGGAGAGATGGGGGGAACGGGCTATATATCCAAAGTTTACAGGCCTTGAGCTTTATGCTAACTTGCTGAAGCTAATGTTTTAACAGTATATAGGCCTACAGTTTCCTTACATTACTGTTGAATATAATGGAAGGCAATAAATATACTGAAGGCAAGCTATGCATATGAGCTACAGTGGATCTGTGTGAAGGAATGGGTCTGGGTAAAAGATGAGTGGTCTCAATGATGTTTCCAATAGCAGTTTTGTCAGTTCAGAGAACCATTGTCTCCTTGGCCAGTCCAAAACTTACGCTATTACCTTTGCTTCTTCTTACTTTATTCTTCAGATCATCCTCCCTAGAAGTGGAAAGGGAAGAAGGCATACAGCCGAGCTTGTGACCATCTGTATGAAGAGCATCCAGTCCCAGGAATTTGAGGTCTGCTTCCATGGTGAAGCACTGTGCTCAATTTTTATTCTTATGATTAACAAACTTGTCAGCTAAAGGAAAACTGCACCACTATGAAATCACAGTGAAGACCTTCTGATTCAGATACCATTCTGAGTTGCTGACTGCATCACTTGAGCCAGTCTTGCCGTTAGTTCAGGTCTTCCTCATTCTGTATGACTCTTTGGACTGGAGAGTCACCTCTGCACATTCCATTATCTCCTCTCATCACTTCTGTGTGGATATTACACGTTGTGCTCCCCATTTGTTGTTAACACACAACATAATGATCCTGTTGTAGAACTGGTCCAGAACACATTCACCCTTTAGGTAGTTATAGAACCTCTATAGAACTAGTTTGACGGCTCTCAGCTCCAACAGGATGACGCAATGGTTCCTTTCTCTGGGTTTCCAGGTAACTTGCACTGTCCTGTGCTTCAGATGCACTCCCCATCCTGTCAAGCTGGCGTTGGTTGTGAGTACCTCCTGGCATGAAAGGCATACATGCGGACCCTTAAAGATGTTCCGTGTGATTGACCACCACTACAGAGAGATCAGCTCCTAATCTGGAATCATTATATGATCTTGCATGCATCTCAGTTAGTGTTCCATACTTCGAGGAGATATGGGAGCTTGCCTACAAGGTGATTCCTGAATGCAAAAAAAAAAGAGGCCTAGTAGCTGCAGCCAATGAGCTATGGTCAGCCATGTACAGTTTACCAACATGAGTTTCAGATTCTGAATCTTGTGGATTCCGACCAGTGACGTCTACACTTTTACCATAGACGTGTCTATTTCCATTCCCATGTGAACTATATCTGTGGAGTGAGTCAAGTCCAAATCCATATGCTGAAGCAGATCTAGCACATGGGTTGTGGCACTGCGCAATGTTGCTTGAGTGGGAGTTCTAATCAAGATGTCACCTAGCAAGGAATACAAATGAGTGTCCTGAAGTCTTTGTAAAGACCCTAGAGGGTGACAATGCAATACAGAAACATATTTTGTATCGGTAGTGGTGGCATGGTTATATGAGAACGTGGAGCATGTATCCGCTAAGAAAGAGGATGTCTCCTTGGGAAAGGGATGCTACCACCAAACTTAGTCTCACCATCCCATTTTTTGTTCATCCAATTTTTGAGCCACTTTGGATCTAGGACAGCTCTAATCCCCCTCACCAACTATGTGCTTCAGGACAATAAAGAAAATGAAGCATAGTCCTGAGAATCTTGTGAGAGAATGTTTTGTCACTTCTATGTGAGAAATGTGAGATTTTGTTTACTACCACCACACACTGGACAAGGTTGTACAAGAAGGGAGACTAGATGAAGGAGAAACAGGACTGCGCTCTTAGTTCAAGGTCGTATTTGCAACTCATTAACTCTGCTCAACTATCTGCCTGTTTGAGACCATTCTTCTGAGGAGTGGGACATTCTGCCTCCCAGATTCAGGCTTTGAGTAACCAGTATCCTAGGCTTAACAGTTAAGTTCTTAAAGTACCTGCTCTTCCCCAAGAAAAAGTTTATACAATATTTGACATCTTTAAAAATGTTCAATTATTGCCAATTTTATTGGGCTTTGAATAAGATCCCACTTTACATAATGAACAAAACTGATTACATCTTAAAAATGTGTCTGTATTCCCAGTTCTCCAAAGCATTCCAACCATACTTTTCTATCAATATTTTTGTCTTCATGAATTAAACAGATGTTTTTAAAGGAATCAATACGAATTGTTGCATATATAAAAGTCCATATTTGTCTTTATGCATCCACGATCAATGACACTACTTCAAAAATAGTTAAATGTATTTTAAAAACCTCTGAGGCGTCTCAGTTTAAAACTCTAACACATTCGAGTAGATACCATTTAACCAATTTTTTTAAAGAAGTCTTTTATATCACATTTCAATACAAAAATAACTATATTTGTTATTAGTGGCATTATTTTCCCAAATCGACACTTCTACCTCGATGGGAAATCTACAGAAGAGAAGTAAAGCCTATTGAAGTGATTTTCAGAAACTTGAACACAAACAAAATGAAGTAAAAAATCAGGCCAAATATCTTCTGCATGTTTTTTCTAAAATGAGTTCCTCAATAATTATTTATCTTGTAGAAATTCCTTCTACTTGATAAATGTGAATTTGTCACAGTTTATTATTTAATAAGCCTCAAAGGGCAAAAAATCCAAATGCTGATCACAAACTACAAACCTACCATATTTTGCTCAGGAAACTTACCATAAGCCGCACTTTCAATTTTGATCACAGCTGACAATACACATTAATTTCCTTTGGCGTTCAGCCAGTACTTAGATCCCCCTACAAAAAGTCTATATTTTTATAGCTTTTCTCTACTTAGTAGGCAATTGTGATTTTATTTTTTTAACTAATTTCTTGTGGAGTGATTTTGTTCCAGGGTATATGAAAATTCTTCACACAACAGACGTGAACTCTAGTAACGTATCCTAAGACTACAATATCACATTCTTACAAGAGCTGACAGTAATGCAATACTTTAATATGCTGAACCCAGCTTTGATACTGCATCATCCCAGAGAATATAGTATGCATAATGTAAGAAAACACTGACATAAAAAGATCCCCTTCACAAAAATCCAAGAATTCAAAACATATATAATTGACAACGAATTAAAAAAAAACCTTATTTTAATGTCCTTTTCCAGAAGTCCTTTTTCCCCCTAATGTCTCTTGATAGGCAATGAATCTTCTCAAATTCATTTTTACATTGTCAAGAACACACAACTGATCTGTACTGTACTGTCCTTTTCCTTCTTTCCGCATCTGCAATAAAAAAAGTATATATATTTAATTGAGAAGGCAGCTTTTTGGATTAGGCCAGCCAACCGCTCCTCTGATACCTTCTGGCAGGATACAGAATCACAGAATCGTAGGGTTAGAAGGGACCTCACGAGGTCATAGAATCATAGGGTTGGAAGGGACCTTATGAGGTCATCTAGTCCAACCCCCTGCCAAAAAAGCAGGACCACTCTCACCAAATTATACCAGCCAGGTTTTGTCTAACTAAGCCTTAAAATTTCTCTGAAGATGGAGATTCCACCACTTCCCTGGATAGCCCATTTCAATGCTTCACCACGCTCCTAGTAAGAAAGTTTCTCCTAATATCCAACCTCGATCTCCTCAGCTGCAACTTGAAACCATTGCTCCTTGTTCTGTCCTCTATTACTACTGAGAACAGCTGAGCTCCGCCCTCCGTGGAGTACCCCTCCAAGCAGTTGAAGGTTGCTATCAAGTCCCCCTTCCGTCTTCTCTTCTGCAGACTAAGTAAGCCTAGTGCTTTCAGTTTTTCTTCATAGGTCTTGTGCTCCAGCCTTTTGATCATTTTTGTTGCCCTCCACTGGACTCTTTCTAATTTGTCCATGTCCTTTTTGTAGTGGGGAGCCCAAAACTGGACACAGTATTCCAGATGCGGCCTCACCAGTGCCAAATAGAGTGGAACGATCACATCCCTCAATCTACTGGCAATACTTCTACTGACTTTCACCAATTCAAAAGTTGTACATTTGCAGTGTTACGCTCTCTCTCTCTCTCTCTCTCTCTCTCTCATGCACACACAAAAATAACAATTCATATTATAAGCACTGCTTTTTTTTGGTGATGGTATGCAGGGATATGGAGTACTGGCACCTTTTTCACCAGCCCCACTGCCCAGCTGGGAGGGGGCAGGATCAGCAGGTGAAAGGAGAGTACCGGCACCTCTCTCTCTTTTTCCTTTAAACAAATAAGGCACTGATTATAAGACAGTCTACAGCAAGGATCTCAAAACTCAAATCATCATGAGGGCCATATGAGGACTAGTACATTAGTCCAAGGGATGCACCACACATGAGGACTAATATGGGAACCCAAGGGCTGCACCACTGAAGTGTCTTCATGCTATGGTATTGCAAATATTGATAGCGATAGTGTCATTGTGAGCCTCAAGAAATAACTTTAAGGGCCACATGTAGCCCTCAGGCCACAAGTTTGAGACCCCTGGTCTACAGCAACACAGAATCCACCCCTGATGTAGACAGATCACTGTCTGATATCTGGCTAGTACTATTATTGGTATACAATTTCACAGTTAAGTCTATAACATGTATTTATCCTCTGTAGACATGCAAAGCAGTCACATAGTTAATGAAGGGTCAAATTGGTGGAGTATGTTAGCTGTTTCTATTGGAGTAATTTTGCTGTGCTCTATATTGCTGGGCCAGTGAATATTATGCCATCCAACAATAAACTATAGCAATGAAAGGAACCCATTTGAAAAGTATATTGGGGCTGTTGGCTTATCGGGTGTCACCTGGTTAAAGCAACACCATGCTTTGAAAATCTAGCCCCCTGAAAAAGAAAAATATACTTTAATGGGTTGGAAATTACATTTGTATTGTCTTACATAGCAGTGCTGTATTCAAGTTAAGATCTATCTTAACTGAGCAGCAACAGGATAAATATATGCACATTTGGACTGCCATGCAAATTAAAACAAAAAGTCAGAACAGTTTCAGAAGGCTTCACCCTCTAAAGGTTAGCCATGTTGAGCCCTCTGTTCCCCATAGAGGAATTGGCAGAATCAATTTACTAGGATTTCAGAAGAAAATGGACAATAACTTAAGACATCAAAGGTAAATATAGGATTAATCATTTCTTTATGCACATGACTAAAACGACTGCCAAGAAAGGAAACTTTTCTTTTCCTCCACAGCAGGCTAACAGTACGTGAAGATCGATTTTCTTAATCTCTCCTGTGCATAGAAGCCTTTAAAATCAAGTGGGCACATGCCACACAATTTCATGGTAAATATGTCAATTTTATCTCGAGGACTTTCCTTCTGCCCCACAACTGCCACACATAAGATAAAATTCTGTGGTGACCTAGAGGCCTACTTTCGTCGTCTAAGACTCAAAGAATATTTCCATAACACCAAAGATCAACACACTGACACACAGATGCCTTCCTCCAAGCACTACAAGAAGAAATATTCTTCACGGACTCCTCCAGCAGGCCAA
The DNA here is from genome assembly GCA_007922195.1 of Podocnemis expansa. NCBI lineage: Eukaryota > Metazoa > Chordata > Testudines > Podocnemididae > Podocnemis > Podocnemis expansa. The sequence goes on from ML682036.1 coordinate 9,814,290, forward strand.
AATGAGAGACTTGACTTCTATATTGATTGCTTCCGCCACCGTACCAAGGCTGAAATCGTGGACAAACAACATCATTTACATTATAACCTCAGCCCTGCAGAACACAATGCCATCCACAGCCTCAAAAACAACTATGACATTATCATTAAGGAGGCTGACAAAGGAGGTGCAGTTGTCATCATGAGTAAATTAGATTATGACCAGGAGGCTTATAAACAACTCTCCAACACAACCTTCTACAGACCACTTTCCTCTGAGCCCACTGAGGAATACCAAAAGGAATTACAACGCCTACTCAAGAAACTCCTTAAGACAGCACAAGAACGTATAGAGACAGAACCACCACCAGAACCACGGCCAGGGATGTTCTATCTACTACCCAAAATCCATAAAAAAGGAAACCCTGGACACCCCATCATCTCAGGCATCGGCACTCTTACTGCCGGCCTATCTGGCTATGTGGACTCCCTCCTCAGACCCTATGTTATCAACATCCCCAGCTGTCTTCAAGACACCACAGACTTCCTGAGGAAAATACAGTCCATTGGAGAACTTCCTGAAAACAGCATTCTGGCCACTATGGATGTAGAAGCTCTTTATACCAACATCCCACATAAGGATGGATTACAAGCTATTAGAAGAACCATCCCAGATGATGACACAGCGCAGCTCGTGACTGAACTTTGCGACTTTGTACTCACCCACAACCACTTCAGATTTGAGGATCATTTATATCTCCAAATCAGTGGCACTGCTACGGGCACCCGCATGGCCCCACAATACGCCAACATCTTTATGGGCGACTCAGAACAACGTTTCCTCAAGTCTCATCCCAAAACACCTCTTCTTTACCAGCGCTACATTGATCACATCTTTATCATCTGGACACATGGCAGGGATGCTCTTGAAGATTTTCACAGAGATTTCAATAATTTCCATGACACCATCAAATTGAGCCTGGAACACTCCACACAGGAGATCCACTTTCTTGACACTACAGTACAAATCAGGGATAGACGCATCACCACCCTATACCGAAAACCTACTGATTGGTATCGTTACTTACATCCTTTGAGCTTCCATCCTAAACACACCACACGATCCATTGTCTACAGCCAAGCCCTAAGATATAACCGCATCTGCTCTGATCCCTCAGACCGAGACAGACATCTTGAGGATCTCTATCAAGCATTCTTGAAACTACAGTACCCACCTGGGGAAGTAAGAAAACAAATTGACAGAGCTAGATGGGTTCCCTGAAGTCATTTACTACAGGAGAGACCCAAGAAAGAAAGCAACAGAACACCACTAGTCACCACATACAATCCTCAAGTCAGACCTCTGCAAAAGATCATTAAGGACCTACAGCCTATTCTAAAAAATGATCCCTCTCTCTCTCTCAAGCATAAGGAGACAGACCACTCCTTGCTTATAGGTAGCTCCCTAATCTTAAACAGATACTCACCAGCAACTACAGATCTAACAACAGAAACATTGAAGCAGGCACACACCCCTGCAAAAAACCATGCTGCCAAGTCTGCCCACATATCTACACAACAGACACCATCATAGGTCCTAATCGAGCCTGCTATTCCATCAAAGGATCATTTACAGGTTCATCTACTAATGTGGTCTATGCCATTATGTGCAAGAAATCCCCCTACACCTTATATATTGGACAAACAGAATGATCACTCCGTAAGAGACTGAATGAGCACAGAGCTGATATCAGAAATCAAAGAACAGAGAAACCAGTTGCTGAGCACTTCCATCTTCCTAATCACTCGATGATGGATTTGTTAACGACCGTTGTTAGAGCTGTACCTGGGACATCAAGACTTCAAAGAGAGACAGCTGAACTCGAATTAATATGCAAGCTAAATTCTGGTCTGAATCGAGACTATGGATTCTTTTCCCATTACAAAGGGTAATTTGACTTCAGGCTTCCCATGGTTTGAACCTGTAAACTGCTCTGATTTGCTGTTCCTGTATGACCTGATCCTATGTTTTACACCCCCTTGCATTTAGTTTCATTCCTTTCTGTAAGTTCACCCATCTTTGAAGCATCTGAGGAAGTGGGATCTTCTCCCACGAAAGCTCATGCAAAAAATAAATCTGTTATGCAAAAAATAAATCCGTTAGTCTTAAAGTGCCACACAACTCCTTGTTGTTTTTTCACTGGTAAATATGAGCAACTAAACTAATAAAACTAATCTCAAGACTTAACCTGAACTGTGTTTTGAGAACTTTGACTGGTCACTAGTTTGTGGGATGCCTACCCTCATTTTGAAGACTGGCTGGAATTCTTTCAGTGCTGGGAGCAATCTAATCTGAACTGCTGCCTCTTCAGCTTCTTTCCCATCTGCAAAAACATCAAAGAGAGCATCCAGAGCTTCTCCAGCTACCACAAGAGAAGAATCCTTCAGAGCAACTTCAAGAAGAAATCTTCCAATCATCTGAAAATATATACTTATTTTTAAAAACAAGGCATTATAAAACAATGGTAAGTAATTGCTACTAGGTAGTTTAGTGGTTATCAATGTATTTTTTACCTTTAGTGTTTCAGCTGTAGCTTCTACTTTTGCCAAAACACTGCCAGCAATTCCCAAGATGCTAACTACATTTACTCTAACACTGATATTGTTGCTATGAATACCAGCTTCACATAAAGTCATCAGCTGCTCAGGAGTCATGCACTGTTTTTAAAAAAAGGAAAGAAAATCAACATCAGACAAGTAAACATTTCCAGAGAAACACTATTTCATTGAAATATCCTTGTCAAAGAAAAATGCTTAGATCACATGCTTCCAGAGATGACAGTCAAACCTAAAGCAGTTAAGCAGGCTTTGAATATTAAGAACAATGCCAAGACTGAAGATAGAATCAGCAAGGAGATTATTAAATTATCCTTTTACTTTTTCAGGAATTTCCTTCTGAACAGGGTTGAGGTTCATTTTTATGGCTCTGTAGCAAAATAGTCCTGAACGAAAAGCCATACATTTATCTGAAATATTTTGGTAACTCCTTCAAAGCCATAAGCAAACACTACACAAATTCTTTATGCATAGATTCATAGCATTTAAAGCCAGAAAGGATCATCTACTCTGACCTGTATATCTCTGTCCATTAAATTTCATAGTTACTCTTATACTGAAGCCCATAACTTGTTCATTTTCTAGAAAGGTATCCAGTCTTGAAGCTGTCAAGCACAAGAGAATTCACTTCATGCTTTGGCAGTTTAGTAGACAAAAACACCTGTGGGTGTTGCGCAGATACAGCTTGGCTTTTACGTTTCATTTTGTTTTTGAAAGTTGGCCCCACTGTTTTTCATTAAATGTGTATAGGAAAGAATCACAAAGTCCCAAACTTCTATCAAAGGTTTCTTCCAGGAGCATATTTTTTTCAGCAATCTTATTAATTTATGAGAAAAATGAGACGGAATTTTTTACAGCTTTAATTCTAGCAGCATAACAAGCATTGGTACAATGCTTAAAATATTAAGCAGCAAAGTCAAAAGAATTAAGCACTTTTTAAAGACTGGTTTGTTTGTTTGTTTCAAAACCATTCAAGTACAATCTGCTATTTTACTGTATTTGTATCTATCAGAATGCCCAACATTGGGTAGAAAAACCTCTCACCTGCGGTATATTCTTTGATGCCATTGTTTGCAAGAGAGCCCTCAAAGCACTAGTTATGGCTTCCAGGAATTCAGTGTTTTTAGGAAATTCTGATAAAAAAAAATAAACATGAAGAGTCAGAACAATCTTCAAAACATTTTAAAGACTTCCTGAACTGAGAAAAAATTTCCTTCCATTCCACATCTACTGATGCTGCTGTCCATTAAACGCTAGATTTTCAGAAACTAGACTTCTAACTTTGTGGGTAGAAATTGCCAACAATTTCATGTTCACGATTGTACCCGCATATTCTTCTACATTTTACAACTTCCTATCCTAGTTAGGAGACTAGAGTTTTGAACATCACTTATTCCAGTAATCCACATAATTCACTACAGTGTTTTAGGGCCTGTCTATAATAACCATGTGTTAGCATGATTATCTGCTACAGTTAGACACATCTGTCACCAGTCATTCCTATACACAACAGAGAATCATGTGCTAACATTAGTCGTATAGTGTAGATGGGCCCTTAAACTATTAATTTCCAGCATGCCACTTCTTCAACTGATCACTTCTCAATCTGAAAGCAGCATTAGCATTTGTGGAAAATCCTCACACAAGTCTCTGGAATTAACACAAACATTTTGGCAACATAGGAATAAATTTGCTACTCCACAACAATATTGTTTTAAAAGAGCATTCTCCGTCAGATTTATCATCTTCACTGAAATCAAATCACCACCATACCAGGAAATCTGATAAACAGATTTGATGTTTAGTCCTAAATGTAATATGTTTTGGGGCAAATGATTAAATATTAGCTATATACATTTTCAAGAGTGATACACAAAGAACACACATCTAACAGGCCCCAGAAAAAGAGAGGCCTTGTATTTCCTATTTGGTAAGTGTGAGAATTCCAGAATTTGTTTTGGCAAATCACTTTTGGAATAGCTTCTGTAGTGTCTAATCTGAATTAGAAGGCTGAGGACATACCATTTCAGAGAAGTAAATTCCCTCAAATTCCGATTTGTTTATATAGCTATATTCAGGAGAATCCTCTTCTCTCAAACGATAATTTAACTTATGTAATCAAAGAAAAAACAGACCACCACAAAAATGACCAAATGTAGATGCTATGGTCTCACAGTAGAGCAGAGCTGCCTCACTGGTGAAATCACTTCATATCCTAGTGCTTCCACATGCTCATGTAAAACATTCCACATACTCTAAAAACTGCATTTGATCAGAGCTTTCTTGGGTAAATAGTTTTTAAGAGGTTTGGTGCATGTCAGCATATTTCCAACATCAGCCTTTTTTAAATTTGGAAGGCAGTGCAGATGGAATTAGTAATAAAATGGTATTCTACATAAAAAATTTACTAATAACAGAAGAAATCAAGCCCTTCTGAGTTAAGTTTCTTTACTAGCATGGCCTTGAACTTACCTGGCTGAGAAAAAACTAGTTGGGAGAGGTGCTGTGCAAGTGACTGAAGTGCTGAAGCTCCACCAAGACAATCTACGTCCAATACTAACAAAATGCTATGGAGACACATTAAAGCTCTGCACTGTACTGTGTTCATTCTGGAACAAAGTAAACAACAGAAATATGCCTTTAGAGGCCCTATTCATAAAAAAGTGATCAATATAAACAAGGAATTTTAATTTAATTACAAGATTTTGAGATGGGATATAATTTATCTGGGACCCACAAAGCATCTGCATATGAAAATCTGTATCTAGTCACTAAAACAAATCTTCCAAACTGGTAAGGTCCAGTTACCTAAGGCAGTGGTTTTCAAAATTTTTTTTCTCCGGACCCAGTTGAAGAAAATCATTTATGCCTGTGACGCAACAATTACAACTTTAAGCAATGCATTCCAGTCTTTTGGTGGCAGCAGCAAGGGGCACAGAGACCCAGTACCTTAGGGCCTGTGACCTAGCACTGGGTCCTGACGTGGTTTGAAAACCACTGCTCTAAAGCGATCAAAGAGGAACCCACACAGTAAAGTAACAATATTTGTGACAAAAAAAGATCTTGAAATAGAAGATCTGATGTTATGGTAGTAAGATCACTACAAATACAGTGAAAAGTTTAAAAAAGAAGAAAGGAAATTCCTACTTTTTAATTAATGGCTTCCAAGATGTGCTGTGTGTACAGATGTCTACTGCGACACTGTTCGGAAAAGCGGTTTTTTCAAGAATCTGAAAGGAAGTTTAGTATTAAGTATTTTGGGAATTAAAGACAATTTCATGTTAGTTATTTCTTTGTTGATCATTCAGCAGAAACAGTAGCCTACATATTTATCCCAAACTGCCTTCAGAGTTTCCCCTGATATCAAAAGCCCAACCATGTTTCACTCAACTGTCAGTCTCCAGATGCTTCCCTGACAATATCTATAACAAAGTTATATGGGTCTTGCATGAGATTTTCCATATTAAATTCAACTGAACAGAAGCCACTGTTGTGACTAAGTTACTTATTTCCATATTTAATGTAAAACCTCTTTTAAGTAATTTTAAAGGAATATACTCAATGATTTGCAGAATCTGGGAGTTTGCCAGAAATTTTAGGGTCAGTTTTCCATAGAATACACAAGGCCTTGCATACATCTTATGTACAGTTACCCTTTGTCCTCAATTCTACACTGCCAAACGACTACTGTACAATGAGGCATGTTATCTTCACACCACAATCAAGAATGAAGAAGCCACTTTATAAATAAGCAACCCCTTAACTTCTTTAATCTTAAAAGCTTGATATGAGGGATTGGCAATTTCATTCTTGCTACTGGACTGAAAAGATAAAGAGATTAATCAGAGTGTCCTCCACACATTGAACCCAGTAGCAAGGAGGGAGCAAATTAAGACCGTCAGAGAATGACAGGAAAGGCTTAAAAAAAAAAGTTCAGATGTTCCTCAGATCATCTAGTGATAGTCTGGATCTTCATTGGAGATGTACCGAATTATTTCACTCACACTGATAAATGAAGCACTTTTATGGTAACAAGAACCCTTAGTGGCAGAGTCCCCAGTATGACTTTATACTATCATTGAACAAAATATTTGGGAGTTTGATCTTTTTACTAAAAAGGAAATCTGAACATCAGTCAATTGGTTTTAAAAAATTATTTAAACTAGTCTTGGATTTCCCCTTGCAGTTCTCTGATTTTTTGTTATTTTACAGTCCCATTTTGTTAATAATGTTTTCCTCTTCCCTGCCACTGAATGAAACATCTACACTAACAGCAGAAGCTCACTTGTCTTTACACAGAAAAAGCAAAGCAATTGGAAAAAAATAACTGTCAAAGCAAACATACTAAAATGAATATTGTTTTCATCTTGCCCGTTATAAATTATCTGAGGCGTTATTTGTAAAAAAGTAGCAGGTGAAGAATTTTTTCCAGAAATGTGATATTTAAGTTGATGGCATCCTTTTAAGTATTAGATTAAAATTATTTTCCTACCATGCCTCAGTCATAAGATGAATCAGAAGCAAGTTTCAACAATCCAATGCTCCTAACCTGTTAATCAAAATACAGTGTATTTTTGTGCAGGATCCAAGTACATGTATGTATATTTTAAAATAAAAGGTAAGAGTAATGGCTCTGCAGCTGTTAAGGTGGCCTAGAAAGGAGAAGCAAAAATTGAAATAACTGCAGAAATCTGTGTTGAGGTTGGGAGCAGGGTAGAGGGGAGACGGGCAGGATAGTAACACAACTAACTAGACTGAGAGATGCCGAGGCCTGAAAGGATCACCCATGATCACTTCAACTCCTAGGGGAATTCTGCACCATGGAGCAATGCAGAATTTGACCACAATTACTGTGCTGCACAGAATTCACACCCCTCATCCCACCTCCAGAATGGGTGCTACAGAACTGCCTACCGCCACTAGAGACTGCTGGATTCTAAAGAGCCCAGCTCTGCAGCCGACAACTAGAAGATGCAGAACAAGGGGGATGGAGCTGGAGGGTTCATGGCAGCACTGGCTCCCAGCACATTTGGAAGGACAGAGGCAGTGTGTGGGGAAACTCTATACAAGCTTGCGACCCAGCATTAGTCTGTCTCTCCCTCTGGATCTCTGGATTGTGGGGAGGTAAGTGCGGGCGTCTAGGTAAGTGGAAATCTGCAGTTGGACTGGGGAGAGCAGGGGGAAGGATAAGGGGACTCTGACGTGAAGCTTGGATCTTGGGGAGAAACAGGACAGGAAAAACAGGAACTTGCTTCTCGTGGGGGTTTCTTTAACTCTCTACTTCCTGGAGAACCTTTTTATTTGTATTGTTACAGACTGACTAGCTGATGAGTGTTTTGAAATAAATTACCAAAATAATCAGAACTGGGGTGATTGTATTGTGTTATTTTTGACAAAAAATGTACAGAATTTTAAGACATTGCATGCAGATTTTTTTTAGTTTTTTGGCACATACCTTCCCCAGAAATAATCTGACTTCTCATTAACAGGCCATAGAATGTCCCCAAAATAAATTTCTAGAGCAGATCTTTACAAAAACATCCAGTCATCATTTTCAAATGGCTAGTGATGGCGAATCCACCACAACTCTTGAGAAGTGGTTTTAATGGTTAATAACCTACACAATTTATTTTTATTTTCCATCTGAATCTCTCTAGCTTCAACTTCCAGATATTGGAATGAGTTATACTTTTCTCTGCCAGACTGAAAAACCCATTATCAAATATTTGTTCCCCATGTTGGTACTTATAAACAAAGATCTAGGCATCCCTTAATCTCATCTTTGTTAAGGTAAACAGACTGAACGCTGAGTCTATCACTTACAAAGCATGTTTTCTAAGTCTTTAGTCATTCTCATGGATCTTCTTTTTCCTCCCTCCTTCCTGCCCCTGGCCAATTTATCAACATCCTTCTGGAATTGTCAACACCACAACTGTACAATAGCATTCCAGTAGCAATCACACCAATGCTAAATACAGTAGTAAAATAATTTTACTCGAGACTCCTGTTTATGCATCCAAACTTTGGATTAGCCCTTCTGGCCACAAAGTCACATTGAAAGCCCATATTCAGCTGATTATCCATCACAACCACCAAATCTTTTTCTGAGTCACTGTTTCTGTTTCCCCACAGTCCCCCATCCTGTAAGTACGTCTTAGTCTTTGTTACTAGATATGTACATCTATATTTAGCCATACTAAAATGCACTTTGGTTGCTTGAGCCCAGTTTACCAAGAGATAAAGATTGCTCTCTATCAGTGCTTTGTCCTCATCATTAATGAAAATGTAAAATAGCTTAGGACCAAGAACTGATCTTTGTACACCACCACTGTAAACATACCAACTCAATTATGATTCCCCATTACTACTATATTTAAAGACCAATGAATATCAATTAACCAGTTTTTAATCCATTTAATGTGTGCCATGTTAATTTTATATTTGTTTTACTTTTAAAACAAAATATTATGCAATACTAAATGCCTTACAAAAATGTCTATTACAGCAACACAGTTAACTTTATCAACCAAGCTTGCAATCTCATCCAAAAAATGTCTAGTTAGTACCACAAGATCTATTTGACATAAACCGATAATTGGTTGGCATGAATTATCTTATCCTTCTTCAATTCTTTATTAACGGAGTCCCATCTCTGCTGCTCCATTAACCTGCCCAGAATAAATGTTAGGCTGAGTGCCCAATAGTTAAGTAGGTTATCCCATTTATACTTTTAAAATATTGCTACAACATTAGCTTTCTTCCATTCTTCTGGAACTTCCCAGCCTTCCAAGACCTAAAATCAACATTAATAATCCAGCAAGCACCTCAGCCATCTTTTTTAAATCTTTTGGATGAAAGTTAGATAGAAGTGATTTAGAAAGCTAAATGTAATTGCCAATACTAAATATTTTCCTGAGATATTAGTAGGATAGAAAGATTATCATCATGTAACCAGGCTATGAAATTTTCCATATCATTTTCAGTATAGTTGGTCCTGTGATACGTGGGGCACAAGATGGGTGAAGTAACATCTTTTACTGGACCAAGTTCTGTTGGTAAAAGAATCAGGCTTTCAACCTCTACAAAACCCTTCCACAGGTGAATGAAGCTCCAAATCTTGTCTCTTTCACCTACAGAAGCTAGTCCAGCACAACACCTTGCACTTCTTGACCTGCTGCTCACAAATAGAGAAGAATTGATTAGAGATGTAGAAGTGAATGGCAACCTGGGCAGCAGTGACCATGAGACAGTAGAGTTCAAGATGCTGATTAATGGAAAAAAGGAAAGAAGAAAAATGCAGACCTGGACTTCAGAAAAGCAGATTTTGGCTCCTTCAGGGAACTGACAGGCAGGATCCCTTCGGAGGTTGATCCAAAGGGGAAAGGCATCCAAGAGGGCTGGCTGCATTTTAAAGAAACCCCGCTAAGGGCACAAGAAGATGCCATTCCAATGTGCAGAAAGAACAGCAAATGTGGAAAGTGCCCAGTGTGGCTGAACAGAGAACTTTGCACTGAGCTAAAGCTTAAAAAGGAAGCTTACAGGAAGTGGAAGCTTGGACACATGACTAAGGATGCATATAAAGATATTGCTCAGGACTGCAGGGATAAAATCAAAAAGGCCAAACGACAAATGGAGTTGCAGCTAGCAAGGGATGTGAAGGATAACAGGAAGGGATTCTACAAGTATGTCAATAACAAGAAGAGGATCAGGGATGGTGTAGGTCCCTTACTGAATGGGGCAGGTATCCTCATGATGGAGGATGAGGAAAAAGCTGAAGTGCTCAATGCGTTTCTTTACTTCAGTTCTCACAGGCAAGGCCAGCTCCCAGCCCACTACACTGGGTATGGCAGATTGGACAGAAGAAGAGAGGCCCTAGGTGACGGAAGGTCAGGTTAGGGACTACCTAAAGAAGCTGGATGTGCACAAGTCCATGGGGCCGGACAAGCTGCATCCGAAGGTGCTGAGGGAGTTGGCCAATGAGACAGCATTACTGTTGACCATTATCTTTGAAAACTCGTGGCAAACGGGGGAGGTGCTGGAGGACTGGAAAAAAAGCAAATATAGTGCCAATCTTCAAGAAAGGGAAAAAGGAGGATCCAGGGAATTACAGACCTGTCAGCCTCACCTCAATCCCTGGAAAAATCATGGAGCAGGTCCTCAAAGAATCCATCCTGAAACACTTGGAGAAAAATAGAGTGATCAGGAACAGTCAGCATGGATTCACTAAGGGTAAATCGTGCCCGACCAACCTCATCACTTTCTATGATGAGATGACTGGATTTGTGGATGCGGGAAGAGCCATTGATGTGATATACCTCGACTTTAGCAAGGCTTTTGATACGGCTACCCACAGCATTCTCGTCGGCAAGTTAAGGAAGTATGGGCTGCATGTGTGGACTGTAAGGTGGATAGAAAACTGGCTAGATCAACAGTTTCAGCGTGTAGGAATCAATGGCTCCATGTCTAGCTGGCAACCAGTAACAAGCGGTGTACCCCAGGGGTCAGTCATGGGACCAGTTCTGTTCAACATTTTCCTTAATGATCTGGATGATGGGATAGACTGCATGCTCAGTGAGTTTGCAGATGACACCAAGCTGGGGGGAATGGCAGACAGCCTGGAGGGCAGGGACAGGATTCAGGGAGACCCTGACAAATTGGAGCAGTGGGCCAAAAGAAATCTTATGAGGTTCAACAAGGACAAGTGCACGCTCCTGCACTTGGGACAGAAAAACCCCATGCACTGCTACAGGCTGGGGAGCAATCAGCTAAGTAGCAGCACTGTAGAAAAAGACCTGGGGATCATGGTGGATGGGAAGCTGGATATGAGTCAGCAGTGTGCTCTTGCTGCCAAAAAGGCCAATGGCATACTGGGCTGCATCAGCAGAAGTGTTGCCAGCAGATCAAGGGATATGATATTTCCCCTCTATTCAGCACTGGTGAGGCCGCATCTGGAATACTGTGTCCAGTTTTGGGCTCTGCATTACTAAAAGGACGTGGACAAATTAGAAAGAGTCCAGCAGAGGGCAACAAAAATGATCAAGGGGCTGGAGCACAAGCCCTATGAAGAAAGACTGAAGGAACTAGGCTTATTTAGCCTGCAGAAGAGAAGACTGAGGGGGATGTTCCAAGGAGGACGAAGCTCTGCTGTTCTCAGTAGTAACAGAGGACAGAACAAGGAGCAGTGGTCTCAAGTTGCAGCTGGGGAGGTCGAGGCTGGATGTTAGGAAAAACTTTCTTATTAGGAGCATGGTGAAGCATTGGAATGCGCTACCTAGGGAGGTGGTGGAATCTCTGTCTTTGGAGATGTTTAAGGCCCGGCTGGACAAAACCCTGGCTGAGATAATTTAGTGGGAGTGGTCCTGCTTTTCTGGTAGGGGGTTGGACTAGACCAATGGTTCCCAACCTTTTCTCTGCTGTGGCACACTTTGATACCTTCAAATTTTTCGAGGCACACCACTATTAAAAATTCATGAATATTCAAATTAGCTCAAAATAACACGAATATTTATGAACCATGGCACAGTGGTTCGGAAATGCTGCTATGCGGGGTAGTAGGGGTAGCAGAGCAGGGATGACAAGACAGGGGAGGTCAGAAGTTATTTGCAGTGGCAGGAGTGAGTGTGGGGAGCAAAGGAGGGCAGGGGCAGGGCCGGTGCAACACAGTAAGCCTGGTAAGCATTGCAAGGGGGTGCTGGCACCTGCTCTGCTTGCAGGGGGGTGCCAGAAATGGTAGCACCATTCCTGCCACCCAGGGCAAATCCTCACCCCACTGCTGCTCCCTCCCACCCCAGTGGGTCTCGTTCCCCCCTCCCCTAGCCCCCAGCTGCCTGTGATGGACCCTCCCATCACTGCAGGGGCCAGAACTATCCCTCCAGCCCCCAGCTCACACCCCTTAAACCAAACAGCCACCCCACAACCTCAGCTACACATCCATGCCCACTCACCTCTGCTACAAACATGCCCCCTGCCCCCCACAATCCCCAGCAGCTCCCCTCAAAGCCCTTACTTTGGCTGTTTGCAGGCTGGCAGACAGGGTGGGAGCTGCTTCCCTGCCACAAACTACTTTGTGGGGCCCTGTAAAGGGCTCACTATCGGCCCCCACTGCTACCTTCCCTGTGGCCCTAACCACCCCACACGACCCCCCAGGACTCCTTTTTTGTTTCGCTGAACTGAACTAACATGACTATCCCTCTGGAACTCACAAATTATTCTTGGGTATGATATTTTTAAAGATCTTCCCATCATGAAGCTTGTAAGTTGATCATCTTTCACATAACATAAATGAGCTAATGCTGAACTACAAAGTTAAAATGAACATTTTAACAAGTATGAGCATTAATTAATAAATAAAAAGTGGTAACATTAATGATGGCTCAAAAATAAATACCACATTTAAAATTTTGGCAGTCAAATCTTACAAATGTTTCATATAGGCTTGGGTTTATGGGCACTGGACATTTAATACAAATAATTATAATAAATAAAAATAAGTAAAAAAAAGTTCCTGGTGTGTAGCTATAAATGAAAAACACCAAATTTCAGTGAAGTTCTCTGAAGTACTCAAGCTTATAAGACTCTTGCTCCCTCAGAAATATTAAATAGTAAGTACAGAAGAAGCTAAAAAATTACTTACAAAAAAACAACCAAAACATGCAGCACATACATCACACACAGCTGTAATGATTGTCTAAGAGGGCAGCACTGTATTTATATGTAGCAGCCTATATGGTAAACTGATCTAACCAAAGCCAAACTAAAAGTTGTCACACAGTCAAAGAAAAAGGCAAAAGAACAGGTAATAAAGAAAAGGAAAAAGCAATACTTCACAAAATTAAAAAATGGCAGAAAAAATGGCCACACTGAGGAATTAAAAGCTGAGCCCAAGGGAAAAGTTCCTGCTCTTATGCTGTCTGTTGCTTGCTCCTGCTTTTTTAGCATGTCAATGTGAAGGTGATGGGCAGATAATGGTGAAATCTGCAATTCAGAGGAAGCACAGATCCTAAAAATAGTTTGCCTTGATGAGCCAAGAGTGAAAAGTGCTTAGGCTTCCAGCCCTACTAGCTCTGCTAGATGGGAACAATTTCTATATTTTTCTATATTTTCATTTCTGTCCACCAAATTGAGGATGGGACCCCTTATTGCTTGGGGCCCCAGGCAGCTGCCTGCTTCGCCTACCCCAAAAGCCGCCACTGCTTTTTGCCAGCCCTGCACAGCCCACGTGGCTGAACTGAGCTGGGAAGGAGCTCATACTCTAGCTCTCCCAGATTCTCGCGGCACACTGACTGGTTGGGAACCACTGGACTAGACGACCTCATGAAGTTCCTTCCAACCCTATGATTCTATAAGATATTACCTCATTTACTTTCTTTCTGTCCAGAAGCTGTGAAGGGCAGCCAGCACAAATGACATACCATTTTCCTCTCATGTAATACCTATAAAATCTTTTAACTGATTAAAAGCTGTTTACTGAAAGTCTTCTACAGCGACTTTCAAAATGAACATTTCATACTTCACAAATCCAACCTGGAAAATCCTGGCAGGTTCAGAAAAGTCCATCTAATATCTGACTTCATTTTTGTTATACTGAATGATTTTTCTAGTCTCATTCATACCACACAATTATTTAAGTCAAGTCAGCTTGTATAAATGATGCAGTATATAAAGGATTTTAAAAAAATGCTAAAGGTTCATATTATAAATATTTCCAAAAGTTAGTTTGTCCAGAAAGATCTCCAAAACAGTAAGAGCTAGAAACACAAAATTTTGCATGGATACTACTGATTTCCTAACTTAAATAAATGGATTGGTTATACCTGAAAATTAGTGCCCTCAGAGCCCCAATTCAGATCACAGATAATTAGCTGTTAGTAGTGCCTGATCATAGGCATTTGCTGGACTCCTCTGCTAAGCATGTCACATATACTGCAACTATGATATCCTTTCTCTCTGGCTATGAAGTAAGTAGCTCATCTGTTGCCCTCCAGGCTTCTCTCAACTCTTTCTTTTATTTTATCACACAAAAATGAGTATTTTAATCAATATTTCAAAAAAAAAAATTGGCTTGGGTAATGACAGGCTATAACACAAAAAAAATCTTACCAACAATATAGGCTGCAAACATCACAATTCCTGTGGAAAATACGTTCTTTTTAATGGTAATTGGATGAATATAATTGTGAAATTGATATCCCCAATGTTCTCACTAGGAAGCTCTATTTCTGCAAGAAATGTCCTTGGGACTGTTCAATTTGTGTAACTGAACAGATGTGCACTTTGTTACAATTCTAGGGGTTCATTTATTTAATATATGAGGCAAGTACTTCCAATAAAATATGTTACGTTAATGTAACTGATGTAGTTCATTCATCACACCTTTTACTATATTTTGCCGAGGTGATGCCAGGCATTTCTGCTAGTTAAAAATAAATCTTCCTGTATTACAGTTTGAGTAGAATAATTTGTTCGTCACAACTAGTCTCTAAATCAAGCACAGTGAAAAGACTAAATCTGAGCTTGGATCAGACGACATACAAACATACTACCTTTTTTGGAATGAGGTTGTTCATGAGTGCTGTGTGAACCTCTGCAGAGAGGCAAAGGGGTGACATGAGCTTCCCACTGCCCTCATTGTAGGAGTTCTCCATAAATAGATCGCTCTCATCACTGCTGGAGAGTTCTTCCCATTCATCATCGGAGGGATCTGAGAATATAACAGATTTAAGAATGGAGTCTGAAATCACGCAAACCAGGCATCCCAAACTCCTGAATTATCCAGTGTGCAAACCAGTGTCTGATGCCTGCTTTAATTCCAGAAAAATATTACAAGACCAAATTTTAAAGCCTAGAGTATTTCAAGCCTACATTCCTGAGTACAACAGGAACCATTATCATATGAGCTATTTTAATTAACTACCAATGTTTAGTTTAAGAATATTTAATTTACCAAACACTACAGTATGGAACAAACTGCCGAGTTCAGGGTATTTATTCATTCCAAGATGCAGTATGTAAAAGGCAAAGGATATGTTTAACCTTTTCCTCATTACAAATGATCCCCAGTGAAACATGTATTTGCAGCCCCAACTGATGACTCTTGCTGCCTGCATTATACTCTCATGGAGAGGAATTGAGAACTGCTTCTTCAGTTTCCAAAGGGATACCCGTGTTAGTCTAGTCCAACAAAAAAACAACAAGGAGTCGTGTGGCACTTTGAGACTAGCAGATTTATTTTTCGCATGAGCTTTCGTGGGAGAAAATCCCACTTCCTAGGAAGTGCCACATGACTCCTCGTTGTTTTTTTCTTCTTCAGTGTCAGGCAGGCCTCAGGGGTGTGAGTCTGTCTCCTTCCAGCTCAGCTAATTCTATTGGTCCCCTGGTGAGCAGGATATTTCTGTGAATTCAGTATACTAGTTTGAATTGGGGGTGGGAGCTTATTTTGCAAACAACCTGCAAAACAAATGAACACCTGCCTCTGGATTCCTCTGAATTCCTACAGACTTTATTTTTATCTAATCCTAGACTGCACCGTACTATAGTAATGCAAGGTTGATTGGTTTGTATTTTACATTGAGCAAACAGCAGCATGTGCTGCTATACACAAGAGATTTTCTAATTAAACGAGGAAAGCTTCTGAATGACTGTTCATTAGATGAGAAATCCATTTAAAAAAAAAAAACTTTCTTTTACTAGATGCAGATTTTCTCATGAGGTAGAAATTACCAAAAGGAATATTATATTATTAGTAGAGTTTTCTTGAGAATGGGCAACTTGTGGATCAAATTTAGGTTATGGTCAGGAACAGTACTGTCAGGAGATTACAAGTTTTAGTTACTTATTTTAATATTAATCTTAAAGTATCCTCAGTTATTTGATAATTTTATTGACTGTCTAAAGAACGACTAATAAATGGACCTGAAAATAATAGACAGACTAACTACTGAAGAGACTAGTAAAACATAAGATTTTTTTTTTCCTTTTAAAAGTAGAGCAGTCTGTTTCCAAAAGAAGTTGCATGTGTAGAGCTCTCTGGTCTGTACATAATTAATTCCTATTGTCAGCCCAGCGCAAAAGTTCTCTCTTCTCCCCTTCTGAAGCTGCATTCTGTATTTTATTTCGACTGCTACAAACTGAGGTTCAAGTCCT
Source organism: Podocnemis expansa (assembly GCA_007922195.1). Lineage (NCBI taxonomy): Eukaryota > Metazoa > Chordata > Testudines > Podocnemididae > Podocnemis > Podocnemis expansa. Next base: position 9,831,026 of record ML682036.1, read on the forward strand.
GTAATTGGACCTTGGTGCTCAAGGAATCCTATTGACTCTGCTCAGTGGCCACCTCCTCACACCCTCTGTGGTGATCCAAATGCAGGGTCAAAGCCCTAATGTCACTGAATGTCCTGAGTCATAAAGAACAGGGGAAAAAATACAATTTATTTTTGTAAGCTATTCCAAATGAGGCACCATCAGTGTAGGTAAATTTCCAGGACAAAATACTGTACCTTCTATTCCTGCAAATATAATAATTAGAACATAAAAAATAACCAAAAAAAAAGGTATATTTTCCCAATGTCCTATGTGTATTTGGCCAGCAGTCATAACTGCTTCACTGTCATAAGTGAAACACAGGATTAGAAAAAAGCCTTTGTTACTTATTTATTTCTCCACCCAACATAAATAAAAATAAGACAGGACATATTTTAAAAAAGGGTTCTATCAAAAAGTTAATTTTCGAAATTACTAAGGTTTATAAGCTGGCATGTTAAAACAAGACAACTAGGGAAGTTCTTGAACACCAACAAAAGAAAAATGCCTGGTGCATGAATTAACAAAAAGAGGAAGAGAGAGAGAACTTGTAAAACAAATAAGGAATCCTGTGGCACTTAAAGATTAACAAATTTATTTATTGCATGAGCTTCTTGGGAGAAACTATTTTCTCCTAAGAAAGCTCATGCAACAAATAAAATTGCAACAAGCAAAGTACTTAAAATCTAAATAAGCAACTTGGATGATCAAGTGCAGTTGCAATAGCCAGTTCTATAGCAATAATGGAGATAAAAACCCAAGACCAGTGGTTCCCACCCCGGGGTCCGCAGATGTATTCTCATCCGGGGCCGGAACCAGCTGCGGCCCCAAAGCTCCCCGCCGGGGCTGGATCCTGATGCTGGCAGCAGCTTGACTCCATTCCGCTCCCCTGCAGGGGCTGGCTGGCTGCAGCAGCTCCGCTCCCCAGCAGGGGCAGAGGAAGGGACATGGCTATGCCAGCCCCACTCCCCGGGGCCATGGCCACAGCAACTCCGCTAGCCAGCTGGTCCTGGCAGAACCACCAGAGCAGCTAGGGCCAGATTCTGCCAGTGTGTGGGCCAGATTCTTCCGGTAGCTGTGCCCCGCCAAAGGCAACCCACCTACAGCCAGGGGGGGGGGGAGTCCAAAAGTTTTTCAAATCAAAGAGGGGTCCCCAACCTTAAAAAGGCTGGCAACCACTGCCCAAGACTATAGTATGTAAACAACAATTTAAAAACAAAATAACAATTCTCTGGCATCTTTGTGCTCATAAGAGAAACCAAGATTCTTCACACAGAAGGTCCAAGAACACTCAACAATGCACATTTTTATGGTGTTGCGCCCCCTTACTTTTTTTTAAACCAACCATTTATGATTTTAGCAAAAACCTGTTGCTCCAGCTCCCTAAAACAGATATTTTCTATCTTACTTGTAAAAACTTTTTTATTTTTAAATTTTAGAAATATTAGTGGTATCAGGTCTAAATTTCCCTCTCTCTTTGATGGTGGACATGGACAGCAACGTCACAGAAAGCCAAAACCCAAAGCTGCAGTTTTCCCAGCCCCTATCTCAAGATGGAATGACCGTTGAGTCTTTGACACGCCTGCACTCCAAAGCTTGGCAAAAATCTTCTTACTGTAGATGTCATTATCCCAGAAAAACCTAATACAGTTTATTCCGATTTGGTCAGCAAAATAAACTATACCAACAAAAGCACTTTGCTGCCAATGTAATAACTGTGTACGCTCTTACTGAAAGATTCCAAAAAAGAGAGAGAAGTTTGAAATTGATACACGTCACATTTGCAATGTCAAGCACATAGAAAAAAAGATTAGAAATCAGCATCTTGAAATTTTTATATATAGTAAGGACATTAAAGGGCATGAATTTATGTTTGTTCACCTTTAAGAATAGGATGATTAGTAGATAAGTTAGACAACATTGCAGAACTGTCCAGCTAAATGTGCCATGTTACTGAAACTGGAAACTTTGGTAATAATGAATAAAAGCTGCCTATGTACCTTCACTGCAGCACATATTAACAATGATTTCCAGAGCAGTCTGCTGAGCCATCAGTAAGGCTGTCACTTGTTTCAGCTCCCACTTATCAGCCTAAAGAGAAGCAAACAAACAAACGTTGGTCGAAAGCATGGCCAAGCACTCTAGTTTTCAAGTACAGCAGAACCTCAGAGTCACAAACACCAAAGTTATGAACCAACCAGACAACCACATGCCTCAGCTGGAACCAGAAGTACACAATCAGGCAACAGTAGAAACGATTTAAACTAAAATAAAACAAATACAGTACGGTACAGTGTTAAGCTACTAAAAAACAAGGGAAAGCAGCATTTTTCTTCTGCGTAATAAAGTTTCAAAGCTGTATTAAGTCCATTTCAGTTGTAAACTTTTGAAAGAACAATCAGTGTTTTATTCAGAATTAAGAACAACCTCCATTCCTGAGGTATTCATAACTCTGAGGTTCTACTTGTAGCTAGATTGTCAACCAAAGAAGATAAAATATGATAATTGTGAAGAAGTGCCACACAAAACATTAACAGACTATCAAATGTTCTGCTAATACTAGTGTGTGCCAAACTTCAGAACTTGTTCAGTATTTAGTTCTGCAGGTTAACAGAGCCTCTATCCTCAGTAATACAACACAGAGAAAGGCCTAATCTCATTATAACCTACCAAAAATTCAAAAGTTATTTTGTTTCCCTTATCGTCAGTGTATCCTAGTAAGTTTTCATAATTTGTTAAACATAGTGTGTGCGCGCACATGAGAGAGAGAGAGAGACTGCCTATTAAGATTGCCTGATACTTCCCACTAATTTCATTAGTTACTTCACAAACATTAATCATTAGGGTTGAAATTTGACAGGCTAGATGTCTGCCTTAGGCTGTTTTTTTTTTTCTTTCTTTCTTTCAACTCAGCAAAAATGACAACTGTTTCTGAGAATTAGGCTAGGGAAAATGATATTGTTTTACCCATGTTGAATTCCCGCAACCTTTGAAAAGTTCTAGCACCTGAATGCTGTGAAGCAGGAACATGAAATTTGTCAGGACAAGGCTTTTTACTGTCCTGATGGAAACCACCCAAATTTGGTGCGCACACACAAGCACAGCAGAATCATGGATGTGTGTTGGAATTTCACAGGAGAGGCACAACTGCTGCCCCCCTCCCACCCATGATGCAATTTTTTCCAACAGGAAGGAGACTTTGGCTGTCTAGTGATTAACATGATGTTCATATTCCAGAAAGTGGTAGATAGGTGGGGGGGGGGCGGGTGGGTACAAGAGCAAAGCCTGAGCCAGGTCGCACCTTCCATTATAGGATCCTGTTTTCAATTGCTTATAACAACTCTGCCAAATGTTAGCTGTTCATGATGAAATTTTCCAGGGCAGGTGTCTGAGGCTGAATTTTTTGGGGAGTTTCACCTAAAATCAGTCTAGTTTGAGAATGAGTTCTGGAAAACGAGACTGACAGGTAACCGAAAACTAACCAAAAGCATAATGCTATCCTAAGCTCTATATAAGCAACAATCTGCCATACTTACTGGGAGCAGATCTGAAATATTTTCTCTATTGACTTTTCCTTTAGGTGGTTCTTCCATTTCATCATCTTCGTTCAATACAGAATCTTCTATTGTTTCACCCACACCTTCCTCAGTTTCTGCTTCTGCAGTGAGTTTTAACCTTTGTGTTTCAGCTTCCTTCATCTGAATAACAGTTTCACCAGCATCCACCACTAATGATTCTGAGAAAACCTTCAGGATAGCATTAACCGTGCTTGCCTGGCTACTGGGTGGAATGGTGTCCTTTATGTTCCAGACAGTGCCTAAACATGGGAGAGTTAGACTGTCAGAACCCATTAAGCTATGTAGCATGTGACTTTCTCATCACCACTGCCATTGTAAAACCAGAGCTTATGCTAATTGTAATACGCAGTATTTACACCACATTAATCAATCAATCAATCAATCAAATCATAGGGCTGGAAGGGACCTCATGAGATCATCAAGTCCAACCCCCTGGGAATTGAACCCAGGACCTTCTGCATATTAAGCAGAGGTGCTAGCCACTACACTATTTGCAGGGCCTCTTTCATCAAAAATTTCAAAGTAGTTTTCACAGGGAAAAATTACAAAATCCATCTTACAAAAGGAGAATAAAAATTGCATAAATTTCCCCATGATCACACAGAGGTTTCATGGCACTGTACCCAGGTTTTCTAGTTTCCAATTCCTTGCATTAACTGAGGAACAACTGCCTTCTTCAAAAAGGCGTTGGTCCTTTATTCCTAGTTGAAGTTTCAGGAGTCTCACATAGGCCTGCACCTTTCTGTTCAGTTCATTAAGTGGTCACCTATATCGAACATTCTAGGACCAAAAACCTTAAGCTGTGGCAAGCTTCATCACATGAAGATGGACAAAATATTTTCATAGGATAACCCTGGTGATATTTGGCCTGGTAGATACAACAGAGCCTTCTGACACTGAATGGGTTTAATTTTGAGCTATTTATTATTCTAAAAACTGAAAGAGATGTTCTTCCAAACCACACTGCTTGAGATCACTATTTATCAGCCCTACAGTCAAAAATAAATTAAACCCCTCTCTTTTCAAGCACAGCTGCTGAATGCTTTAGAAAGGAGAGTTCTAGTTAAGTGTACTTCAGTGTCAGAAATCACCATGAATTAAGCTTTTTAACTGGAAGGTACAACACAAGATGGTGAAGCTGAAAGCAAAGCACCCCATGGCCAGCCATTTCACATTGGGCTTTAAAAACCATGTCTGAACACAGATTTTCAAAGTCTGTTTCAACACTTCCAGCTCAACCAATTTCAGACAAGTCACGGCTGGCCAGCCCAGGCAGCCACGTAAAACCACCTTCCAAATCCTGATGCAGTACAATAGCTTGGCCTTACACATAGTGGCCAAATAAATCATGTTAGAAATAGCTTAAATATTGTTCTTCCTAAAGCAGAGTTCAAAATAAATTTTCAGATGCCTCAAAGCCCAACGTGGATAAGGTCAAGAGCAACATAGTTTCTTTATTATTTATAGTTGTCATACGCCTTTAGCAAGAACAAATGAGTAACACCAAACCAAACTGGAACTGAATACACAATCAAGAGAGAACATCACCTTTATGCACTGTTCAGATATTGGATATTTTAAACTATGAGGTTGTGGTAGATGAAATATGAAGCCCTAGGCCTCCCGACAAAGGAATAACAGAGGCAGGAATAGATTTGAGAACAATCTATGCAACTCTTGCTTCTAGCTGGCACTATAGCAACAACATATTTTCGCTATAACTTTGGCACGACAGAGATGTAAAAATCTCTGCCTCTCCCTTCCCTCTTCACCACCTATACAGAATAGTCCAATTATGAAAGTTAGGGTCCAATTGAATGATACCTGCCACCAGTGTTCTTAAAAGGAGATGTTCCATGGTACTGTCTGGAGACAGAATTATGGATTCCAATACTTGGTGCACAGAAGCATTGAAAGAAGAAAGCAGGTCTGGGTTATCTTCTGTCACCGCCTGCAAGCAATGTGCTGTAGTGACAAAACACAAAAATGTGATGTTTTCAAGCTTTGTAACCAGATAAGATATCATCATCCTGAAAGCTGCTCAATTTCACAACTGCAGGACAAAAGTACATTACAGTATTACACCACCCTTGACAATTACACTTTTCTACTAAAAAAGGGGTTTCTTCTCCTTTTCTATTGCATGAAAAGCACTCACAAATAGGTGAAAGCAATGTAAGAGCTTAGTCTTATAACACTTTTTGGACATGAATAATTCTACCCAGGGAGCAGTCCACTGAATTCAGTTCTCACATGGAGAAGTATTTCCTGGACCAAACCCCGACTGACTACAAGAAAAACAGTGGAAGTGGTGCAAAGTACATGTAACAATATTATTTAAATCAAAGATTTTGAGAGTAAAGCCCGATTTTTCAATTGATGATGCACTCTTACATTACAAACTCATCCCGCTTCTCTAAAACATCTCAGTGAGATTATTTTTCTCCATATAACTCTCCCTCTCATTCAAACTCTAAAATAGCCCATACAGCTTTTGGAATGAGAACAAGCATACAAGATTTCAACTTCCAAAGCGAGTGTAATTTTTAGAAGGATCCTTTGAGAAGTCTTATTTTCAGTTGTAAATGTATAGGATCACTAATACGATCACATAATGCAGTGTATTGGAAGGCTAGATTTATATTTGTAGATCAAAAATCTACAAGATGATCACTATGCTTTTCACCACTTACCTACTGAGATAGCCAGATCTACGTTTGTGGAAAATTTCTTCAAATATTGTAACACAACATCCAAACACCCTTCTTTATTAAATATAGATACTGCCGTACCATTGCACTCACTAAGAAAAATGAAGAATGATAAAACATTTTTAACCTTTAACAAGAGTTACTAAAAAAGAAGCTCTAAAAATTTATTTGAACATTTTATTTTTTGAATTTATTTATTTTACAAATCCATTTTAAAAAACTAACAGCTAGCCCATGGACACATTTTTCACTTTAAGGGGTAGTTCCTTCCTAGCTAGTAGCAAGGAGTCATGGTACGGAGTACAGATAGTCCAGAAGTTCATATTGTGTTTGCAAAACAATCTAAAATGGGCCATTACTTTAACTATCTTACTGGTCTTATTTGTATTTCTTTGAATTCCTCAGCTATTTCTCTTAGGAATAAAATATTAAGACAAATCAGTGACTTCAACAGAAAAGAAATACCACAGAGCCCACACAGTCGTTACGAAATTTATGGGAATTATTTATCCAGCACCTAAAACACGTTAAGTGCTTTACAAAACAGAGTCATTGTCTCAAAGTCACTGAGCTTCAAAATAAGACATGACAAGTGACAAATGAATAGGAAAACCCGTTCTACTTAGTGAAAGGATTACAACAAAAGGTCACATGGCAGCACAGAGACACGTGCACACAATTCTTTTACAGTTCTAGATTTTAGCAACTAAACCATGCACGTTAGATACTAAAGCCTCAATCCTGCCATTATTCTATGTCAGCAGATGCCTGGAGCCCAAATGATGGTAGAAGGGCTCAAGATTCTGCCCACATAGAGCCGCTTATAGGATGGAGCCTAAATGGACAACAACCACAAAAACCACAATTCTAGGCTGACTGCAAATGTGAATTCTTAGCCCAAGTCTTTGTCAGATTGGGTCATTCACAATACACTATCTGCACCAGAGTTTGTATTAATATTGCTGCCATTTCTCTCTGTGCAACCTATAATTTTCTTCATATCAGAGGCACAAAAAATGTAAATTAGTAATGGGATTATTCATATGCTTAAATATCCTAGAACATCCTTTCTGCCTGGGAGGGCACTGATGGGCAAATCTACTCCCTGCTCTCACATGAGAACTGGGAATATCTGCAGAGGGAGGAGGAAGAGAAAAAAATCCTCACTCTTTCCTCTCACATAGCTGCAAAGTGGCCCCATGGTGGAGCTTGTCTAATAGCCAGAAAATTCTGCCTTTTCAGTACAGTATAACTGCATGTGTTCCACTGCTACATGATCGCCCATCCCCGCAGAAGGTGGCAGGGCTTGACCCAACAAAGCGGAAGACTGACTGAAACTAGTGGCGTTCTCTTCATAAGGACAAGTATCTGCAGAGAGAGGGAGCTATTTCTAGCAAGGGTGGCAAGAGCTATTACTTCAGTCTTCCCCTCAGGCCTGCAGTAGCTGGGGAAAGCACATAGTGGATGAATCTGTGCGTCTTAGGTTGTGCACTGCTTCAGTTCAGTTGCCTTTAGTTTTAATAGTTTTTGCTGAACTTTAGTTCCAGGCAGTGCTCCCCATCTTTATGCTACCAGTTTACATAGGTCACTTTAAAGCTCATCTCACCATTCTCTTCACTGTTCTGTTATTTCTCTGCAAAATATCTCCCCAAAGGTTACTAACCTTGGTCTTCTATGGGTCTTAGTTCTTTTCCCATTTCTATAGTGTATTCCTCTATCTAGACATTCTGCATCCTCCTTAATGTCCTCTCCCTCTACATTCAACACTCTACATTTTAGCATAGTGGTCGCCAGGTGCAGGTAGAATGGGCACAGCACATGCAGAGCAGGAAGCTCCACTCCAGTAAAGGGCAGAGAATACAGACCCTGCAGCACACAGACCACCCCAACTTTCCATTGTGTGACTTTGCTATGATTTATATGATCTGTGGAGTTCGATGAGTTCTGGAATGCTCCAAATCAACAAAATCAATTATACAAACATTGGCTTCACTGGGAGCATGATAAGGCTCACAGACAGCAGTTTAACTGGAGCAAGTCATTAGGTCCCAGCAGCAAAGACTCAAGTGGGGCCAACATTCCCCCCCGAGGCTGAGACAACGCTGGAACTCCTGGCTGGCATTTAATGTTCACCTACTTCGCCACTACAGGATGGTCATTCAGAAATTTTGGACTGTGTAGTCTTCGGTCTCCCACAAACTACAAGAAGCCCTCAGCTTCAGGGAGACTTTGATACAGTAGTTGCACAAAAGCCAAAATAAGAATTTAAGGTAACTCTTGCAAGTTAGATTTCAGCACAGTCCTACCAGCTTAATTAATCATCATTCTAACTTTGTGACTCTTCAAGATCTTTCACTGATAAAATATTTTTGGTATCATTTTGCCATTTATGAGAAAGGTATTTAAATATATTTTTTTAGTTAGAAAATGGATAGCCAAGTTAATGTACAAACTACTTTCAGGAATGACAATCAGTATTATTGCTTTTATTTTCAAGGATATTCCTCTTTTCCCTCAATTAACATGCATAACCAGCCAAACCATTTTCAAAAGAACTAGGTATATAATAAAAGCATTTGTGATAATACTAACTTGGAGCTTACCAAACATTCCACAGCACGTTAACAGCCTCATTGGCTACGTCTTCAACACCATTTTTCTTTGTATCTTTGCATTTTGTTGGAGAGACCTCACTGGCTTGTAGTCCAGCACTGCACTGTAACCAACAGGCAAAAAGGGTTTGGGAAAGAACTGGACAAAAGAAAAAAATTAAAAGCAGATATCTCCAAAGAGCTGCTTAACGACAGAAATTACAGTTCATTTGCAAGTGCTCATGACAAACAGGTTCATATAAGAATTGAACTTCTTTCTATAAGAAAGAAATTACACTGTGTGTCTGTCACACATACCGTGGTTTTCAAAAGCCCTTTCTTGTAAACAAAAGTTTAACAAGCTTATTTGTCTAATTGCCATAAAAAAAGCCAGATGCTTCTTAATACACTGTAATTTCCATTATCTGAATAATTAAGCATTTTTACACATCGTCATCTGTAGAGCTCACAGCACTTTACCGACATCGCTATTGTGGAGAACAGGGAAATAAGTTGTTTTTTTTTTTAAAATAAATGTCACATGCCCCTCTGCATATCTGTGTGATCACCCTGAATGAAAGCATAGTTAGACCAAGAAGGCTGTTAAACAAACAAGACAGGAAAGATAAAATAATACTGAAGGCTCTGAGTCTGGTGTTCAAGAGACACTGTTCTGTTAAATGACCAGTCCTACCCTGAAGGAGGTGGGGCTGACACAGACCTACTGGCAATTAGAGGTCTGCAAAAATCAAACTGTAGCTTGGTGCCCAGAAACATGAGCTATGTCAGGTCTACCCAGGATCTAATGGGGAATGCCTGGGTTAGGCAAGATAACAGGTTATGTGTGGATTTCTGTTAATTTAAATACACTCATCTAAGTGCTGGATACATTTTGGCAAAATAAATATACTTTGCTTTCGAGAGCCTGTGCCTGGGTCACTCAATACCATTCCTGTCTACCAGTCCCAGAGGAAAACTCTTGCAGATGCCAAGCCCCTTAAGCCTGCTAAGTAATATGGTTGACAGCTGGGGTATAAACCAGAGACCCAATGGGATTGCATCTGATTGCGGGATCCTGTCCCAAAGAACAGAAGAAGAGTCATACTGGATTACACTTTGCCCAGTATCCTGTCTTCCAACAGTGGCCAATGCCAGGGGCTTCAGAGAGAAACAACAGAACAGGCAATCATCAAGTGGTCCATCCCATTGGCCATTCCCAGCCTCCAGTAAACCAACAATCTCTGCCTCTTCTCGCTAATACCATTGCTGAGGAGGTGCAGTGCTACCTAGGGATCGTGACCATTATCATGCACGTTTTACAAATGGGGAAAGTGAGGCACAGATAGTAAGTGGCTTGTCCAAAACAATGCAGTAAATTTAGCAGACAAATGGAAACCAGGTCTTGACTCCCAGTCTTGGCCATTATCCACTGGACCAAACAGAGACTATATAGTACAAACAGAGGTACTAAAATCTTTTCTTACCTTACTGAGAACAATACAATGACAACTTCACCAACTGTAAATAAATCATTAATCTGGATCACAGCACTCACTGTGAATCTCAGTAGACATGGCATTCAATGAAAAATCGTAAAGATTCTGCAATCAGATTTGCTTGTACAATTCGCCTTCTTTATAATATAACCGTGTTGAATCCCATCAATGTCAACGGACCCCTGAGCGGGCATAGGTCAGTGCTCACAAATCAGAGTGCAGAATTAGGTCCTTGTTTGGGATCTCCCTCCCTTTCTCTCTGTTTGCATAGAATTTCACAGAAATAAAGAGTTGCATTTGTATAATAATTTACGTGAAAAGGGTTTAGCAACAATTCCTCAGGGTACTGTGATGTCTGGGGATCATCTTGAGCAGCAAGTTCTATCACTGCCTGCCCTATGACCTTCTTCCCATTCTGTAAGTTCCCCCATCTTCAAAGCACCTGATGAAGTGGGATTTTCTCCCACAAAAGCACATGTGATAAATAAATTCGTTAGTCTTTAAGTGCCACAGGACTCCTTGCTTTTTTTTGCTGAACTAGATGAGCACAGGCTACACCATTGGAATTTAATGTTGCTGTGGTTTCGGTTTCAAACATAAGCTCCCAAGCTGCTTTTTACCCATTGCATATAACATTTCTAACTGGCTCATTTCCCCCTTTCCTTGATGTATTCCTCTTAACCTAAAATAAACCAAAAAAACAAAAAACAAAAAACAAAAAAAAACAAAAACAAAAACCAAAAAACAAAACAAAACAGAACAAAAAAAACGTGCTGAGCTGTGGAATGGACACAGATGTTGTGGCAGAGATACGGGAAGAGAAACCCCATACAATTTCCCTTGGCTCCTGGCTGGGACCAGTGAGTGAAAGGATAGCTCACAGACAGCCTGGGAGCTTGAGGGCTCCCAGCAGGGTGCCAAAAGAAGGGGCAGTCTTAGCTCCTCACACTGCCTCTTAGGCTGGTGAAAGTGCTCCTGGAAAGCAATGTGGACATGCAAGTCAACCTATACATTTTTAAAATGCAGACATAGCCTTAGATACAATCCCCTTTCTGCCAGTTCCCTAGTATCTTTGAACAGTTTCAAAGCTCACAGACACCCTAGCTATGGAGTTGCATTAGCATTCACAGCTTCCCAGTTAGAGACTGTCCCTCAGCCACCTTTCACTTTGAATCCCTTCTAATTCAAAAGTTTTGCTGACCTTTTTTTAGTTTCAGTCACTACAGATATTCAAAGTGGGAAAATCCCCTTTTGTCTCAATGACTTTCCATTATGGATCCTTACCTGAGTCTGAGTTTGCATAACCACCTGGCTTGGGAGGGGCCCCTCCCTGCTTTAAGTGAGATGGAGCTGAAGTTTACAAGCACAGTTCTCCAAATACATAAATGCATAATTTCATAACCATAGTTTGTATACATACTTCATGCTAATTATTAAGTTTAGAACATTACAAGCTTTCATATGAGACCTCATTTGGCTTGTTTTTCTAGTACAATAATATTGCATACAACAGGTGATTCAACTGCTTATTCTTTAGGTTTCAACCTCCCTGCTCTCTCCTGGACCTTAATTGTCAGAGATGCAATTTATTTTCAATTAATATTCTAATTCTGCTTCGTTTATCTACCACAAATTAAAAACAAAAATTACAATTCTAAGACTATGAAAGAAATCTTGCCAGAATTTCTGCCTAAATGTCACATGACTCCTTCAGAACAATTTTTAAAACATTTCACTGTAGTTTTGAAAAGAGAATGATTTAGTGACCAGGACAATTTAAAAATTGTACGGACATTTAAAAAAAAAAAAACAACATACCTCTTTCAAAAGTGCTACAAGGGGTGTCATGATATCTTTAGTCACCATGTCGTCACAGACTTCAAAGCCTCCACAAGCACTGAGATTTCTGGAACAAGTTAAATGTTTTGGATCACACTTTATAGTTACCTGCCTTGAATATTTCAAACACTATATATTTAAATATTTCTACAGGAACTTATTTAAATATTATGACAAGTTTTACTTTTCAAAAAAAGATTTGCTGTTTAAATACTGAAGTGCAACTGTATGAACCACCTGCTTTTACTTCATTTAATTTATATTTCATAATCAAAGTAAACTAAATTCAGTTTTAAAAGAAACCAAATCTGATGCCTCATGTGGATAGCACTGTCAGCAGCAATCCCCAGAGCCCCGGTCAACTAACTCAGGCTTGTGCAACAGGGCTAAACTGAACCTCAGGCTCTGTGACCACATATGGGGAGAGGGCTCAGAGCTAAGGCTCCAGTATCCAGACTAAATGTCTACACTACTATTTTTAACCCTGCAGAGCAAGCCCAAGTCAGGTGATCTGGCCTCTGGGACTTGCTGCTGTGAGATCTTTTTGTGTTTTTTGCAATGTAGATGCATCCTGGGACTATGGTATTCCAACTAAAACACAGCAAGTTTTGTTTTGAAAACATATCCCAGGCCCTTCCTTCTGATCCCACCAAAGGATGGACTACAAGCTATTAGAACCACCATCCCAGATGATGCCAAAGCGCACCTTGTGGCTGAACTCTGTGACTTTGTACTCACCCACAAACATTTCAGATTTGAGGATACTTTATACCTTCAAGTCAGCGGCACTGCTATGGGTATCCACATGGCTCCACAATATGCCATTTTTATGGCCGACTTAGAACACCATTTCCTCAAGTCACATCCTAAAACGCCTCTCCTCTACTTCCGTTACACTGACGGCATCTTCATCATCTGGACCCATGGTAGGGATGCCCTTGAAGATTTCCACAGAGATTTCAACAATCTCCACTCCACTATTAAACTTAGCCTGGAACACTCCACACAGGAGATTCACTTTCTGGACTATACAGTACAAGTTAGCGCTAGACACATAAGCACTACCCTATACCAAAAACCTACTGATCTGTATGGTTACCTACATCCCTCGAGCTTTCATCCAAAACACATCATATGATCCATTGTCTACAGCCAAGCCCTAAGATATAACCACATTTTCTCTGCTCTCTCAGATAGAGACATGCACGTTCAGAATCTCTATCAAGCATTTTTAAAACTATAGTACCCAGCTGCAGAAGTGAAGAAACAGACTTACAGAGCCAGGTGGGTACCCCAAAGTCAACTACTACAGGAGAAGCCCAAAAAAGAAAACAACAGAATGCCTCTAGTCATTACCTACGACCTCCAAGTCAGACCTCTACATCCTCAGGGATCTACAGGCTATTCTACAAGATGATCTGTCACTCTCAAGCGTTGGGAGACAGACCTCTCCTCACTTACACACACCCTCCCAACCTTACACAGATACTTACCAGCAACCACAGACCTAACAGAACCATTAAAACAGCCACATATCCCCACAACAAACCACGCTGCCAACCTTGCCCACGTATCTACATAAAAGACTACTACAGGACCTAACAAAACCAACTACTCCATCAACGGCTCATCCATCAATGTGATTTATACCATCAGATGCAAGAAATGCCTCTCTGCCTTATGTACTGGACAAACAAGACAGTCTCTGCACAAAAGAATTAATGGGCACAAATCTGACATAAGAAATCACAACATTCTAAAACCAGTGGGTCAGCAATTCAATCTTTGTGATCACTCCATTAATGATTTGCTAATTTCTGTGCTCACACGGATGAAGGCTAAATCAAGGCTTCAAAGAGCAGCTACTGAAATTGAATTTGTTTGCAAATTTGGATGCATTGCTTCAAGGCTTAACAGGACACTGGATTTTTCTCTCATTACAGCAGGTGATTTGACTTCATTTCCCTCTGTATACTGTTCCCCAGTGTTTGGATCTTTACAACTGTTTTGATTTGCTGTTACAGTGTGACCTGTTTCCATGACTTACACTTCCATGCATTTATTTCCCTCCATTCTGTAAGTTCCCCCACCTTCAAAGTATCTGACAAAGTGGGATTTTCTCCCACGAAAGCTCATGCAATAAATAAATTTGTTAGTCTTTAAGTGCCGCAGGACTCTTAGTTTGTTTATTGTTCTAATATACTTGAAGCTCATCTTTTAAGCTCCCATGGGCTAAATGTTTACAGGAAATTGTTACTAAACACATCTTAAGAAACACAGTTGTGCTAATAAACAAACAACATGTCTGGGTGCAGTATGGTTGGCCCTACAGAACTGTGTGTGTTACATATTTATGAATGACGTTAAAAGCTGTCTACTTTGCATTTTCTCACTAACCTGCTGCTCCCAAGCAATTATCCAAATGATGATTTCCACATGAAACATCTTTACAAGAATATAAAATTTTGCCTCTTACCATTTCTTTCTATTACAGGGGAGGGGAAAAAACATGCTGAAAGAAGCAGGCATCAGGGGAGCAATAACTGCTGAGAGAAGCTGTGATAGTGCAGTGAGACCCCGATGGGGTTTATTGAAGTCATGAGCATTTGGTCCATATGAATCTCATTGAGATCAGGACATTCATACATTAAGATTTTTTGGTTTACAATAACATATTGTAATAGGGTTAAAGTAAAAAGAACCAAAAGTCATGACATTCAAGTTTGTTTACTTGTGTCAAAAAATCCCTTTTATCTACTATACCAACAGTAACTCAACTCCATCTTATACCACATACATTATTAACCACTTACCGGAGAGCTCCAGCTGCTGTCTCACGAACAGCTAAACTTTGATCAAGCAACATGGGACCCAAACACCGGACAACATCCCTCTGCAAAAAGTCTGGGATTGCATGCTTCTGCTGCAACATCTTGGAAATGCTGGCACAAGCAAACTCTCTTACATCAGCACTTGGGTGTTGCAACTGGGGAGATTAGGGAGCAAGTTCACCAGAAGGTTACATTTCAGCAAGAGGCAAAATCTGTCATTTTTCTTCCCACACCACACTATCCCCCTCATTATCATGTTTTATTATTTCTGGAAAGGAGTAAGATTTAAATTTTTTAAAAGGAACAAACACTTAAAGATCTTCACCTCAGTTTTAAGTTCTGAAAGGTAAAAATTATATCTTAAAGGAAAACAAGTACATAAGAAAGAAGGGAAGCAATGATTCATTCAATCAGTTCAAGTAATCATGGACTACAAAAAGTCTGATTATGGAGAAACTGTTTTGACTTTTCACAATAATGTTCACATATAGGTTAGCTTTCAGTGAAATCCTCTTTAATGCAGGCCCCAACAAATGCATGCTCCTGGTCGCCATGGCAACCAGTTTTAATAGCCTGTTGCCTAGCTCTACTGCAGAAATGTAATGAAGGAGCAACCTCTGGTGACCAAAAGTAAATCTGCTGGCACTTAGCTGTGAGCCAATTTTGCCCACCCTTGCTTTAATAACACTAGATAAAAGTGAAGTTATGTTGGGTGAGTAGAAAGGCCAATGTCTACATTTAACAGTGTGCAGTGGTGCCTGTGCCCTGCAACACCCCTTGGGCATAAAGAAACCCCATGTCTACAAAGCAACAAGAACTATGTTGACGGAGAAGCTCTCCCACCACAAGCTTTCCTGTGCACACTAGTGCTTACGTCAGTGTAACTTATGTCGCTCAGAGGGGTGGAATATTCACCCTCCTAAGGGCCGTAAGTTTTGCCAACAAAAGCAGTAGTGTAAACAGCCTAAATCATCTTTTTTTTTTTTTTTTTAAACAAGCCTTTTACATTTGTTCTCTTGATATTGCTGAGTCCTTGACTAACTATTTCCACTCCCTTTTTTCTGGAGAAACCCCTGCTGAGGTAGACTCAGATCATCACAGCGTTCAGGGCCCACTGGATCAGCAATAGCTGCTTCAAAGAGCAATAATCACAGAGAATTGCAAAGAAGCAGAGCTTTGCCATCCACCAGACTGGCTATCACTGCTGTCCTTGTCCTCTTCAGCAATGTGCAAGTCCATGAGGGCACAGCTTCTGCTGCCAAACAGGAAGAACGTGGAGGAGGGTTAGTCAGGAGGCTTTATATGTCAGAAGGTTAAATGACACTCCCATTCTTTCAAACCGAGAGCAAGTTAGGCCTCTCGATAACTCTCTTTTACAAAAAGCAATACTTGGGCTGACAGAAAAGCAAGCCCCAAACTTCAGATGCCTCCTCTTTCCCTTCTCAAGAGAGGTATTCGGATTCAAGAGAAGAGCTGAAGTATACTTGGCAAAACACACAGCTGGTGAGATAGACTCAAACTCCTCAAGTCAGAAGAGACCACACTGATCATCTTTCTACTCTGATCTCCTGCACAACAAAGTCCACAGAATGTCACCCACCTACTCCTGTAATAATCCCAACCTACAACTGAATTATTAATGTTTTCAAATCATGGTTTAAAGACTTTATGGTGCAGAGAACCCAACACTTACTTTAGATTAAACTTACAAGTGACCCATGTCCAAGGCCCATGACCCAGGGTCTCTGTCAAGCTGACCCGGGGGAAATTCCTTTCTGATCTCAAATACAGAAACAGACCCTGAACATGTGGGTAAGACCCAGCAGCCATGCACCTAAGCAGGAGTTCTCTGTAGTAACTCAGAGTCCTCCCCACCGAGTGTCCCATCACCAGCCACTGGAGATATTTGCTGCTAGCAGTCAGAGTCTGGCTACATGCCACTGCAGACAGTCTCTTCATAGCCTCCATAAACTTATCAAGTTCAGTCTTGAAACCAAACAGGTTTTTTGCCTGCACTGCTACCCTTGGAAGACTGCTCCAGATCATCACTCCTCTGTCAAAAAGCTTTAGCCATTTCCAAGCCCAAATTTGGTGATGGCTAGTATGCATCCATGTGTTTCTCTGTCAAAAGCAGCACTTAACTATATCTTCCCCCTCCCTCATATTTTAACCGTGGCAGAGAACCAGCTACCCAGTGCTCACCACTTGGTGTTTGACAGCAATCTGTGCATTTCTCTCTTGCACAGAAGCTTCTGCCTACACACTGTAACTCCTTTCCCCTGAACAAATACTGAGACATGGAAATACAGTTCATCTCCTAGCGGGTTGCTAGCGCACATCCAAAGTGGCAAACTGGCCAACCAAGTAAACCCTTACAACCCAGACACACCGTGTGTGGTGTTCCCATGCCAGGAATCAGCATCAGATGTCTTCCTTAAACCTGTCTCATTTTCTCATTATTTTATTGATCACAGCTTAAAAAATTATTTTGAACTACGTGTATCCACCAGTGGGTCAGGGAAGTGACCAGTGCAGAGTACACCTTGGAGTGGGAACACCCTAACCCAGGGGTCTCAAACTCAAATCACCATGAGGGCCACATGAGAGCTAGTACGTTAGCACAAAGGCCACACCACTGAAACCTTTTCATACAACGTTATCACTAATATTGATAACAACAGTGTCATTGCAGGCCACAGGAAATAGCTTTAGGGGCTGCATGCGACCCATGTGTTTGAGACCCCTGCCCTAGCCCAATGGTTCCCAAATTGTGGCGCAGAGGCCAAAAGTGTTATTGTAAGTGGGACTCAATGTGGCCCACTGCTCCCCTCCTGCTGGCTGCTGAAGGGAGCTGCTGCCTAAGGACCCAGGTGGAACAAGTTTCTGCAGACTAAAAAATGGGTCCAGCCTCCTCTGTGCAGCAAAAGGGATGGAAGATCAGTGCTCCCTTCCCTGTGGCTCTACCAGGGAGCATGGTAAAGTGCTAGGCCAAGTCCCTAAATGCCATCATCCCTGCTGGAACCAGAGGGAGGAGCGCAATGACCTTCCTTCCCCCTGGCTGCATAAGGGACCCATTGCCTAGGGACCCAGGTGGAATATATTGGGTTACAGCAAGGATCAACAACCTTTGGTGACCCCTGTGCCAGTCCTTTCTCCTTGACCCTTAGCCGGTGCTGGTGGCCCCTCTGCTGAAAAACGTATCAGCTGCCTAAAAACTCAGCAGTGCTCACAGCTGGAGTTTGAGCACTTCCCAGGCACGCCACAGAAAGAAGTTGCCCAGAACGGTTCATCTTGGTAGCGTGCCTGAGGACAGGGCTCCCCAGACATATTGCCATGAAAAAAAAGTGGCTCCTTTCAGGCACTCCCAGGCATGCTGTAGAAAGAATCTCCCCAGGGTGGTTCCTTTGGCAAGCATCACACTACAGAAAGGAGCCACTGTGGGCAGCTTTTTTCTGTGTCACATGGAAACACAGGCATTGAGGGATCCCTGTGTCCCCAGCTACACCCACAGGAAGCCGCCAAGATTGTCTTTTGGTGGCAGGAGTGGCAATTTCTGTGATACTGCAGAAGGTGCTGTGCGCCGCTCTGAATGGGCTTGGGTACCACGGCTGGCACACGCGCTGGCGGTTGTCTATCGCTGGGTTATAGGACACCTGCTATTTCCTTGCTGCAATCACAGAGATCAGCGAGAAGGCAGCCTCCTAGCCAACTTCTGTCTGGCTGCAATGGGGGCATAGACAGCTGCCTCTTCTGGGTATGAAAATGTTATCTTTGGCCTTCTAGCCAAACAGGCTGGCAACCACTGCTACAGTCCCTGTCCTAAGTGACCACAAGATTAGGGATGGAGCCGCCTCTGGGGCCTGGCCCAGCCTTGGGGGATTTACAGGGGCTCCCCCACACAGGTGAGTGCCAGCTCAGGCAGGGGTCTGGGTATCAGGACCAGGAGCAAAGCGTGAGACCCTTTGACTAGCCAAGCCCAGCAGGCCAATGTGAACCAGGCTGTTGCCCACACCAGGGGGACCACTCCCCCCCACAGGGAGCATGTGGGGCTTGTCCCCCAGCACAGACACCATGGGGGCTCCCCTCCCACAGTCAGGGGAAGACAAAACCGAGGCCAAAACCCAGCCAGCAGCAGCAATCTGCGTGGCCCTGCCCCTGCCAGGCTCCCTCCCCCCGCACGTGTGGGGAAGGGGCAGTCCCCGCCCCGCCCCCATCGCTCCCTTACTTTCTCCAGCAGCTCGGCCGCCGGGGAGCCTCCATCGCCGCCTTCCCCCGCCGGGCCCTCCCCGCTAGCCGCCCGCTGCCGGCCTGGCGCGGCGGGGGAGAACGGGGCTCTCCGGAACTTGCGGGCCTTGCTCTTGCCCATGGGGGCGGAACGCGCCGGAACGGAACGGAACGCGCCGGAGCGCAGCAGCGAGCCTCTTCCGCCGGGCCCACGTGTGCGGCGCCGCTCGCTCTGCGCAGGCGCCGCGCGTCCTCCCGCCGGCGCAGGCGCGTTGGGTGCTGGAGCCGCTAGGGGCGCTGCGGCGAGAGAAGGCCCCGGCCGGAGCTCCGCCCCGCCCCCAAAGGGCCGGCTGGGTCTGCGCATGCGCGGGCGGGACTGGAGCTGCAGGGGCGGCGCGCGGCTGCTTTCCCGGGAGAGCAGAGCAGGTAGGGCGCGCTGCAGAGTGGTGGCCGTCTTAGAGCGCCTGCTCCTGGGGCTCTAGGGTTTTATAATTCATACAAAGGTAAAGCCCTTCCCTGGCCAGCTGGGTTAGAGAGGAAAAAAAAACCAAAAACAAACAAGGAGTCGTGTGGCATTTCAAAGACTAACAGATTTATTTTGCAAAAAATAAATGTTAGTCTTTAAGTACTACACGACTCTGGTTTTGTTTGCTGGGCTAGACTAACACGGCTATCCCTTTGGAATATGAGAGAGAAAAGCTTTCCCTCTAGGAAACCCTAGGGGGTTTGAGGTACCTTACCCCCAGTCGTCTCATTTATTATTTTTCAAATCTCAGGGTTGGCAAGGCTGGAGCACAATTTGAAATCTCAGGGTTGGGCAAGGCTGCAGCACGATTTGAAATTTGAAATCTCAGGGTTGGGCAAGGCTGCAGCACGATTTGAAATGTGAAATCTCAGGGTTGGGCAAGGCTGGAGCATGATTTGAAATTTTAAATCTCAGGGCTGGGCAAGGCTGCAGCACGATTTGAAATTTGAAATGTCAGGGTTGGGCAAGGCTGGAGCACAATTTGAAATTTGAAATGTCAGGGTTGGGCAAGGCTGGAGCACGATTT
>ML682036.1:9851375-9866193 GCA_007922195.1 Podocnemis expansa
AAATTTGAAATCTCAGGGTTGGGCAAGGCTGGAGCACAATTTGAAATCTCAGGGTTGGGCAAGGCTGGAGCACAATTTGTTCTAGTGAGCCCTCATCAGAGTGATGGATGAAACCTCACAGCAGGAGCACAGCTGGCTCACAGGCTGGTTGGTAGGCAACCCAGCAAGCTGAGCTGGGCTGGAGGAGCCTTTTCCTAAGGGTTGTACTGCCTGACTCGGAGGTGGCAGCAGTATAGGGACTTATGTGCCAGGCATGGCCAAATGAAAGTGTGGCTTGTGGAAGAGCATGGTGGGGAGAAGCGGCGGCATGGTTGGAGATGGTGAGGAGCAGCACTGGTATGGGCGGGGATGGCAGCAAGAAGCATGGCGTGTTTAGATTTTCTTGTAGGCCCTAATGTAGTTTACTTGTTAAAATAAAATCATGTTTTACGAGTCCTAAATGTGTCAAATAAGAAATGAAAATATAAAGAAAATAGATTGTTTAAAACAAATGTAGATTACTTTCCATTTTTGGCCCAGCTTCCTGCTGTGAAGCATTGTATTTCACAATGAAACTTGTGATATCAAAACATCATGCAATATTTACAGATCAGGGATTTGCACCTGAGGGAGCTTGTAGGTACAGCATTGACAAGTTACTGCCCAGATTTTTAAAAACTCGCCACTAGCCTGCAGTCTTCTGCATCAAGTGGCGGCTTAGTTTTTACTGTATAGGCCTAGTTTTCATGGTAACCTTAAGTAATTATTAGAATCTAACATTACTAGCATCAAAATTTGCCCTCATTTTATGATCAGATTAAAGTGTGCAATGAGTTTTATACTTAGTAGTTTTGGAGTAGGAAAAAGTATTGGCTATATGCCTCAGTGCAGCTCTCAAAGCCTTAATAATCAACTTGTGTGGCTCTTGAGTTACATGAGTTTGGTCACCCCTGTAAATACATGCCTTCCATTTTTGCTTTGAGTCCTGGACAATTTGCTCTAGTCCTTGCCTGCCTCTCTGACTTTTGGCTTGGCCTCTGGCTTAGCACATACATGGTATGCTTGCTGTAACTCTGAACTGCTACCACAACCACCGGGCAAGGTCATGCTCCACCTGGCAGATAAGTTTCTAAGGCTCCACTGGCTTGTAGTAAGTTTTTACCATGTGCATAGAACTGCTGTCTTGTATGGTTTCCTTGTAGTACTTTCCCTTAAGAATCAATGTACTTGCTTAGAAAGAGCTGTGTGGTAACATGTAACTGCTGGTCATAACCTTTGAAGACTGCAAAGAATGGACACTAGCCTAGTAGGCAGTTTGGCTTGCTGAGGCTATCACAGAGTAGGCTGGGACCTGTGCAATGTGGGTCTCTCCCCTAGAGGTGACAGCTGAGGAGCTGGAAGCCTATGGTGGGTGCCCTTGAGGGGCAACAGATGGATTCAGTTGCCCTGAATTGTGACAAAACTTCCTGAGGAGAATGGGGCAGGGGGGGAACCCCACTGAGACTGAGCTGTTCTGATACAGGAACTGCTGTTGCTATGGTGTGATGTTTCCTTATCCAGCACTAAGTATTTTCAGAGTGCCCTGAAATGCATGTTATTAGTTATTAATCACTACTTGAGCAATACCCTAAATACAAGGTTGCCTTCTGTCCTCTTTTATACCCATGGAACCCCACTGAAGTCTAATTATCAGCTACCCACTCCATGGTATCTAGGTGCTTTGACAGTATGAACTGTGGGAGATGCATGGATATAGAAGCTAGATTATGATCCATATCCCTTTTTGTTTCTAGAATGACTTAGCTAAAATTGAGTTGGTTTTTCTGCACATGATCTGATCCTACTTAAAGCTATTGCACCTGGTGGTTCTCTGCATAACATTATCATCACTGGCATACCCTGCAGTAAACAGCTTCCCACTCCTCTGCCACAGCAATCTTTCTAAAGGCAGTGCCAAGCAAGAGCATCCCCTACCCTCCCAGGGCAGAGGGATGGAGTTCTCCCACCCTTTTTTTGTCAGGAGCAAGGTCAGAATTCTGGCTGCTTTCTTTTCTGTTCCATGCCTGCTGTACCTCTGGCCAGGGGAATTTCTTCAGTGGGTCTCCCACCTCTCTGAAGTTTTCTTTTCCTTTCCTGGCAGGCTCTTTGCCCCAGCAACAGAATCACTAGTGGGCTCCCTTCTGAATGAACACTAAAACTAAAGGGGACATGGCTCATGGAGAGATGGAGCTGACTAATGAAGGAGAGCCCGCCTTGGTATCCCACCTATACTGAGACCTCTCATGCTGCATAGGGACAGACAGACAAGGGGAACCTGAAAATAAAGTGGCAGAGTAGCATCTAGCTTCATGACAACTGATTGTCAATGTTCAGAAAGCCTTATAAATTTCATGGCCAGAAAGGGCTATTATGAACTGGTGATGCACTGTACATACAAATAATGCTATAGCCCTATGAACAAAAAGGGAAACTTTAGCATGACAATTGTGTGTGTGTAACAATGAGGTATTTGACTGCTTTACAAAGAAGCACACGGTATTTTCTGTACTTCACAGATAAGGAAAAGTGATGCAGAGAAAAAATAAGGGGAATGATTAAAGGTATCTGAGGCAGAGTTGTCTTTGTAGGTTCTGCACCTCAATGGATTTCTATTCAATGACTTAGGGGCTCCTGGGCTCTACAACACCACATGTAATAAAACATCTGGTCCAGTACAAATGCCTTATAAGCTGCATCTCGTTTGTTCACAGCTACAGTCACTAAATAAAATTGTTTTAAAATGGTTCTAAATCAAGCTATATTTAAGTAGGATTTTTAAAAGGAAAGATTTTTAAATCAATTTAAGGTCTAGATTAGTTAGATTAATCTATTAGTTAATTTAAATCAAGTATTTGTTACATTCACAGCCAAAGTAAAGGAAACAAAAACACAGAACTGGTGAAAGTCACTGGCTAAGCTGCTGAAACCAGTGTCTGATGTATTAATCCACTCCTGACAGCAGTAGCCTCCTCTGCCAACATATTTGCTTTCCTCGAGGTGATTCAACTAGTTCAGTTCAATGATCAGCTCATTCAAGTCAAGAAACTGATCAAGAGTTAAAAAGGCAGAAAAGTTAAGAAAAGAATCTTTGACAAACTTAAGTGTGAGGATCAGATCTACCAGTTAGAATGCTTGACATGGTGAGCAGCACAATCAGGTCAAGTCACTAATTAAAATGACTTCATTTAATAAAAGTTAAATGCAAAACAAATCAAAATTTCAAAATGCTAATTTTGCTGCATGTTTAATCAAACTCAAGTTTGTGTGCAAATAAAGCTTACCATAAACGTGAGTAAAAAAATCATAGTAAATACATCATAATTTCCTAACAAAAATGTAAAAGTGAAGAATCTAAAGCATTTGCATAGCTCAACACTTAAGCAGCAAAAAAAAGCAAATTTAGTATAAAAGCTAGCTGCATATTAACATGTTTTAAGTATTAACTAATGAGAATAAACATGTCTGTAGGAAGATATCTACAAATACAAAGCAAGATTAAATTTTAATCATTCCCCTACTTGCACTTGTTCATTTTAAATCAGTGACTTAAACCCTTTTGATTTAAAATCTACTATCCTCTAAGTTGAACATCTTAATGTAACAATAAAGTGAAGGTGTTAACAGAAGAAATATAAAAAACAAAACTCAGGCTCTTTTCCTGCAACAACTTTTACACTTCCTTAACTTTGCAGACTGAGCAACTCCACAGTATTCAGTGACTCACAGTAAACTAAAGCACATGCTTAAGTCTTTGTAGGAACAGGCCCTTAAGGCTAACACTGCAGTTAGCAATTTACCCTGAGCGGAAACAGTCATAAATGATCAGATATTAGTTGTGAATTTGGTCTTTGAGAGTCTTCGTTTTACTGAAGTTCTCCATTTCAATAAAAAAAAAAAAACACAAAAAAACCACAACTATCTGAAGAGCATCAGTTACCTCTAAGCAGTGCAATGAGAAAAGAAATTGGCTCTGTGCAAAAATATCTATGGCCCCAATTCACAAACAGTATTGCATGAGTTGTTTCTTATGTCCATGTAGTCTTCCTGGGAACTTAAGAAGGGATGGGAAGAAGAGCACAGCAACTGCACAGATACTTTAGTGTTTCTACACTCCACAGTAGTAAATACTAAACTTATAAAAGGATAAACTACATTATTTCAGTATATTAGAAGAGCAGCATATTTAGGCATTCCAGGAAAGCTAGATGAACTGCAAGTCAATAGTTCAAATCAACCCAGTTTGAAAGAGACTAAAAGTAATCTCCACGTGATTAGAATTCACTAGCCTACAACATCACATTCAACCA
Source organism: Podocnemis expansa (assembly GCA_007922195.1). Taxonomy (NCBI): domain Eukaryota; kingdom Metazoa; phylum Chordata; order Testudines; family Podocnemididae; genus Podocnemis; species Podocnemis expansa. The sequence continues at coordinate 9,855,701 of ML682036.1, forward strand.
GGAACTAGACAAGGACACACTGTAACAACAAATGCTCATACTGCATCAATGTCTATGGCACGCTTGTTAGTGTCCAAGTTCATACTTACATGCTTTGTTGAATTTGGGGCCTTTGTGTGAGGCTCAGCAGAGGAAAACGACTGAATGGAAAAAGACAAAACACCCTGGTTCATTGTTGTAAAGGGTTTGTGCACTGATGCATTCAATGCCATGCCTGCTTTGGCAACTTTATTATTCAGATTTACAAGTATGACACCAAAAAACACCCAGAAGCCACAATGCAACGGACACTGGAATCTTCAGCTTTTGTAACTCAAGTACGTAACTGTTCAGCTTTTATCATTTGCCATCCTGTATCTGTGCATTTGTCAATTTACAATACAAAACACACCAAACATACCATTTATATATAAAGTATTTATTTAATGAAAACATCTACAAAATTTACATCAGTTAAAAACAACTGAAGAATAGAAGTACAAAACTTCCAGAAGAAACTTGAGAAAGTTTTATTGCTGCAAGTGAAAATTTAACATACTGTACATTAGTCAAATTATGCTCACTTTAAGAAGCAGCCTTATTAGTCTTATTTGTAGCAAGAAGTTACTGTGCCAGCAATAGCTTTGTGGTTTTATGTTCAATTAAATTAAGAATCTGAAACAGGTAAAAAGGCACCCTGAATACTTAAAATTAAACTTATGATTAAGGTAAATATTTCAAGAACAATTATACTGTATATACACAGCCACACTCAGCTACTCAACACTTAGAGAATTTAATTTATTTGTGGCACTGTTCATCTATTTCCTTTATCAAATTATTTTCTTCTGAAGATGAACATTTACAATACTCGTTTCATGGCCAGATTATCACAGCGTAAAATTCAATCTTAAAACAGTATGATTATGGAATTCAGATACAGCATAGAATTTTTATAATCTGAAAAATGTGGGCATATTTAAGTTTTTAAAATGGTAAAATCATTAAAATTAGGTTGTACTGAGAATTAGGTGAAAATATTGAACTAATGATCACCACAATCAGTGGTTGGAGTACTGTATACAGTTAGACAAGTAACAAATTTCACTATTTTTAAACATAACTCCTCCCCCCCCACCTCCTAACCATAGATTTCTCTCGTTTGCTGATTCAAAAGTTGTAGTAACCAGGAATGAAAGACAACTGTAATTAATAAGTATATTAATAAAAAGCTGTGGGAATGGCAAATAAGCATCCCTTTAAATACTGGTTCATAAGAACAAGAATCCACACAGCATGTGTTCATTGCTTAATATTGGCATTGATTTGCTATTTACAAAAGTTTGCAAACATAAAAAATGAGGTTTGGCTTCCAAGTTTAACTTAGTAGCCAATTAACGTATCTCACTTGCATGTTTTGTTCTACCTGAAGAACAAAAGTGATTAATACTGAAAAAGAGAATCAAAAGTAGCAAATTCACTGATAACATGAGGATAGTCCACAGAGAATTTAGACATACATGTCAAAAGGTAATATTGCACACTTTCACTGTCAACTGTAAATAAGACTCACTCCTAGGCAACTGAGAACCAGTCCTGTTTGGCTTTTTACAGCCATGCTATCTTGAGAAAAGATAAATTTTGGTTTCCATGGTAGTGGACAGAGTTGAAGGAAGATAACGATTATTGAACATGGGGCCTAGGCTTCAAAATTAGTTTTCCAGTCTGCAAAAGAGAAAAATTAGAATTCTGACAAACCTTGAAACTTGATCTTGCAATAAGGTAAATGTTAGCTGTGTTAATTTCTCCTTAATCTTTAACAAAAAGGTTGGAAACTAAGGGTTTGTATCCACAGAACCACTGGATAGACTTGTAGCGTGACATTTTAACCATACATTATTTGTAAAAAGGAAAATGCACTCAGGCTGTCTACACTTTTGATGGCATGGAGAATAGAGGCACCATGTATGTAACTGAACACTACAGTGAACGACAGGGAACTGCCACAGGCTTACCCCCTTGTATCCAAGAAGGCTCTCGTGGCAAGATACTACACTGCTTTAACACACACACACACACACACACACACACACACACACTCACTCGCTCTCTGCTTGGGTTGGTCATGCAGGTAACACAGTCTATGCCCCGAAGCCTTGTCTCACTATCTACTCTTCTATTTGTACCCATAACAGCTGGGATTGCAGTCTTTTCAATAAGAGATATTAACTTCCCCCTTCTTTTGCTTTTGTTCCTGGCTTCAAAATGTGTACATACAGTCAGTGAGATTAGATTCACTTACATCATCACAGGACATATTATACTCTGCCAAGACTGCTCGACATCGTGCTGCTATACTGTGTGGATTTCGTCAAAGGAAAGCATCAGACAGACAAATAGTTAATGGGGGCTGTGGGTACAATAAGAATTACCTCACCTTTCACCTGACAAATTAAAGGATACATTGATGGTGCCACCACTCTTTTATGTATTCCAGCAAAGAACAAGCCTATCAGAGTAATACAGCTAATTGTGAAGAATGGATGATTCCACAATGATGTGAAAAAGGACACCTATGAAAGAAATCAAATCATCTTGAAAAAAAAACTTACATTTCCATGACTGAAGGGACGTCAAGCTAGACACAAAGTATTTCAAATCTGATGTTTGGACCACTAGACTAAACTGGAATAGATAACTTAGAAATTCCCTTGTTATTTAGAAGTTACTAATTCTTTGCCATCCTGCTACTCTGCAGAAAGCGCTTCTGCCAAACATCCTCCCAGAGTTAACAAAATATTCTCCCATTTTCCTAGAAGATATCCCAATTACTGTAGCTGCCCAGTTGATGTGATCTCTTAAAGCATGGACAAAATAGAGTGCTAACACCTGAAGAGTGCTTTTAAAGTGATGTGGATACTTTGTAATCGGTTTCTGATGTGATGGCTACATTTCTCATAGTAATGCTGTTTGAGCCTCTGCAATTAAGATCAGTTTCTGTTTTAAAGTTGCACAGGAACAGTCTCCAACTGAAAAGTACTCAACTGTTCATCATTCGCCCTGTATTTCTACTTTCACATTTCAACAGAATGCAACAACTCTACCTCAATTTATTGCTAAAATGTAAAAATGGAAGTTAGTTAAGAATCCTTTATCAATTTTTTTCACCTTGGTAGTAAAGTGAAGCACCTCTATTCCACTCAAAACTCAGAAGCTTCCTTGCCACATACAGTGTTCACTGGATAACTATACTTTCAGATTTCACAGATACAAGGTAGCCATCCTTTAAATACAAGCTGCACAGGTCTAGTCTGAAATTTAGAATATGAAGGTGCTGGCTACACCACCCACACAAGTCAGGAAAAAAACATCAGTTTAATGATCTTAGATATTAGTGTTAAAGGCTTAAATGCATAGCCACTGTATGCATATGTTGGGTGACATATTATTCCACTGTGCCAAAGTTACTGTAAAGTGCAGAGGTACATTGGGGGGGGGGGGGGAATAGGGCAAACTTTTAGGACTAATTAACTTGCTAATGTCCTCAACTTCCATTTTCTTGAGTCTGGATTCCTCTAGTTCAAGGTGACATTCACAAACTCTGCTCAGATAGAGAGCAACATTATTTTGGGGAAATGACTCCAGTTCAACACAGAATAGTCTTCACTGGCCCTTTAAAGTAAAGCATGGTTCCTGTAAGATCATATAATCCACCAAATTTGATGATGCAATTCAGCCACAGAAAAAACCCTACCAATAGTTTTTCATTCTTCAAGACATTCTCCAATTTGTGACTACATACCCTTGATTATCTAAATTACTAACTTATACTGCAAAGCCAAAAAATAAGACATTTGATATTTCAACATTACTGTTTAACTTACCTTCTGTGTTTCAGGGTCTATTAACCAGTTCCAAGCACCAGTTGCTGTGCAGACTGATACCACGATAAGAATCACTGATGAAAAATAAAAGTCAAACAACATTTCTGGTTCATATTCATTCTAAGGTATTTCTTGTCTCATTTAAAGCTCCAACAGAGATTACATTCTGTTTTTTCACCTTCCCATTCTTGATTACTAACAATTTCCAAAGAGGAGCAAGATTTCTCTGAAGAGCTCTACCAGCATATTTTGTTTGTTTCTCATCTGGACTCTCACCTTTCTATTTGTGAAGTCAATGTGGAAGGAGGTAAAAAGTGTTCTATAGTTTACAATAATGCATCCCTTTGAAAAGACTCTATAGCTCTTCCAGAGAGGACAAAAAGCTGGTATCAGAGTGTTTTGATAACATCATGGGGAGTGGGGTGAGATGAGACGTTTCTACTAGACATGCACATCTAGGAACAGCTGGGGAACTAAGAAAGCAGTACAGAAAACCTTTCTTGAGCAACACACTAAAAGCCAAGCAGCCACACAGTATTCTGCATATAATATCAAAGGGCTTATAATGCTAAGTCACCAATCCTGTTAGCTGCTCTGCATGGAAGCAGCCTGCAGGATCAATGCCTACAACCAAACTAAAAATCACGTAAGTGGTTTGTTTGTTTTTTTAATTGTGCTTGTTTCATCAATATGCTCTTGTTATTGATGCAGATTTGTGGAAAGGGCAGAAAAAAATAAGAACTTAGCATGAGTTATATTTTCTGGCTAAAGCACATAGAAAAATAATTTTTTTAAAAAAGCAGCATTTAAAATAGTTTGGAAACTACTAAACCTACTCACTATAAATCAAGAGATAAAAGGGACTGAACATTAAGAATTAAGTACTGAAGGATACCAAAACATGGAAAGAGAAAAACTGGGAAAGGTAGCAAGACAGGAAACAAAGCAGTATAGGCATGTTAGAGAAAACTGAACTCTCCAATGTCATATACTATTGCCAATACTTGCAATTCCATTGTGAGTGGTTTTCTTAAAGCTCCAGCAGGCAAGTGATTGTAAGAATTTCAGATTTTATTCTAAGCAAATATAGCTTGAATTCTAGCCCTTCACTCATGGTTATGGAGAAAAGCCTGAAAAGATGTGAACAGAGGCCACTTTAAAGCTTCAAACCTCACTGCTTGTAAAGCAGATTCATGATTTCTTAATTTTGGGGGCTGGAATTTTTGATAAAAGAAAAATGTAGTTAGGGGATGGAACTGACATTTCAAGAGGACTGAGAAAAGTTTATGCACCATATAAATGAAAGCTATTTCTCCTGTTTCACAAAGATAATACAGACCTACCTATAACAATGTTTCCAAGGAACCAAGTAGTAGTTATACAAATAAAGTTGTAAAGTTACTAGTTGCCACATTCATTTCTCTCCCACAACTTCTGAGTGCCCTTTAAGTCAGGAAACCTTAGCCTGCATTTAAAACTATTTGAACAGGTCTAGAAAGATTTCCAGCTGTTGGAAAGTAAAACATCTATAAAATAAACTTTTTAAATCAAAACAAATAAGGAGTCTTGCAGCACTTATGGTGACTAACAAATTCATTTTGCTGTTTATTTTGTTAGTCTTTGAAGTACCACAAGACTCCTTGTTTGTTTTGCTGAACTAGACTAACACAGCTACCCCTTGTGAACTATACAATCAACTAACATAATATTGGTTTGGGGAAAACCTTGCAACCTAAGAAACAGGAGAAAATTGAAAAACAAATTTAAAGCTATTTTATTTATTGATGTGAGAGAAAGTCCAACTTGGAAACCAAATCCCTTTAAACAGCCACAAAATAGATACAAGACTTAAAAGGATCATGCAGATTTAATGACAAAGCCTCAATGTGCCTCAAACTTGTTGTGAAGAGTTCCTTTTAAAAGATTATTTCAGTGCCTTCCATTCCTGGCCCTCTCTTGTGGAGGCTGCTTGTGAGATCAAACTGATTATGCTTTAGTTTTGTTGTTCTTGCCAGTATATACTTCTGAGTAGTGAGTGGGCAAATGCTGTAAGTGTTTTGTGGATGTGGTGTAGAGGTGTACATACAGGAAATTTTTGCAGCATAGATTTGTTTTTGTGAACAGTTAATCTACTGGGATATACATGGGTAAATGCTAATAGATGTATTAAAGAATTAATCCAACTTCTCCTTTAAAACATCAAGCTTACTTCTCCAGCGTCCTGTAGCTGGTTGTAAACATGCAATGTATTCAGTAAGTCTTCTTTCAAAAGCCTTGAGATCTGAGGAAAAGATCAGGAAGAGATCTAATTAGTTTTGGTATATTAGTTGAACTTCAATAGTTAGTTAATAAGGAGTCCTGTGGCACTTGAAGTCTAACAAATATATTTACTGCATAAGCTTGTGTGGGAAGCATCTGACAAAAGTAGGATTTTCTCCTACAGAAGCTCATGTAATAAATAAATTTGTTAGTCTAAGTGCTACAGAACTCCTTATTTGTTTTTACTGAACCTGACTAACACAGGTGCCCCTTTGGAACTATTTAATATCAAATGCTTCAGATCATATGCTGTTCCTCATGCTCTGTGCAGCTCAGTCATAAGTTGCAGAAAAAAGTTGCAATGGATTGATGTTGTAAATAACACCACACACACACTCTTGCATCTCAAGATGAAACAACAGTGGATGGACAGATCCACAGCACTTCACCTCAGCACTTTACCTCTACAGCAGTATTTCCCAACCAGTGTGCCCTCAGTTCTGAGCAGGCATGCCACAAAATTTTTTGAAAAACTACTCAATGAGCTCTGGATCAGCTCATTGGCTCATAAATATTCATGAGTTCATTTGGAAACTATGTTGATGTGCCTCAAATTAACTAAAGGTAGCAAGGTGTGCCACAGCAAAGGAAATGTTGGGAACCACTTCTCTAGACTTCGCCACCTTTTTGGCCAAGCCTCCTCACCAAAAAGTAATTTTCAAGCAACAGGTACTTCCATATACAGAAAAGCTTCATATAAATTGAAGAGCTTAGAATACCCTGACGTAGTATCCAATTGTAAGTCTAACTGCAGGCCATTAACATTAAGGGATTCAAACTTCAGAGTATTTAAAATGTAGAATCTGCCAGAAAAGCCATGTTATACTCTGTCTGTGATAGGTATAGTTTGGTATTTTGGTTGTGATTAGAACTCTACTATCAACATAAGTCATTGAAAGACTTCTTACTTCTGTTGGCATTATTTGAGTTTTTTTTTTTTTTTTAAACATACCACACAGTTTGGACAATGAAAATAGTCACATTGTTTAGATTTATCAGTTTTACAATTTGATTCATGTCTTTACAATATTACAGGGGAACAGTTTAACATGGAGAAGTGTACTTTAGAAACAAATTTCAGATTTTAAAAAAGTCAACTATTAATTTCATCTTTCATGACGCTTTTGCCTACAACCAGAGGAACTTGGAGGCCTAGAATAATTAATTAATGGCATATTTTTAAGTTTGGATTTTTTAGTAATGAATGTGTACATTTTAAAGCTAAAGTAACTTAAAGTGACAACTGATTCTTTGACTAATTTCATGTTCTTTAGCAACATAAGATATTTATATAAAAGTGCTATAAAACATGAAGTGTCACATTCTAATATTACAGTGCAAAAACTACTAGGAAAATACCTTTAAAATGTATGCCTGTTACTGAACCACACACACACACAGATACACAAAATGTAGTTCAATGCTTATGTAGTGGAACAAATAATACTTACATTAATCAATAGAAAATATTTGTAAATTAGATATGATTTTTAGTGTTTTATATAAAAGTTTGAGTTACATTTTTAAAGCCTCAGGCATTCAAATTGTTAAGGACCGCTTTCAAAAAAGCCTTTTTTTTTTTTTTTTTTTGGATATTTAAACATAGGTCCATACCAGGGCTTCTTAATCGATGGGTTGCCATGATACTCTTTAATAAACTGAAAGAGAAAATGTGTTAATTCAAAACTGAACAATGGGTCACAATGCTGACTTACAAACTTAATCTGGGTCCTGGCTGAAAAAGGTTAAGAACCCCAGGTCTAGGCCAAAGAGATTATTCTGATATATATAGTGTTACAATGATCCAAACAGTATAGCCCTGTTAGTCTAGTTCAGTAAAACAACCAACCAAGGAGTCCTGTGGCACTTAAAGACTAACAAAAATGAGTGGTTGACATTAAATCAGCTCAATATTCCCATAATTTCTGCTGAAATATCTACATCTTGTGTCTCTACATGACACTTACTAATCTAATCTTGTACTGGTATATTAAAATACTCTTCTGAATTCCCGGGGTGGAGAGCAGACAGAAAGCAGTGTTAAGGTCCTTCCAATATCTTTTATGCCACATCAAGTGAAGCTCAGTGAACTGAAATTTTCTTGAAGAAAAAATTCCTTGCCTAAATTATCACATCTCAATCAATGTTCCCTCTAATTTTCATAGTCTGCGCAAAAAATTTCTTTTGTGCAAATTTTCAGAAGCAGTATCCAAATTTGTGCACACTCCAGTGAGTGTGGTCAAAGCTGTGAGTACAGCAAAGCAAGTGTGATGCAAATAATATCTAGATTTTATTTTGATATAGTGATGAATGATTTTATAAATTAGAGCCTTATTTGAAACCACCATCTCAGAGTAGCACAAAAACATTAGCAGTGTTGAATTTTTTTGTGCGTGCTTAATTTTGTTGTGTGCACCAGGCTTCACAACCTGTACGTGCACAGCTTAGCGTGGGGGTCTCAAACTCAAACCACCACGAGGGCCACATGACGACTAGTACATTAGCCTGAGGGCTGCACCAATGAAACCTTTTTGCCAATATTGGTAACAATAGTGTTGTTGCAGGGCACAGGAAATAGCTTTAGGGGCTGCATGCAGGCATGTGTTTGAGCCCCCTGGCTTAGAGAGAACATAGATCTCAATCTACCTAAGAAATACAGAATGCAATTCAAGACTTCTAGCTTTCTCTTACATTAAAAAAAACCAAGATTAGTCTGACATGTTTTCCACCAAACCTTGCGCTATGACAGAAATAAACGTAATACCCCAGAGTGTAAGAGACCTTCCAAGCATCTGACGAAGTGCGATGTCCTCCCACGAAAGCTCATGCGAGAAATAAATGTTAGTTTTTAAGCACCCCAGGACTCCTTGCTTTTTTGGCTAGACTCCCTGAGGCCAGCCCAAACCCAGGTGAGAAGAAGAGGGAGTTTTGCAGGCGGCTGGTCTGTTCAGAGGCCGGTGCACGGACTCTCTCCCAAATCCCTTGGCTCGCTGAAAAGGGCGAGGATGACGTTTCAGAACCGAATCCCCAAACCGCCCCGGGCCTGCTCGAGTCAGCGGCTCCGCGGCCTTGGCGCTGCGGGAGCCGGGCCCCGGGGTGTCCCGCTCGCCGGCTGAGGGGAGGGAGCGGCCGCCCACCCACCTTCTGCCTGCTCCAGCGAATTCATGGCGGGCGGCGGAGGGCGGTGAGGACTCGCGGCCGCCCCCTCCTCAGCGTCTCCTGAGCGGCCGCATCGCAGCCCATCCGCTCGGCTCCTCCTCCGCCTCTTCCGCAGGCCGCCCGCTCAACAACGCCGCACCCCATTGGGCCGCCGCCCCGGCTCGCCGCGCGCCCAGCAAGCGCCACGCTCATTGGCTGGGAAGGGAAGGGGCGTGGCTGCCGGTGGAAGGGGCGGGGCCGGCTGACACGTGCTTGGTGGGGTGGGTTCCAGGCTGGGTGAGTGCAGTGGGAGCCTGGTGGGGGGCACTGTGTGGTTCAAATCAAATCAAATCATAGGGCTGGAAGGGACCTCATGAGATCATCGAGTCCAACCCCCTGGGACATGAACCCAGGACCTTCTGCATGTTAAGCAGAGGTGTTAGCCACTACACTATTTGCAGGACATTCCATTATTTTTGAATTTTAAAAGAGATAGCCATGTTAGTCTAGTCCAGTGAAAAAACAACAAGGAGTTGTGTGGCACTTTAACAGATAAAAAAATAAATCTGTTATTTTTTAATTGAATCCTAGAGTTGGAAGGGACCTCGTGAGATCATCTAGTCTAACCCCTTGGGGTTTGAACCCAGGACTTTCTGCATGTAAAGCAGATGTGCTATTGGTTTGGTTTTGTATTTACAGCCTCAGAGCGTCCTTCTGCCCCTGCAAAGCAATGTTCCCTCTAATGACTCATAGACTGTGCGCAAACAATTTCTTTGTGTGCGCAAAGACATTGCTTTGTGAGCACCAGTATTAGCAATATTGAATTTTTTTGTGCGCGCTTTATTTTGTCGTGTGCGCAGGTTTCATGACCTGTGTGTGTGCGCACACGTGCACAGCTTAGAGGGAACACTGCTGCAGAGCTAGTGGATTAATGTGGGGTTGGCAACTTTGTTGACAGAAAGAAAAAAAAACGCAAGGAGTCGTGTGGCACTTTAAGACTAACAGGTTTATTTTTCGCATGAGCTTAGGTGGGAGAAAATCCCGCTTCATCAGATGCTTCGAGGATGGGGGAACTTACAGAATTGAATGAAAATAAATGCAAGGGGTGTAAAACAGAGGATCAGGTCATACAGTAGCAGCAAATCAGAGCAGTTGTTAGGTTCAAACCATGGG
>ML682036.1:9866203-9988703 GCA_007922195.1 Podocnemis expansa
TTACACCCCCTTTGCATTTATTTTCATTCCATCCGGTAAGCTCCTCCATCTTCAAAGCATCTGATGAAGCGGGATTTTCTCCCACAAAAGCTCATGCAAAAAATAAATCTGTTAGTCTTAAAGTGCCACACGACTCCTTGGTTTTTTTTGCTGGACTAGACTAACACGGCTATCCCTTTGGAAACTTTATTGACCCCTGTGCTGGTCCTGCCTCCTTGATCCTCAGGTGGTACCAGAGGCTCCCCCCTTTGCTGACAAAATGTAGTAGCTGCCTGAAAATTCAACCACTGTCAAGGCTGGAGTGAGAGTGCTTCCCAGGCATGCAATGGACAGAAGTGGCCCAGAGTGGTTCATCCTGGCAGTGTGCAGCTTTTTTCTGTGTCATATGGAGGCACAGGCGTGAGCGGGACTCTGTGTCCTACCTGCACCTGAAGGAAGCCACCCAGAGTGGCTTTTGGTGGCAGGAGTGGCAATTCCTGTGGTACCTCAGAGGGTGCTGCGTGCCGCTCTGAATGGGTTTAGGTGCCACTGTCAGCACACGTGCAAGGGGGTTGCTTACCCCAGGCCTATTCCAAAGACTATTGACATGGAGATTCCTTTGGCTCAGTTCCTTGATCTTTTAGGGACAAGCCCCAGCCAGTCACTAAATCTGGGGTAGACCCTAGGACCCCCTTGCAGTCCCTTCTAATCCTGTGGTTCTATGCATATCTATTATACTGGCACACTGATTAATTGATTATTTATGTGCTTAATAGATTCCCCTTTAAAAATGTAGTCCAAAAAGTGAGAGAACTCATTTTAGTAATTATTATATCATCAATTTTTTTTATTGTTGAGTGTACGTTTGATGAGGATTGATGAGCTGCAGTCAGCCTTCAATAGATGTAATAAAAATAAAGTTGAAATGTGCATTTTGAGCAGTACCAAAACTGCAAAGAGAGCCTAGTTTTAAGGATCATTTGAAGTGATGTTTAGTTTACAAAGAAGCACTTCCAGACACTCAGCAGGGATCACAGCAACTACAGCTATGTGCCAACATGACCAGGTAAAGATGTGGCCCATACAATGAGTAGGGAAAACAAAACAAAACCCAAATCCTTGGAGTTATTTTATATACCATTTTATTTTTCCAAAACTGAGAATTCAGACAGGTGTATTACCCTTCTGTCTCTATCTGCTGGTGAAAAGCAATATTAATTACTTCCAAGGCAAGCAAAGTGTCTGGACCACTTTCTGTCATTCTAATCTAAACAAGTGCATTATTACTGACCCAATAAGCCAGCCTCATGAGTTCAACCTGCCATGCAGACTCTGGACCAAATTGAACTGCATCCAAACAAATCATGGGAAATGCAGCTTATACGATCCAAGAACGTAAAAGAAAAATCTCACTTTCATGCAACTGTAGTGAGAACATCCAAATCATTCAATCATAACTCATAACTCAGTGCCCCCCAAATGTGTATTCAAAGGTGAATTAGATGATATTCACAACATCACAGAGGAAGGCTTGAAATGGTTATGGATATACAACTGTATTGGTAGAGTGATGTTCTGCAGATGCCACATTGGAGAGAGAGGACAAGCATCTTAAGAGTGAAAAAAATGTAAAAATTCTTGACTGACACCATGAAAGATGCCTGAGTCTAGATTTGTGTTGCTCTTTAAATGTAACGCTTAAAATATGGCTTGTTGATTTTTGCCTTGAAAAGACAGAGTGGGCAACAGCAACATTTAAAATTTGTGTTTTCCTATGTACTACTTACTGGGAATCTCTCTTACCCTATTAAAGTTCACCTCTCATGGCCTCCTCTCACTTTATTAAAAGTGCTGCAACCTCTGCAAAGGTGTTAGTGTTTGATCCAATCCCTGTCATCTACACGACCAGAAAGGTTTTCTAGTTACTGACACATTTTCCTTAGACCAGTTAAGGAAGTGATATCTCTAAACCGTACTGCATATGCTTTAAATCTGCTTTGTCTTTAGTTCCATAATATTGGAGGTTGGAAGACTAAGTGCCCCATATCAGTCAAAGGGAGTAAGTGAGAAAGCTTGGTACTTAGAAGATAAAGGAGATACAGAGATTCTACTAAGGCAGTGCTTGTTGAATGAGGGATGTGCCTGATTTTGACTATGCGTCAAGAGGAGATTAATATGAGCCTGGAAGGTAGAAGAATCTACTTTGAACTGTCCTTAATTTTCTTATCTTGAGAAAGGAGGGGAGATGGGTGTTGGTGTTGGGAATCCTGTGAGATATACAAATGCCAAATGCACAGTGAATATATCATTGATAATTATAGGTCTTTGGGGGCTTTAAATCAGGAAAGCAATCACCCTCTTCTTTATCAAAGATGCAACTAAGGTTACAAAATGTACCTTTGTTTAGTTCACCTCAGTTTGCCCAAACTAGAAGATCAATAATACACACTTTAAACTTTTGAGACATTGTCTAAGAGCTTGTGTATGCAGGGAAATTGACTGGAAACTTCTGACATCTCTGTATAGATTACCTGTCTCATTCCTTCATTATAATGACTTTTGTTTTGTTGTGAGCCCATAAAGATATAAAATGAAAGGCATTATTAGACATAATCAAGGAATATATGGACTATGTCCACTGAATTCAGAGACATTTTCAAGGATTTTCTGTTTTCTTTGTAAATGATTGTTGCACTCTAGAAATGACATGCATAAGAAGGAAAAAAGAATATTTAAAGGTATAACCACCTACCCTATGTATATATTTAAAATGTCAGAATAAATTACTTAAAGGGGGGATTAATTAAAGTGGTTACTACAGAAATATAGTAATTGAAATTAATAAACTATAAAAAGCCGCCGAAAAGAAATAGATAAAAGACGTGTGTTAAACACCACCGCCATCTAATGGATAGCAGAGAAACTGACGGAGTAGAAAAATGCAAGCCTATTGGCAAATATCCAGTAATAGAAAAATAAATGGTTTGCCCTCCTTCAATGAAAGATGAAACAGTGGAACCTCACTGTGTTGAATTTCAGAGATTCCTGAACCTATCCAAGAAACTGCTGAACCCAGAAGTGCTACTGGATAGTTGGGCTACCCATGTAGGCCATTTCTTCCTTTTCTCAAGATTACCAGGGCTAAGACGACGAAAAAGTGGTGAAACTTTGTTTCAGAGATTTTCTTTCCCTGTGTTTTTTAAAGTATATCAGTGGTTTTCAATCAGGTGTACATATACCCCTGCAGTTATGCAGAGCTCTTCCAGGGTGAATATCAATTCATCTAGATATTTGCCTAGTTTTACAATAGGCTTAGAAAAGAACTTAGTGAAGTCAGTACAGCATAAACTAAAATTTCACACAATGAGTTGTGTCACTGTTCTATTACTATACACTGAAATGTACCATAAGCACAATATTTATGTTTCAATTGATTTTATAATATAGTAAAAGTCAGAAGGTAAGCAAAGTTTCAATAGTAGTGTGTCATGACACTTCTGTATTTTTATATCTGATTTTGTAAGCAAGTTTTTTTTTTTAGGTGAGGTTAGACTTGGATGTATGCAAGACAACTCAGATTCTTGAAAAGGATACAGCAGTGTGGAAAGGTTGACAGCTACTGATGTTAGTAACTGAAAGTTATTTTCCTGCATCTGCAGTCTTTCTATTAACACCCCAAGGAATTATATTTTAAGATATTTAACAAAGTTGTGTATTTTCTTCATTGTAAATTCAAGTAATTAGCAATAGCAGGGGCAACATTCATAGTGGACCACAAGCTAAATATGAGTCAACAGTTTAACACTTGCAAAAAGAGCAAATACCATTCTGGGATGTATTAACAGGAGTATTGAAAGTAAGACGTGAGAAGTAATTCTTCTGCTCTGCTCCATCCTGATTAGGCCTCAACTGGATTATCGTGTTCAGTTCTGGGTGCTTCCTTTCAGGAAAGATGTGGACAAATTGGAGAAAATCCTTAGAAGAGCAACAAGAATGATTAGAGGTCTGGAACACTTAATTTATGAGGGAAAATTGAAAGAGCTAGGTTTGTTTAGTCTAGAAAAGAGGAGACTGAGTGGGGACATGATAACAGTTTTCAAGTATCCAAGAGGTTGTCAAGAGGAGGAGGGAGAAAAACTGCCCCCCTTGCTTGCTGATGACAGGATAAGAAGCAATGGGCTTAAATTACAGCAAGGAATATTTAGGTTGGACCTCAGGAAAAAATCCCTAATTGTCAACGGGATTAACTACTGGAATAAGTTGCCTAGGCAGGTTGTGGAATCTCCATCACTGGAAGTGTTTAAGAGCAGGTTAGACAAGCACCTGTCACGGATAGTTTAAGAGGGGACTTGGTCCTGCCATGAGTGGAGGGGACTGGACTTAATGACCTCTCATGGTCCCTTCCAGCTTCTATGATTCTATAAGAGTGCCTTAAGAGAAACTACCTTTTTACTCCTTGGCAAATTATTTCAAGTATTAGAAATACTAAAGAATCGATAATTGATGACTTTAAGTAAATGTAATAAGAAATCTTGGTGATTTTTATTGTTCTATGGTATAACTGCTTGACCTCAACGCCATCTAAGCCCATTGGCTTCAAGATAGTGTGTGATAATTAGCAGGTGACTACAACAACTGATATCCAAACTTCATCTATATAACTTGATTATATACCAATGTGGTTCTTGGTCGGTTAATAAAATATAGTGATTAGTTAGAAGCAACTAAGTATCCTGATTTGAACAGTCCTGTTCAAGGGAAAAGTTGACCTGAAAATAACTTAACATTAAAATTAGTAAACTAAAGCTTTTTGGATTCAGTGATGAGTAATTATCCAATTAAATTCCACTTCATGGACATACTGTGTATCAAATTAAAAAATATAGTTTGTAAAACATCAGCTTCATGAAACTGATACCTCAATAAATTCATCAGTTTGACCCCTATTCCAACATACAATAATATCATATAGAAACCAGGGCATGACAGAGGGGATACGAAGAAATTGTGTCCCTCACAGTGACCAAGACCTCAAAGTTTTAGGTGAAAAGATAGGTAACTGAGATGTACCCCATGTGGTACATAAGGGCCTACAGAGGGGAAGGACAAGATGAGCTGCCTTCAACCCAGCGGGGGCAAGAGAGACATGGGTGTTGTCAGGAGTTCCCATGGCAAGCAGAGCTCCACAAAGGGAGTGAAGAGATGGATGCTTGGTCCTGAAGGTAACCAGGATCCCACAAAGGGAGGGAAGGGATGGGTCCTGGTTAGGGTCCCCACGGTAACTAGGGTCCCACAAAGGGAGTGATGGGTGCTGGGAAGGGTCCCCATTGTAACCAAGGTCCCATGGGGGGGGGAGGATAGATACTGGGAAGGGTCCCCATGGTGACCAGGGTCCCACAGAGGAAGGGAAGGGATGGGTACTAGCAGGGGTCCCCATGGTAACTAGGGTCCCACAGAGGGAGGAGAGGGCTGGGTGCTGGGAAGGGTCCTGAGGGTAACCAAGGTGCCCAGGTGGGAGGCAGGGCTGGCTCAAAGGGTTGTGGTACCCCAAGTCAAATTTTGATTTGGTGCCCCCCCATCTCATTCATGGAGGTTGAAAAAGGTTTTCCGAAGTGCATAAATCTCCAGTGTCTGCCTGCAGAGGAATTTAAAGTGCACTCTGTCTACATGACTTAAGCTGTGGCTTGACTAACACTGCCTGAGCTGACAGGAAAGAGTTGAAGAGGCGGGAGCCAGCCTGATCTTCACAGGGGCTAGGTGCCTCTAAGAACTGTCCCCTGAAGCCATGTCTGTCTCTTGCCTCACAGTAGAGCCGGCCGGGGTGGGAGGGTGGTGGTGAGAGAGCTGGCTGCCCCTGGTTAGGGTTACCAGATGTCAGGCAAAAGGAGGGCATGTCCTTTTTACCTTCATGTCCTCCTTTTACCTGCACGTCCTCCGTCTGGCAGGCATTTTAAAATACATGATTTTGTCTGGCTTTTTACTCATGGGGGTTAAAGTATGCTGGAATGCCACGGAATACCTCATTTTTAGGGGGAAGCATGCCAGGGCCCCCTAAAAACAGAAGAATATGACATTTTCTCCATGTGTCCTCCAATGTCCTCCTTCTCATACTTCCTTGTCCTCCCTTCCAGGCTTTGGTATCTGGTTAGGGTTACCGGATGTCAGACAAAAGGAGGACATGTCCTCCTTTTTACGTTCATGTCCTCTGTCCAGCAGGCATTTTAAAAATACATAATTTTGTTTGGCTTTTTACTTACAGGGGTGAAAGTATGCTGCAATGCCCCAGAACACCCTATTTTAGGGGGAAGTGTTCCAGGGCCCCCTAAAAACAGAAGACTATTCTATCAATACTACATTTTCTTCATGTGTCCTCCTTTTTGTGCTTCCCTGCCCTCCTTTCCATGCTTTGGTATCTGGTATCCCTAGGGTTACCAGATGTCAGGCAGGAGGAGGACATGCCTTTTTACCTTCACATCCTCTGTCCATCAGACATTTTAAAAATACATGATTTTGTCTGGTTTTTTACTTACAGGGGTGAAAGGATGCTGCAATGCCCCAGAACCCCCTATTTTTAGGGGGAAGCGTTCCAGGGCCCCTAAAAACAAGAATATGGCATTAATACTCCATCTTCTCCAGGTGTCCTCCTTTCTATGCTTTGGGATCTGGGACCCCTAGGTATGCCTAGATCTGCTCGCCCTACCACAGCAGCCGGAGCGGGCGGCTGCAGTTCCCGGCGCCACCAGAGGAGTCGCTGTGGCGGGAGGCCGCGGTGGCTGCCGGCGCGAGGCGCCGCTCTTTCCCTGGCGCGCGGGCAGGGGCGGGGCTCCCGGTGTCACCCGGCCGGTGCTGGCGCGCGCAGTTTCCCTCAGACCGGCTCCGGCGGCGGGTGCGGCGACTCCGCGAGCCGTGAGTGCGGGGCTCCGGCCTAGGGGAGGGCGCGCTGGGCGGCGGGGCGGGGCGGCCGGGCCTGCGGGGGGCGTGCGGTGTCTCGGCCTCCTTGGCGCAGCCCCGCCGCGGCGCCTGGCGCCTGGGCCGCGCCGTGAGCGGGGGCTGAGGAGGGTGTCCTGCGTTGCCAGCCGGCTGACAGGGCAGCTCCGTCCCTCTCCCTCGCTGCCGCACCGCTCTGAGGCACCCTTATGCGCTGGCTCAGGTGGGCGAAAAACAGCCAAGGAGGCGTGTGGCACTTTAAGACTAACAGATTTCTTTTTCGCATCAGCTTTCGTGGGAGATAATCCCACTTCCTCAGATGCTTCGAGGATGGGGGAACTTACAGAATGGAGTGAAACTAAATGCGAGGGGTGTAAGACACAGGATCAGGTCATACGGTAACAGCAAATCGGAGCAGTTGTTAGGTTCAAACCATGGGAAGCCTGAAGTCAAATGACCCTTTGTAATGGGAAAAGAACCCATAGTCTCAATTACGTCCTGCTTTCATAGAAGTTAGCTTGCATATTACAGCTGAACTCGAATTAATAGGCAAGCTGAATTCTGTGGAAGCAGGACTTAATCAAGACTATGGGTTTTTTTCCCCATTACAAGAGGTCATTTGACTTCAGGCTTCCCATGGTTTGAACTTAACAACTGCTCCGATTTGCTGTTACTGTATGACCTGATCCTGTGTTTTACACCCCCTTGCATTTATTTTCATTCCTTTCTGTCAGTTCACCCATCTTCGAAGCATCTGATGAAGTGGGATTTTCTCCCACGACAACTCATGCAAAAAATAAATCTGTTAGTCTTTACGTGCCACCTGATTCCTTTTTTTTTTTTTCCTGGACTAGCCTAACTCAGTTGCGCTAACCTGACTGGAAAACACACCTTTATGCTTGCCATTGAGATGGGGCCTTGGTATCCAGTGTGTTGCGCTGATTGACAATTTCCACTAACTGTATTTTGAGCATACATCAAGATGTGCATGTGTCAAGATCATTTGGCTTATTTGTTAATTTCTGGAGTTAAGCTGCAAAGAAGCCAGTACTGGACTTCACACCATTGTTATTAAAATGTGGAAAATTTCAAGGTCTGTATACAAGTGCTAGATATCTAAGTACTAAGATGGGTGAACTAGAGTGCATGTCCATTAAACAAAGAAGTTGATAAAAAAAATCTGCTTAATATGCAGGAGGTCCTGGGTTCAAGCCCTAGGGGGTTGGACTTGATGATCTCATGAGGTCCCTTCCAGCCCTATGATTGCGTTCTATTCTATTCTATTCTAAAATAGGCATTATGAAAACTTGGTGAAATGAGTATACCAGGATTTAAATATATAGGAATGACAATATAAATTGTGCTGGCTGGGAAGTGGCAGTATGTATAAAAGAAACCTTAGAGTCAAAGTAAAAATCTTAATGACTCAAACTGTACCATAGGATCGCTATGGATAGAAATCCTATGCTTGAAGAATAAGCGTTTGGTACAAGGAATATGCTACTGACCAGGGATTTCCCTAACATGCTCCTTACACTCCGCCTGGATTTTCCTGTCAGCTAGTAACAGTGTTATACCAATTTAATGACCACTCCCAATACCCCCTCTTCATCCCCCCCAAATTCAAGACCTGGGGGGAGAAGACTGTTACTGGCTAGTGATAGTGGTTGTGAAATTGTCAGGGAGATTGGAGAGGCTCCGAAGGCAGAAAGTGGAATAGTAATGGTGGTCTTCAACTATCATTGTACGGTCAGGGTCTGTCACCTGAAGAAGGGCTGCAGAGATAAAATTCTCTGTCAACAAAAAGGGGTAAACAGTGAGGTGGCAAAATTTGCTGCTGATACAAACCTGCCCAAGGTACTTAGATCTAAAGCAGACAATGAACAGTTACAAAAGGATCATACAAAACTGGGTGTCTGGGCAGCAAAACAGCAGATGAAATTCAGTGTTGATAAATGCAAAGTAATGCACTTTGAGAAAAAATAATCTCAACTATGTGGGTCTACATTAGCTGTTAACGTTCAAGTGAAGAAAGAAATCTTGGAGTCGTGGATGGTTCTCTGAAAACATTCACTCAGTGTACAGCAGCATTTGAAGGAGGAGGGGGAAGCCATCATGGCTAAACAACACTGTAAAAGAGATGATCAGAGATAAAAAGGCATACTTTAAACAATGGAAGTCTCATTTTACTTAGAAAAATAGGAGCATAAGGTATGGCATATCAAATATAAAAGTATGACAAGGCATCCCAAGAAAGGTTTTGTGTTCTTGGCTAGTTGATCTTCAAATTCTAACAGTAAGAAAAAAGTTAACGAACTTCAGAAGCAGGAAGCCTGCCACACAATCTGTGGAGTCACTGGATGATCAAGAGACTAACAACATTCGGGGAAGACAAGGCCATTGTGGAGAAACTAAATGAATTCTTTGCATCAGTCTTCACTGTAGAAGATGTGAGGGAAATTCCCACATCCAAGCCACTGGTTTTAGGTGACCTATTTTAGGAATTGTCCCAAATGGGAGTATCAGTAGAGGAGGTTTCTGAAGAAATTTGATAAACAGTAAAAAGTTGTCAGAACATGATGATATTCACCCAACAGTTCTGAAAGAATTTAAATATGAAATTGCAGAACTGTGTGATGTACCCTCAGACTTAAATCAGCCTCCAAACCAGGTACATGGAGGTTAGCTAATACAACACTGTTTTATATTAAAAAAAAAAAAAAAAAAAAAAAAAAAAGTTCCCACAGCCATTCCTGACAATTAAAGGTCATGAAGTCTAACTTCAGTAACAGTCAAACTGAATTTTTTTCCCTTTACTAAAATCTTAACCAGACTCACTAAAGAACTCAGCATGTTAGCTAGAGTCAACACAGCTTTTGTAAAGGGAAGGCACGCTCATCGATCTATTAGAGTTGTTTGAGGGTATCAGCAAGCATGTGGACAAGAGTGATCCAGTAAATATAGTGTACTTGAACTTTCTGATAGACTTTGACAGGGTTTGTCTCCAAGGAGTAAGAGGAAGGACTCTTCATGAGTCAGTAACTGCCAAAAGAGAGGAAACAAAGAGGCCAGGTTCACAAATCTCTAGAATGGATTCTTTTCTCCATATCTATTATTTAATGCACAAATGAGGTTATGTGCGTCAGAGGAGGAGTAATGCTGCATTTTTTCATAATAATTCTTTCTGTAAATGATAATTTACATGTCACGCAATTTACATGAGTTTTCATTACATTTAGCGGGAAGAGTGTTTGGGAGGGTGAACAGTCATTTGCAGCAGTAATCTGTCATTAAACTTCCTTTGAAAATTGCTGGATTGACCCTAGCACAAAGGACAAATAGAGCATATGATGGTAATAGTCAAAATCATTTTGCTTTTAATTTGGTTAATAGTTTTTCTACTTGAAGGGTCTGAATTACCAGTGCTTGCTGCTTTATACTGTAAAGCATGTATTATTTCTGCTGAACAATCAGTTCATGTTTGACTTATTTTTCCACAGTTTCTAAATAAGAACAAAGACGACAAAAATACAGTAGAGCAGCCCATTGCTACAGACAGAGTATAGAATTATTGTTGACTTTGACAGGACTGCTGTGTGTGTACCACCTACAACGTTACACCCTCACTTTTTTGGTCAGTAGTAGTATGAATTTCAGTTGCCTCAGAATGCAAGAAAATTCTTTGTGACAAAGAGAAGGATAACTGGGGTAGGATTAAAAAAAAAAAAAAAAGACAACGGTGGCCAAATTGTGGCCCATGAGCCATGTGTGGCTTGTATAGCCTCCTACGCACCCCACCCCATATTCCACCTACCTGATGAGGATGGGGAGCTCAGAGCTTCTGCCCTGTCACAGGCTGGTGGGGCTAGATGATTCTGTCCAGTGGGACAGAGATCTTGGATTCAGTAAGTTTGACCACCCGTGCTCTATGCTACAGGATCCTCAGGCAGATGGTGCACTTGAAGGGTAAAATACTATAATTGCATTTGCAGTTACATATACTTGTAGACTGACTGCTCTCAGTGTAACTTGTGATCAGCATGCATGCCATAAATAACAAATACACATTAACAGGTGTTCTAAGGTTGTGCTGAATTTGAATTTATATATACAATTTTAAAAACTGGCAGTCAAACAGGAAGCTATACAACAAGATGAGACAAAAATGCTTTGTATCATTTGAAAGCACTAAAAATCAGAATTTTTGGAAGCTGTGTACAATTTATAGAAACTGGTTCTTTCACTCTTTGAACTATCAAATTGGACTTTGCCTGGGCAAAAAATGTGGTTTCCATGACACCCACATTTATAGGGTGTTCTGTCACTGCTTGGCTTGTAATGTTAGGGGCCTTTATGCTGTGCAGCTGTGGTTCAATTCCCAGACATCAACAGTCTGCACACAAGCACAGGGGTTCACTTTGGCTTCTGTCAGCCTACTTAGTATTTTCAGGATAACACCAGCAGCTCTTCCAGTCCCAAGTCTCCTAAAATCTGACCACCTCAAGTTTTTAACTACCAGCAACTCAGACCATTCCACTTTGGCTTATCAATCCAGAAAGACACGAAACCATTCTTGCTTTTCCCCCTAATAAGCAGTTCACTTTGGCGCAGATGTTCCAGAGAGCATGTATGTTGGAGACCTGCTTGGGATGAAAATAAACCAGAGGTTTATTGGGGTGGGGCAGATTCAAAGATGAAATAGTAAGGGAAGGGAACATACAGCTCACACCGAAAATAAACATCAAAACACGACCTCAGGCTTTTTCACTTCCATATTAGACAAATCCCTTTTTTTCTAATACAATTGACGGTTGCCTGAGAACAGTTTCTCAACATAATTATGTCTTGGTGTAGGTGGAGCCAGTGTTTCACAGCCAGCTTGCTGCCTAGAAGTTGTCCCTCAGTTTCCGGATGAGACAACAGAGCTTACATTGGAGAGCAGCTCCCTTGCTGTAAGATTCCTAGCGTTGCCACTCAAATTCAACAGGTGAGCGGTCTCCAGTCAATTTACTTAATCCACATGCAGCTCACAGTGATTGACAGACATGGTCTTGTCTACTCTAAGAGTTTTGCTGACAAAAGGTAGCCTTCGTTGACAAAACAGTAGAGATGTACACATCACAGTGTTCCTTCCCTAGATAAAATTCTGCCGCTTTGCTGACAAAATAAAATCGCCTGATGAGGGATGTAGAGGTTTTGTAGGCAAAATTATCTATCCATCTATCACCTCGCTGCAGTTAGGGAATTCTATTGCTGCAAAGCCATCTACTATTTCACACGCGTTTCTGAAAGTCCTGGGCCTTCATAGTAGAATGTGATCAATGGTCCTGCACACTTTCTTTTAATGCAGCCCGGTGATAGATGTCCTGACTCCAACTGATTTGTGACCAACCGATAGCAGTCTGGAGTTGCCAGCTTCCACACTGTGATTGCCATGCACTTCTTTGCTGAGAGGTCAAATCTCATTTTGGTGTCCGTGTGCTGGAGGACTAGGGCAAACTCCTCACACAGTTCCAGGAAGGTGGCTTTCCACATCCAGAGTTGTGCAGCCACTGCTTGTCCTCCTGACTTACCTAATGATGAGATCTCATCATGCTGTGCTTGTTTCCTGAGCCCAAAAGCAACAGTTCACCATTTGCAGTTTATCTGTGAATATCAAAAGTTGATGTGGTGGTGTTTCTTTCCATGGCACACGGCAGGTCAGGTACCTCTGATTCCTCTGCAGACTCGTGATATTCTGCATGACCATCCATGATGTGTTCATAACAGTGACCACAACAGTCCTTTCAGACAGAGATGGCAGGTGCACAGTAAACCAGGCCATTGAAAAATGCTGTGAAATGCAGTCAGAAACCTATGGAATGATGGGATAGAAAAAATGGCATTATGGGATGTTAGGCCTGTGCTCATGATATGCTGAGATCCACTTTGCCTTCCCACAATTCCTTGCTGCAGAAGTTGCACAGTGACTCATGATTATTCAGAGTAGGGGGACATTCTCTTTTGATTAAGTAGCCTGGATTTCTCAATATCATCCAATTAACTAATCCATCATTGCCTTTTCCTGGGCTGGATAGTGGATGGTTACTTGGAGCTGACTTCATTTAAACAACTTGCATAGGAGGTAATCCCTCCCTGCTGTGAGGTGTGGTTGAAGTTTGCAGTACAAGTTATGAACAGTTTTCTATATACATCAATACAGAGACTCATAACCACAGTCTGTATAGATACCTCATATTGACCATCGAGTTTGGAACATTATAAGTTGCCATTACTTTTCTAGTACAATAATACAGCATGCAAGCAGTTGGTCCAGCTGCTTGTTTTTATTTAAACTCTGCTCTCCCATTGGGGTTTCTGGACCCTGATAGTCAAAGTAAGACACTTTATATGATATATACTGTGAACATAATATGTAGCTGTTTAAATTCTCATAATTAATTGTTACTGGTTCTTTTATTTATGTGTAAGTGAATGAAGACAATGCTTAATTGCCTCCTTTACTCTCCCCTGCTCCCCCAAAATTCATCACTGTAGCTCTCATTTTGCTTTAACAACAATCTGGTATACTTTAGCTCCTATACACAGGTTCTGCTTGCATTATATCCCAAATTTCACCTGTCTTTAAAGGATAACTATGCTGTAATCAGAGCCTGCCTTGTGTATTTTATTTCCCATCAAAAAGGCACAAGCCAAAAATCCACCCCCTACAATATTTGTGCTCTTGACTGTTTGGTGTCCAGGGTGCCACCCAGAATCACTTGCCCCTAAGGCCAAACCTGACTGTAGATCAGAAAATATAATTGAATATGATTTGGACTTAAGATCACTCTTTTCAATTCCAAGCTGCAATGAGTAAATGGAACAAGGATGATATTTGCTTACAGTAAAAAGTTGTGTAAGCAGTAAGTGAAAATGATTGTCTGAGCGACTTGAAAGCTTTCATTTTCAGAGATGATCCACAAGCTCAATAGTGGATTATGAAATACAGTACTTTTAATAAATGGCAAGTGGTCAGTTGTTAAAAGAAAAAAAGAAGAAAAAAAAAAAAACCCCTGCAAAGTACTATGGATATTTTAAAACTGTTTTCTCACTTTTCTTGTGAAAAAAATAAATGCAGCATATTTTGTTTCCTAGGAGTTAAAATGTCATCTTGGGTCAAGGTTACCAGGAGTCAAGTTCAGAAACCGGTTGTGGATAAAAGGTAAAGTAAAATTTAAAAAACAAAACAAAACAAAAAAAACCCAACTCCAAACACTTCAATTGTTTCTACAGATACTTATGAAAACGGTAACTTTTATTTTCATATAGAAGTGTGAGAATTGTGGTCATTTTACTGTCATTGTTTTAAAATTCAGTCACTTTAAGGGATGGAATTTTTTTTTAACAAAACAAACATAGATCTATAAAAAGGTAAATAGAAAAATTAAACCCAATTCTACCTACATAAAATTCTATGAAGAACTACATCATTGTATTCATTAACGCCCCAATCCTGCAAAAACTTAAGCATGTTAACTTCATAAACTGAGTGGTTCCATTGACTGCAGTGGGACTACAACGTAGATAGTGTGTAAACTTAACCAAATGCTTAAGATCGGACCCTATGTTTAGCATAACAAAGAAAGAGTCCTGTGGAACTTTTAAAGAGTAACAAATTTATTTCTTACATGAGCTTTCATGAGAGAACATCCCACTTCATCAGATGCTTTGAAGATGGGGAACTTACAGAATGGGAGGAAATAAATACAGGGAATGTAGACTTGACACTGTTGTTTCAAAACTAAATAAGGACTTTGGATTTTTTTTTCTCATTGCAGCAAGTGATTTGACCTTATCTTCCTCTATATGCTGTTTCCCAGTGTTTGAATCTAAATGGCTGCATTGATTTGCTGTAACAGTCTGACCTGATCCTATGACTTATACTTCCCTGCATGTATTTTCCTCCAATTCTGATTTTCCATCCGTTACATATTCAGTTCTAACGTACAAGGGGTGAATTCACTCCTGTGTGAAGGACTAGCACAAAGTCAAAGTACCACCTCATTCCCAGTTAATGTCCAAACAAATGTCAGTACATCCTGTGAGAACTTAAGTGGTACACAGAACTTGTGCTGGTCTATACGGGGGTGAATTTCACTCTTTGGCCCTGATCCTGCAGTTTACAACATAAAGATGGATTGCTGTTCCCACACAGAGCCACACTGATTTTAGTGGGGCTCCCTAAGGACCCAATAGTCTGCCTGCATTCTGTAAATTACAGGATCTAGGCTTTGCTGAATATTTTTTCATCTATATCAGTGAGGACCGGTCCATGACAAACAGTTTAGTTTTCAAAATTTATGTCTTTTTGTTTTTGAAGGGGGGGGAATTCACTTTGCAAAAGGGATATTTTTTTGTGCTTGTGTAACCTGCTAGGGTGGACTCAAATGCATTCACTTGCCCCTCTCCAGTGCCTAACAGAGAAACCTCTGCAGAAAGCAGCTGGAGAGCCAGGATCCAGTCTGTTCAGGACTCACAGTGAGGACTGCTCAGAGCTCCCATCCCACATTAAACTACCACTCAGCATAAACATAACAATTAACTTTATTAACCAACTAAACAAACCTTATTCTAAGACAACATGATACATTTAAACAAAAACAGTAAGAAACCCAGGAGTTCCCATGTTCTGGTGGAGTCACCCTTATCTCAGTTGCAGTCTTTTAAGTCCTTGAGGCTTGAATGCAAAAGAGAACCAATCCTCATCTTCTCTGGCTGCAGGAATCTTCAGCTGGAATCCATGCAGTCCTTCCTTTCCTCTCCTCAACCAGCACCATGCAATCAGGTCACTGGCCATCCAGCTTTCAGGTCCACAACACAAAGCTCCCCTGTAAAACAGTCCAAAGCAGGGAGAAAACATCCTGCAGTCCACTCCGGGCTCAGCTCCTCTCACTCAATCACTGGGCACATGGATTCTGCAGCTCTTCATCACCGCTCCTCTCTGGGCTGCTGCTCTCGGGCTTCTCCCTGGGCATGTAACTCCAGCGTAACAATAAAACTTGTGGAGCATGCTTAGTGTGCTCCCACACCATTTTACCAGAAGGTTCTGGTTTCTGGGCTGCAAAATATGCCCAGTAATGTAAGCCAGCCATAAGGGATCCCTGAAAGACATTGCACCTTCTTAGGCATATGGGTTACACTTGCATAACAAAAAATAAAACGCAATCCTAGCATTTCATACATTTCTTTCTGTACTACTTGTTAAACATTTCAAAGGAAATGGCATAATTATTCAGCCTAAATGGACAGACTATGAATGTGGATCGACCAGTTATGTTGTTTGCTATTACAAAATTTTGAAATCGGGCTGCATATGTCTGCCAGGAAGCTGCCGAATGATCATATGCTTCAAAGGTTGTAGTAGGTAAAGCCATGATGCCCTCTTGTGGTTATTGTTTGTCTCTTCTCTTAACAACAGGCAGATCAGCTTTCAGAATAGCCAGCTAGCCCTTAGGCAAACAGATCAGCTTTCACAGCTACAACCCAACCCCCATGCAAGCAGTAAAATAAAGTTTTGCTTCTTACATTGTATTCTGGTTTTCCAGAGTTGCCCGGATTGTTGAGGATAGCCACTCCATCACATCTCCCATCCTCTGTCGCCAGATGTAGAGTTTTAAGGGAGATTATAATCCAATAAGGAGGACAGCATATTCAGAGCTGTATAAGAAGTCTTTATTGAAAGAGAACTGAGAGAGAGAGAGAGAGAGAGAGAGGAGACAGACAGGTTTTCCTAGCACCTAAATGACTCTCCCATTTATCACTATGGCAACCCCAGTGACCCTAGGTAGTCCAAAACACCACAGTGGATCGACTGAGCATCCTGGTCTCCAAGGATAGGGAAGCAATAAAAAGGAATTATTGTGGTTAATTGTCAGCTAGTGTCCTGAAAGGCTTTGGCCTTCTGCTTATTTTCAACACAGATACTCCTGAAGAAAAGTTGGGAGTAGGGAAAGCCTAGAAGTTCCCTAGTTTGTTCAGGTGTTATGGCCTAGTGTTAAGCATCAAATAAAGGATAAAAATAAACTAGATTAAAACTTGTCTAGATTAAAACAAAAAGACGAGCCGTCTTTGCAAAATACCTTTTGAACAAACTCAATTAGGATAGCAGACAGTAAAGCATTACTAAAGCAAGAGTAGAGATGAGAAAATCATGCCTGCTCATTAGTGGGAAGCCTTCTCTGCATGAAGAAGCCTAACCATCAATTCTTTGCAGAATTCAAACTGTCATTTTAAAAAAACAAAACTGTTCTAACATTTTGTTTTTTTTGTGGAGACAATCTAATGAAAGCAAGCCAGTGTGGTGGTATTTTCTTGAGTCTGCAGATGTACCTTGTAGCTGTCCCCATTAGCAATGTAAAATTAACAAGATGAATCCAAGTATGCAGCTATCAAATAGTTGAGAGTACTAGTTTTGGTCTCCTGGAATTTGGCTAAGTCAGCAGCAGCATACACCAGTGCTAGAGTGTTTCACAGAATCTCTTCCCTCCCACTGAAAAACCTAGAGTGTGGGGAAAAAATTAGAGTATTGGAGGATTTTTCTGTCTTTTCCTTACCTTTGTCGTGTCCAGAGAGCTTCTTTTCCTTTCCAATAACTAGACGTTGCTGAAGATTCAAATTTATCAGATAGCGAGTAGCCAGATGCTGATATGAAAGCTAGAGCCCAATGCATGACCTTTCTTAACAATTCTAGTACTTCCATTACTTGTGGCAAGATGTACTTTCCAAAAGGCTATTCCTCCTAGAGTGTATCTGATGTGGAGGCTCCCATTTATCTTTTGTATCTACCATTGGCTAGTAGGTTTACTCCTCCATCTTGTAGATATTTAATAATTTTGCCAACTTTCTGGCCTTTGGGATACTCCAGAGGCTGAACCTACACCAAGAAGCAATTTTGTAGAGCAATGAGAAGACATTCATCAAACCTATTTCTTTATCTTCAGATCTAATATAAAACTTGCTGGGTATTTCAAAATGCTTATTTAAAAACAAACAAACAAACCTGAAGCACATAAGTAGAATCTGACATCAGTGGAATTTAAGTTGCATTCATACTCTCCTGTTCAATGTCATTGATTTGAGAATAGTCAAAAGCAGTAAGACTATACAGCTGTGCTTATTATACTACTGCTGTAGTTGAAGAAACTTTCTTGGAAGTGATATATCTGGCATTACAGTCCTTTCTTCCGCCATGTGTGAAGCCTTGTAACTAAAAGCCTAAACAGAAAGACTTAGATTAAAATGCACATAGTACCTGAAATGCAGTGTGTGAAGACACCTGGATTTTCAGCATAAAATAAGACACGAAGTTTCTTTTCTTTGTGATACAGAGGGGAAAAAAATCTCCCTTGATGGTTCAGTATCTTTTGGTATTTCTAGATCTCATGGTGTTCTTTGAGCACAATTCAAGAGCATCTTATAGTAGGGACTATAGGAAGTAATTAGGACAGCTCACTTTTCTTGGTTTCCTGCTGTTCTGGTCTTCTTGTTACTTCTCCCCACAGTCCACTCTCTTTGTTGCACCATGTCACTTTAAAGATCTAGTGTTAACGTTTCAAACTGTTGAAACAGTTTCTAGTCACAAACAATTTCTACAGTCAGTCCTACACTTTTAAAAAAAATCCATTCACTTATTATTAGTTACTTCATCCAGGAGTTCTGGAGGATTAAGAATACTATCCTAATTTTCACTTAGTTACAAGATGGTAATTTCTTACTCATTTTCTAATACTTTCCTGAATGGATTTCTAAATTACGTGTTTACCAAGCAATTATCTTTCCAAACTTTCATTTCCCTTAAGAATATTATTAATAAAGAAACCTAAGGATGCCTTTTGGTAAGGAGATCAGAATTCAGAAATTCTTATTTTGGCCAACAGTTATTCTCGCATGTGAACAAAATCTTGTATTTCAAAACCCTCTGAAGTTTGTCATGGAAAGGCTGGCTTTACCAATTAGCTGCATCTTGAAAAAGGATAATCTTTTTTTTAGACAGTAGCAGAATAGTCAACCGGATCGTTGTGTATGTATGTTCTACAGATACATATAAAATGACTTCTTTGTACACATCTCTTAGAATGTTAGAAATGGCATTTTTAGAGCAATCTAATGCCCTGCTATGTGGATCATATCTACTGCATAGCTTGAGGAATAAAATATCAATTACTAATGTAGGTTATTGAATTTCATTTAATTACTATTGCTAACTCTCGTTTCTTTGCTCTAATTCTCTTTCTATATGTAAGTAAGGTGAGTAAGGTTTGCATATGGCTATGGATACTTGTGGTCTACAAGATAGATCTTCAAGGAACACACCTACCCCCAAAATCAGATTTCTTTACACACAATAATTTCCATTTTTTTTCTTTAGCTTATCATTCACTCTTTAAAATATTTTGTGACAATCTATAAGTGTGGTACCTAAGGCCTGGGCCGCTGATGAAATGTGGCACATTTTACTAATCTGTTAGTGATTTAACTGTTGTTTTTTTTACGGTTTGTCTTCAATATGACTTAATCCAAGCTCTTTTCATTTTGGGTCCAGGCATAGACCCGGATGGATTCCACGCCTTCTGGAGTAAGTAATATGTAACAGATTTATTGAGTTTTTAAATAGATTATAAAAGGTGGACTTTTTCTTCATCCAGTTTTGTGTGTAAAAACGCTATTGTGCGTTCTATTTGTAAGCATATACTTGTTTTCCCTTCCAGATGTCTTTATAAGTTAGACTTGATATCAAAGTAAACAAGATTCTTTCAGTAAATGTTAGAGGTGACAGTCTTACAGTTTTTGTTCTCTTTTTCTTAATGTTTGTTGAGTATTGACATGAGTGAGTGCTTGATCAGTCTTCAGGTCTTCATAATGTGCATTAGATTTTTCCCCTTTTTTCTAGTCTTACCTTTTCCTTTCCCAAATAGTTCATCCTTGGCTTCTTACTACTACTTCAGTCCTTTTCAGTGTTTTCATACTGTTACATGCTACAGACAGCGTGACTGAAGATTTTTATTAGCTTGATGTTTCGCCCTATTATGAGATCACGTTTATATGTTTAGTAACCTTCCCAGATTAACTGTTTTGAAGAAATCCAGAAAAGGGAACTAATCCTTGCTTTAAAGTTGTACTCTTCTACTGGCTTTCTCAAAAGCTTTTTGGTAATGGATGAAAACTTAAAGAAGTCACAAGTTTTTGTTTATGGGACCAATATTTTATTTAGGATTATCCACTTTAGATTCCTGTCTATATCAGATTATGCCATCAAAATAATTAAGTCTCCTGGAGAATCCAGAATCTTACAAACTAGAGTGAGAAACTAAAACTAAACTGCTACTCATCTTTTAGATATGGACGCTATCTTCATTTTTTGCAGAAGAATTTTTGGACTAGTATTGAGACCTTTCCTTCCCTTCTATCCAGTCATCCTTTCATTCTTGTCTCTTTCTTTTCACTAGCAGCCATGGAATAGCATAGCGCAGTAGTACTGATACCAATGGAGCTGACTGCAAGTGCCAGAGGCTAGTGTTCCAGGATCCTCCTGAGTTTCATACAGCTGGTAGATCTGTAGATGTTAGCACTTGTGCTTGCGCTTAAGCAGTGTGGTAATCTGTATTACCTGCTGCTGGGACTACTTCTCTTGTAATAGATTGGCCCTGCTTGGTTGAGGTGCATGACATGCAACCCAGCATTATGGCACACTTAGTTTGTGAATAGTTTTTTGATCTGATAGGCTTTCCAAAGCCATTTTCTAGTTATTATGACTAAATATTTTCCAGTTTTGGTTGTAGAATATTTAACTTTGGACATCAATAACTCAATTCAACTACAGTGTTTATTCCAAGTGTGTCTCTCACCTGGTACTGCAAGATTCCTGTTATCTTGTCAAGAGATGGTGTCTTTACTTTGCCTTTTCTCATATGGGTTGGTTGGCATCCAACTATTGCGCTGCTTTTCTTCCTGGCTATGTATTATGGTTTTGGTTATCATCTGGTCAGCCTGTGGTCCCATAGCAGCTTTCTTTTATCTTGTTCTTGTTGAGTCACCTGCTTATTCCTTTTAGTCTATGGACTTCATATTCAGCACTATCTTTGTAAACAAAACTGTACAAAGCATATATGATCCTTATCAAGTCACCAAGCCCTAGGTCTGTTTGTGCCTTATGCTTTTCATAGCAGTCTTCCTCCATTCACCTCCAAGTGAGAAGGGTTTCCCAACTTAGGATCCTTTCTGTGTGTCCAATCTTTCCTATATATCAAAAGCTATCTTGCCGTTCTTTCTGATGAAGTAAAATGGAAATATTATAGATGTTAGAAATGAAGTTCTAGTCAGTCTTCTTGCTAGTCTGGAAAAATTTCATTCTCTTACTGTAATATATAAACTGAACTCAGTCTTTGCCCTTAATTTGTATGCAGGTTTAGTGTGTGTCTACATTAAGACAACTAGAACAGTATGTTTGTGTAAATGTATGTTAGATTGTCTCCTGTTCTCCTCCCATACCCTCCTTTTTGTGTTGCCTGTCTTAGCTTGTAAGACTTTCAGGGCAGGAATCTTGTCTAACAGTTTGCATAATATATAGCACACATAACTCCTGATACACACTGGGGTCTCTGGCCACCACCATTGTATAAATATTAAAGCAGGGGGTCTCAAACACGTGGCCTGTGGGCCGCATGCGGCCCCTAAAGCTATTTTCTGCAGCCCGTGACGACATGATTGTTACTGATATTTGCAATATTGTTGTATGAACAAGTTCAGTGGTGTGGCCCTTGGGCTAGTGTACTAGTCCTCATGTGTGGCATGGCCCTTGGACTAATGTACTTGTTCTCATGCAGCCCTCGTGGTGATTTGAGTTTGAGACCCTTGTATTAAAGAATAAGAAAGTGAAGCGCTCATCTGTGACCTTCATGTGAATAATAGATTTAGGTTTGTTAGCATCTTCTGTTCTTGCAGAACAAAATGAACTGGTTTTTAGAATTAGATTCTTGTAGCAAATTAAATACTTAAAATTATAGGTAAACTGAAGCTTATTACCTTTTAAAGGGCTTGCTTAAATTACATTTATATACGTAGATTTTACCACATCATGTTATGGGCAAGAAATCAGTTTTTGGATCTTGCTGTTCACTTGTGCTTAACATCATGAGCTTCAGAGTCTAAACTCTCTAGCAGCTATGGATTTACAGGAAAATGCTGGCTCATCCAGAGCATCAGACAGAGGTTGTGTAAGAAGAATGTAAGTGACACTTGTCCAAAAATGTCTCATCAGTCTGTGTCTACGCTGCAGGCCAGGGGTGAGTGACATTTCCCCTGCTCCTACACACATGCTTCCTAGTATAAGTAGCAGTCTACCTGCATTAGTACTGTTAGAGGCCATGCCTGAGCTAGTTTCAGGCACGTATGCACTCAGTGGGCCTGAGTATGCCTCCATGGCCACTACAATGCTACCATGGCTGCGCTGCTATTTATACTAGCACTATCTTGATAAAAGCTAATGTAATGTGGATTTGAAGTGCAGTTCCTTTGCTCCTCAGTTTGCAGTGTAGACCTAGCTAAACCACACAGATGCCCAAGGTTTGTGAAGGAAATTTGGCATTATCATGTGTTTCTTTTACTGAAAGAAAGGCATGCCTTTTTCACAATAATACTACAGCCCTGGAGTTAAGCTATTTCTCATATAAACCAAAACTAATTAGAATTTGAAAAATCCATCAAGTACCTTAGAGTACCAGTGTGTAAAATTTAAGAATTTTAACTTTAGCCATGAAAAAACTATTTTGACAGAACATAACTAACCTCGTATTTCTTGTTTCTTTTAGCATAAATCCTTACAGACCATACCAGAAAAGTCCATATTCTCCTCAAGATGGTTATTCAAAGGACTTTGAAGATCTGAATAGGTAAGATGCACTTTTCAATAGAATAATGGTGTGAACTGTTTAAAGATTTTGTGAACTACCCACCTGTCTGTAGAAAACTATTTCTGTTTATAAACAAGCTCACTTTTGTAATGATTGTTTTTTTAAAATTTGTGATATTTACATTGATTTGTAAGAATATTGGTAAGGATTTGTAAATCTGTTTTTAAAACTCCTAAATAGCAGGAGTATAGGAAAGGACCTGGGGGTCATGGTGGATGGGAAGCTAGATATGAGTCAGCAGTGTGCTCTTGCTGCCAAAAAGGCCAATGGCATACTGGGCTGCATCAAAAGAAGTATTAGCAGCAGATCAAGGGATGTGATCATTCCCCTCTATTCTGCACTGGTGAGGCCACATCTAGAATACTGTGTTCAGTTTTGGGCTCCCCACTACCAAAAGGACAGGGGCATGCTAGAGAGAGTTCAGAGGAGGGCAACCAAAATGATTAAAGGGCTGGAGCACAAGCCCTATGAAGAAAGACTGAAAGCATTAGGCTTATTTAGTCTGCAGAAGAGAAGATTGAGGGGGGATTGGATAGCAACCTTCAACTACTTGAAGGGATGCTCTAAGGAAGATGGAGCTTGACTGTTCTCGGTGGTAACAGAGGACGGAACAAGGAGCAATGGTCTCAAGTTGCAGTTAGGGAGGTCGAGGCTGGATATTAGAAAAAAGTTTTTTACTAGGAGAGTGGTGAAGCCTTGGAATGAGCTGCCAAGGGAGGTGGTAGAGTCTCCATCTTTGGAGGTGTTTAAGGCCCGGCTGGACAAAACCATGACTGGGATGGTTTAGTGGGAGTGGTCCTGCCTCTGGCAGGGGGTTGGACTAGATGACCTATGAGGTCCCTTCCAACCCTAGGATTCTATGATTCTAAATAGTTTGTAGGGTTTTATTGTGGTGGTTTTTTTTGGCTGGGTGTTTTAACAAGTAGTTAGGAATTGTGAGCATCCAACATGTCTCAGGGTAACACCTTTAAACTTTAGAATCTCTCACGTAGCTCTGGTATAAACCAGAGCTTCTGTTTGAACTTAAGATTGGGTTTGAGTGAGGGAGAACTTTGAAATGAAGTTTAGAACATATGGAGCTGAAACAGGATATTAAAGGCAGACTTCTCAGTTTTCATCTCCAAATAGCTGGTAAAAACTAAATTTAGTAAACAGGTAACTATTACCACTCTTTTAACTAAAGTAACACTGTCAACTTAAAATCTAGTTAACTTCAGAGTTAGAAGTAGGTGTTTTTGAGTGCCTGTCCATGTGGTTCACAGATATGTCACGTGTTCTGTGCCCCTAGTTTGGATACTTTTGGCCAGTAGTGTCCGTTCAGGAGCTGCTCCTTCTTCATGAGTGATCTTGTGCCTCAAACTGAGGACAAATGGCATAGGGCATGGGCCCCCATGTTCCTTTTCACTGCCCATGGCTTTGAATTGGAATCTTGCATCATCCAGATTCTTGCTCACTTAGAGGTGCAAAATTTTTAAGGCCTGGGAAAACAGTTCTTTTCTACCTCCCTCTCCCCAAATATCTGTAGTATCTACTGGTTTATTGAATGTAAATTTTATTTACTTTATGAATGAGCATTTTATTATGTATAATTTAGTTAGTAATATTGTCTATGTGTTAGGTATATTTATGAAATAAGTTTAAAATCTTTTCTTCTGAATAATGACAAACATGCCTTGTATTAGAGATGGAGCTGCATAATAAAAGGTTTTGAGGTGTATTTTTTTCCCCCAGGTTGACATATTTCTAGAATAGAGAGAAAAGCTTAATATTGAATACTGTTGACTTGTACAAGAAAAGGCAGGTTATAGCTGTAGTACTCAGAAATATGTAAGTAGAGACCCAGTGTTCCTTATGTCAGAGGTTGTGCTGTACAAAAGGCCTTGCCAGCATGCTGTAAAAGCAGTATGATTGACAGATTCCCAGATTACACTCCAAGACCAAAAATATCAAGAACTTTTGTATTTTGCAGCTTTTGAAAATATTTTTTCCAACATCTTGTCCTAAGACCATTGATTGTTTAGTCAAATGCTGTAACAATACTTTCATCACTGACCTAAATCTCCTTAAACCTTTGATTTAAGTGGTTTGCAGCAGCATGTATTGCTCTGCAGCAAAATTCTTCTAATCGATGAATAAAATCCTTCATTTCTTCCTGATTTAGTGTATGGATATCCTCTTAGGTTTTTATCTGACTTTATCTGACCATAAGTTGAGGAATGTCTGAGTCAGTAATTGCAGAAGTAGTTGACAGTAGAATCTTTAGAAAGTTAGGCAGTTGAATCCTCTTCAAAGATAGATTGCTGTATACTTTTAACTGCATCAAGAGCTTCAGTTATCACTGTTTCTGGAAGAGCTGCTTTGTTTTTAAATAAACTTATAAATGATATCACCACACTACCCCATCTTGTTTGGCTAGAAAGTCTACCCTTTGATTGTTGCCATGCTTTCCCTTTATTTCTTAAAAACTGCATCTACAATATGAATAATTTTCACATGTTTTGTAGCTTCATTTGTTCGTTTATAGGTCTTTTCCAAATTCATGATAAGTAATGGAGATTTAAGCCATGGGAAGCATATAATATTGTAGTGATGTGTCCATCATGATGTCCCATCCTGCTTTCATATTACTGGCATTGTCATCAGCGTAAATACTTGCTCACTCCCAGTCATCTCTAGTGCTTTACCTATTTGCAAATATACTGTGTGGTATGTTTGTTCTTGCTGATTTTGATGCTTTTGTAAGTAAATAAATTAAATCTGATTGAGGTGTTATCCCAAAATTGGATTCCTTCCACTACTACATTTGTTAACTCATCTGTAAGTACAGCTAGACAAAGTGCTTCACTGATTGGTTGGTTTTTTCTTGTACAGTTTGCGTTGTACATTTATATTCTAACTGTAAAATAGTTTAAATCCTACTGGGTAAAACTGATTTTGGAGATTGATAATAGAGTTTCAGTATTGCTCGAGTGAGAGCTTGGTCAATTTTTGTTGATTATTCAGGTGTCATCTTATCTGTGAAGGAAGCCATTGTTGAGAGTTTTCTGGGTATATTTCATTGAGTTGCCTGTCTTCCTCATGATTGAAGAGCTGAACATAAGTGTACAATACTTCCAGATGGTGATGTCACAGAAAGAGAAGGACTTCTGCATTGAGAACATTTGTTGCAAGTGTAACCGCTTGTGTCATCTACCTCATACTCTTCACCTTTGTTTCCATTCATGAAGGATTCCTTTAATGTATTTTGGATATTTTAAAATTTGGTCATTCTGTTATCATTCCAAAATGCATGTTTCATTTGGCAGGATTCGCAAATGAGAGGGCTTTGGGGTTTTTTTTTGACTGATTGAATTTCAATTTGGAAATGCTTCGCTATGTAAAGTGATAATCATACCACTTCTGCCAAGGAAGAACAAAACGAAACCAACCAACCAACCAACCAAACAAAAAAAAAAAAGAGTTCTTCCATGCTAGAGACAGGTGGTTCTTCCTGTGGATCTCAGGTTCAAGATTTGGATGCAGAATCTATTCCAGCCTCACCAGAGTCTCCTCCAGGGCTTTGCAGGCACAGACCTCTTTTTGTCTATTCCAGTGACTCTACAAAGCAAACAGCCAGGCAGCAGATAGTCTCCCAATCTGCTGAGGAGAGATGTCTCTGTGATGAGTGGGATGCTTCTTGAGGATTGCAGCTTCAGGGTAGCAGCTGCTTCTCCTCTTCTGCTTGTGGTGTCATCGCTCCAAACTCCATTTCCCTGACAGAAGTCTCTAGAGGCAGGCAGCAATCCAGAGGAAAGGGCCCCTTTTGGTATTTAGCTTGGGAAGCTGAGGAGAAGGTTTTATTTCTCACATAGTGGACTGATATGACAAGAATGCCAAGAATATCTTGAAACTGACTTTTCTGGTTAGTACTGAAGCTGTTCTTGGTACTAGAGTCTGGGTAGCAGTCTGTACTGGATGGGGCACCTTAGTCACTACAAACAACAGCATGTCGTATGCTGATGAGACAGATGCTCTCCAGCTGCCATATAGTCTTTGATAACAAAAATCCTCAAATTAGATGAATCAATAGCATCTGTATCAGAATAGTTGGTACTCAAGATACCTCTGGCATGTGCTTTGGTGCCACCTAATAGTACCGGCTGACTTTTCTCTTCTGATGAGATCAGGACCATGGTCCAGGGACCAGAATCTGAGCATGTTGCAAAAGGACTTTTTCTAAACTTGGCAGTACTCTTTTCCAACACTATGTAAGGACTCTTAGCTTTTTAGAGCTAGAATCATTTAAAAGAGATTTTGTGCTTTCACTCTTACGGTCTGTATGTTATTTTCTGCTTCTGTTTATGAGAACTGTAACTAGCTGAGAAAAAAGAGCATTGAGCGTTGTTGACATCAGTAGAGCAGATTGGTTTTGTGACAGAAGCACTTTTAGATAACTGCTCTGGATTTTCATCCCCAGCCCACAGGTCTGAGGAGAGATGCACTGATCTTTCCATGAAGGTGATTTTCAAACGTGCTTCCCTAGGGATTTTTTTGCATTTCTTTGAGAATGTCTTGCATGTTGAGGACCTTTCAACATTGTCCTTCTTCCAAACACAAAAGGCAGCTGGTATGGCCATCACTGAAAGATATCACTGCCTCACAGAAGTGATCATTCTTAACCCAGTCTACTACTTTGCCCTAGTAGGCAGGGCCTCATACTAGATAGTTCCACTTCTCTGCACCCAGTTGTTTGTAAACAGTTGTAGACTGTGTTCATACTGTTTGCTAGTTGTTTAATATAGTGCTCTTTTTTTTCTATTCATTCCCTTAGTCTCTCTGGGAAAAATAGATTTCCAAACTATGTGATAAATATTCAAATTATTTAAGCTGACAGTGCAAGTAATGTGGGGGGGGGGGGGATTTAGAGTTTTGTGTCTGTTCCTGTGTCCTGCAAATTCTTGCAGTCACTTTTTTGTCTTTTTTTTAACTGCTTTTTCTTGTCTGTTGATGTGATCCTGTTAAATGGGGGAACAGTGAAACTGACTGTTAGAAAGTGCTCTAAATTCATATGATTAACAAACTGGGAAGAATGGAGAAATACTGTTCTCTGAGCTTTCAAGTCTTATGGATGTTGCCTGTAACAGTAGTAGGCGGGTTGAAAATGAAAACTTTGCATTGACAGCATCCCTTCTGAGGACTTTCAGACCTTACCTGAAGAAGCCTAGTGGGAGTAAATTGAAATAACTTGTGATCAGTGTTACATGCCATTAAACTGAGTGCTATGTTGGCTTTCTACAGAAATATGCTGGAAAGAAACTGATTGCTGTCTTTCTAAGGCCCTTGTGAAAATAATGTGCGTTTCATAAATTATATTGTTTTATTAGAAAAGTTTGAACCACTAAAGAAGCATGACTTAAAAACACACAAAAACAACAGAGATGATCAATTTGATGATGACTATATTACATATTTAATACAAAACTCACTTTTTTACTTTTAAGAATGTAGTGTAGATGTATTGGCCCCAGGATAGCAGACAGAGAAGAAGGGTGAGGTAAAATCTGATGTACTATTGTTGATCCAATAAGATATTACCTCAGCCCCCCTTAACTGTTTTTTAAAAATTCAGTGTAAGAAATTTGTGCCTTTTGAATTGCTTTTTAACAAGTCACTTTTTTGTGCAGATTCAAATTGAAAAAGAATAATTTGCAAAATACTTTCCTTTTGGTTTTGCAACTTTAAATGGATTCCTTTGGGTCAAACTTATCACCCAAAATTAGATTTTTGTATAGAAGATTGCTCTTATGGTTGATGTAGTAGATTTGGTTCAGTTGCCACCTATGCTTACATTACTTATCTGTAAAAATTGGCATATGCTTAATTTTTCTCACTCGGTTTGGATTGGAGATGTAGATCTTGTAAGCACTCACAGTATTAAGCATATGAGTAGTTTCATTGATTTGAATGCAATAGTCATGTCTGCAGAATCAATGTGCATAAGTACTCTTTAGACTGCCTGCTTTTTAGAGCAGGGACTCTCTCTGTGTCTTCACCCAGTGCCAAGGACAGTGAGGCCCTGGTCTTGACTGGAGTCTCTAGGTGTTTCTATAAGACCAAGAATAATTTAAAAACATTAGACTGTAAGAATGCTTTCATGATGAGAAAAACATTCCTATGTGAAACTATTAACCTTTTGCAGTGCTTGTAACCAAACTGTTGTAGATTTGTGTGGTGCATGAAGGCCAGAAAGTAATGCTGAGTAGTCTGTTCTCATTGTCCAAGATCAGGAATGCAAAAAATACCCAACCTAAAAAGTAAAATATAAAGTAAATGACTAAAAATGAACTTTTAAAATCTAATTTGTAGAAGGTAAGAAAATGAGTGTTGGCTTTACTGTCCTTTTTAATACTGGATGGAAAGGGTGAAGTTCAGAATGGGTGACAATTTAAGACAGTAAGACGACAAGTAATCTACGTTAGAGGTCCATGGGATCAGAAATACGAAAATGCTTGTTGCGTTGCTACATAGCACTAAATTAAAGGAGCTCTGAATCTGTCAGCAGCAGGGAATCCTTTAATATGCTACATAAATTCACATGTGAATATGCTAATGGCAGTGAAGTTGATGTGGAAAATGGAGCTGTTGATCAGGCCATATTCTGTTGCTCTAAAAAGTATGCATATGGATGTGCTTGTCCTGTGCACCTGCCAGAAAAGGACAGAAGTTCTGAATGAATGTACAGATGCCCTCAAAGTGCTAGCATCTAAATATTTGGAAGAAAGTATGTGAATATAAATTCCTGCAGGCCCAGGTGATGTAAATAAAGGAAAATAAACAAAGGGTAAATAAAACAGTTTGCAGAAAAGTCTAAACTCTCATTTCAGAGGCCAATCAAAACTGTGTGCAAAATCACATAATCTGGTTGCAACCTTCTCCCGCAAACACCCTGTCTTTTTCTTGTCTCTCTCTAAGGCTATGAGTATGTCCACATTACAGTGGAGCAGGTGCATCAGTGCATTTGTGCTGTTGTAGCGTTTCTGGTGAAGATGCTGTAAGCCAATGGAAGAGAGCTATCCTATCAGTTTAATGACCCCTGCCTCTGAGAGAAGTAGTAGGTATAACTGCCTTAGCTTGAGGAAGAAAGCTTATATATGTGGAGGCGCATGAGATGAGAGGGATTGAAGTATAGATAGCTGCTGATGGCCAGAATCTGTGGAACTTCTTTGAGAAAATGCTTGGAGGGAGTAGGTGGGGAGAATCCAGGGAATTAGCATGAGAAGGTGTTTGGAAGAAGGGGGAGAGGTTTGGTTCTGGGACCAGAGATGGAGGACCCTTCTGGGCATAGCTATAGTTTCTGTAATAACCATCTGCTGTTGGTGCAGATTGTGCTAAACCCAGATCTGCACAACAGCATCCACAATTTTTAAAGAAGGAGTTTAGGGCTACTGTTGCACAACAGAGAGGGTGAAGTATGCACAGCATTTTAATGGATTTTTCTACCTCCTGCCTGTCCCACTAGTAAAAAGGTACAGTTTGGGACTAGCTGAGGGAAGAGTTGTCCATGCCAAGAGTAATCTTAAAACAACATTTGACTGAGCTAGGGTTGAAAATCTAGATCATTGTATCATGTATTCTGTTGGACCAAACTGGTAGTCACAATGTATGTGAATGTCATGTAAGTAAGCTGCTGAAATCTCAAACTACACAAATGTGACACCATAAGAAACAAACTTGCTAAACTTTCCAGTTTGTGAAAACACCTAACTCTTAAACTATTTTTCTTTGAAAACTTGCTTGCTTTGCCTCAAAACTTATTTTAAAATCTACTCTGGCATCACATCATACATTTAAAAAAATCAAATCGGATGCATCAGTTTAGTCTTAGATAAGCTACTGTGGGAAGTCAAATGCTTCATAATGGAAGGTAAGCTTAGTTTTTGAGTATAGAGAGACTAACACTTCTCACCTCTCCATAGCTTACAGCCATTTGTTTTGAAACTCGGTATAAATAACTTACACTGCAACTGTTTAAAACATTGTTTGGATATCTGCATGGATTGGCTTGCTATCTTGTTTTGAATCTACTTTTCCCCAAAATATTATTTCTTCCTTAGTTTTGAAGAGCTATTCGGACAGCAGTATGACTATTCATCAGGGAGTGAAGATTACTATGAGAGATACCAATATTCCCAAAAAGGTAAGAATTTGTAATTAACTTACAGTCCTTTTTGTTAGAATATGCTCCCTATAGCCTTTGTCTGGGTCTGTAGGAAAAAGGGGCTCTGTTTTTTTCACAGGGTGCCTGTCCCTTAAGGGGAGTTTGGCGCAACCTCACTTGTGACTCATCATCTAGGGATCTTGTTACTATAAAAGCCAGCAGATGATTCAGTAGAGGCCAGGAGCAGGGAGGCACTGGTAGGAAATTCCTGGAACATATGGGAGAGCGGCAGGAAGTAGGTTGGTTCCTTTGGCAAGCCCTGGAGTAGGGTGACTTTCTGGTAAATGGCCAGGGGAAAAATGAACCTGTAGGCTGGGCAAATTATTAGGCCTCTCCAAAAGAAGGGAAGAGAAGCATCCCCTCTCTACTGAGGGGAAGAGATAGCTGATCTTTTTTTTGCTAGTTTGTGAAGGGGGAAAAATAAAGCTGAAGCTGGAGAAAAGGGCTTGAATCAGTCTGTAGCTATGATGTCAGCCCTTCTTGTCTGGGAAGACAGATCAGCAGGGTCTCCCATGCACTGTTAAAACTCAGCTTTCTCTTGGGTTTGGAAGGGTTGATTGTCCAGTTTGAGGAGCACAGAAGCCCACAGACTCCTACAGATCCAAGCCCTTTCACCTGGGTTGGGACACCATTATCCACTCAAAGAAATAGTTCAGATGCCAGCAGGGAAGTAGCCCAACGGACTGGGAGCACGGTGTGTCTCCTAGTGTTATGGAGTTCCCAGGTGTATCAAGTTGATGGTGGTGGTCCCAGCAGGTCCCAGTCTGCATGAGACCCCAGGGATACCCAGAAGACAAGAGGCAGCAGTGGCAGCCCAGCAGCCAGGTTCTTCCAGGCGGCAGGATCTGGAGCACGAATCCTCACCAGTGGAAGTTGGCCCAACCGCCCCTTGCTCCCGAGAGAAGTGGAAAACAGCAAGGGCTGCAAGTGTGGTCCCCCCGGCTGGAGTATCTCCTTTGCCGGTTGTGGGTGAGTTTGAGCTCTGGGGTGTCCAGAGGGTGTGTACTTTAGAATATGCACCTGGACAGGTGGGAGGGGGAACAGGAGGTTGTGGTGTGGAGGGCTACACCACTTCTCCAAGGCCAGAATCAAGACTAGAAGGGAAGCGTATTTTTCCACAGGGACAATGGAGGAAGCTTCCGAGCTGGAGGATACCGCTGGAACTTCTTTTGAGGAGACTAGGTGGTTTCCACAGAGCATTCCCCG
The DNA here is from genome assembly GCA_007922195.1 of Podocnemis expansa. Taxonomy (NCBI): domain Eukaryota; kingdom Metazoa; phylum Chordata; order Testudines; family Podocnemididae; genus Podocnemis; species Podocnemis expansa. Next base: position 9,898,463 of record ML682036.1, read on the forward strand.
AGTTCCCAGGCAGTCTGGGGTACAGGCTCCAGGTAAAATTACTGTTAAAGTCAGGTGGCCAAACTTAAACGATGTTGTGGACACTCTGGTCCTTGGGTTACAGAATTTTGTTCTCCTTATCCCCCAACTTCTGCTGGGGAGTCCGGCGTGGGAACCCCTGCAGACCCAACATGGGTTCCAGTTACAAGTCCTGACAGCAGCTGACTCACTTCTGGTCTCATGAGCAGTTTGAGTTTCTGATCAAGAAGGGGTAGGAATGAAACTGCTGAGTCTCACTTGGGCTTGGAATGTAGGGATAGATGCCAAGGTTACAGAGTGGTGGAGAGCAGGTGATGTAGCAGGTTCCTTTGTAGCTGTCAATGTTGTCTTCCAGGTGAAAATAGACAGGCTCGTACAGGAATGTCATCTTCATTTGGGATACACTTACTCAAATCCACTTAAACATAGGAATGTTCTCATTATTGTACAGGGAAGTAATGATGCAAGGTAGACTGGAGTGGAATAAAAGGAACACTGAGAATATACAAATATGGAAGGTGCCCAGCATGGCTCAGCAGAGAACTCCACGGTGAGCTGAAACACAAAAGGGAGGCTTACAAGAAGTGGAAGCTTGGGCAGATGATAGGGAGGCATATAAAGATATTAGTCGTGCCTGCAGGGATAAAATCAGAAAGGCCAAAGGTCAATTGGAGTTGTAGCTAACAAAGGATGTGAAGGATAAGAGGAAGGGATTCTACAAGTATGTCAGTAACAAGAAGACGATCAGGGATGGTGTAGGTCCCTTACTGAATGGGGCGGGTATCCTTGTGGTGTATGGTGCAAAAAAGGCTGACGTACTCAATGTTGGGGTTTTCTTTCTTTCTTTCTTTCTTTCTTTCTTTCTTTCTTTCTTTCTTTCTTTCTTTCTTTCTTTCTTTCTTTCTTTTTTTTGGTTTTGGTTTTGTTTTGTTTTTGTTTTTGTTTTTTTACCTAAGTCTTCATGGGCAGGGTCAGCTGCCAGGCTGCTACCCTGGGTAACACAGAATGGAGAGAAGGAGAGCAGCCCTCAGTGATGGAAGGTCAGGTTAGGGTCTACTTAGAGAAGTTGGATGTGCACAAGTCTATGGGGTCAGATGAACTGCATCCGAGGGTGCTGAGGGAGTTGGCTGATGTGATTTGCAGAGCCACGAGTTGTTATCTTTGAAAACTCGCAGTGAATGGGGAAGGTCATGGATGATTGGAAAGAGGCAAATACAGTACCTGTCTTCAAGAAAGGAAAGAAGGAGGGCACGGGGAACTACAGACCAATCAGTCTCACCTCAATCCGTGGAAAAATCATGGAGCAGGTCCTCAAAGAACACTTGGAGGAAGATCAAGAACAGTCAGCATAGATTCACCAAGGGCAAATCGTGCTTGACCAACCTGATTGCCTTTTGTGATGAGATGATGGGACATGTGGATGCAGGAATAGCTGTCAATTTCATATACCTCGACTTTAGCAAAGTGTTTGATACAGTTTCTTATAGCATTCTTATTAGCAGGTTAAGGGGGTTTGGTTTGAATGAATGGACCATAAGGTGGATAGAAAGCAACATGGATCATCAGGCTTCACAGGTAGGGATCAATGGCTCAATGTCTGTTTAATTTTAAAAGGGATAGCCGTGTTAGTCTAGTCCAGTGAAAAAACAACAAGTTGTGTGGCACTTTAAGACTAACAGTCTTAAATAAATCTGTTAGTCTTGGATTTGTTAACGACTGTTGTTAGAGCTGTACCTGGGACATCAAGACTTCAAAGAGAGACAGCTGAACTCGAATTAATATGCAAGCTAAATTCTGTGAAAGCAGGACTGAATCGAGACTATGGATTCTTTTTCCATTACAAAGGGTAATTTGACTTCAGGCTTCCATGGTGTGCGCCTGTAAACTGCTCTGATTTGCTGTTGCTTTATGACCTGATCCTATGTTTTACACCCCCTTGCATTTAGTTTCATTCCTTTCTGTAAGTTCACCCATCTTCGAAGCATCTGAGGAAGTGGAATCTTCTCCCACGAAAGCTCATGCAAAAAATAAATCTGTTAGTCTTAAAGTGCCATACAACTCCTTGTTGTTTTTTCAATGTCTGTTTGGCAACCAGTAACTAGTGGAGTGTCCCAAGGATTGGTCCTGGGGCTGGTTCTGTTCAACATCTTCATTAATGATCTGAGGATGGGATATATTGCACACTCAGTAAATTCACAGACCACACTAAGCTGGGGGGAATGGTAAACATGCTCGAGGGAAGGGATAGGATTCAGGGAGACCCAGATAAATTGGAGCACTGGGTCAAACAAAATCTTATGAGGTTCAACAAAGACAAGTGCAAATTCCTGCACTTAGGATGGAAAAATCCCATGTACTGCTATAGGCTGGGAACTGATAGGCTAAGTAGCAGCACTGTAGAAAAGAACCTGGGTGTTATGGATGGGAAGCTGGGTCTGAGTCAACAATGTGCTCTTGTTGCCAAAAAGGCCAGTGGCATATTGGGCTATATCAGTAGCAGTGTTGCCAGCAGATCAAGGGATGTGATTATTCTCCTCTTTTTGGTGCTGGTGAGGCCACATTTGGAATACTGTGGCCAGTTTTGGGCTCCACACTACAGAAAGGATTTGGACAAAAGAGTCTATTGGAAGACAACGAAAATGATTAGGGGGTTGGGGCACATGATTTATGAGGAGAGACTGAAGAAACTAGGTTTATTTAGCCTGCAGAAGAGAAGACTGAGGAGGGATTTCATAGCAGCCTTCAGCTACTTGAATGGATGCTCCAAAGAGGAGGGAGCTAGGCTGTTCTCAGTAGTAACAGAGGACAGAACAAGGAGCAATGGTTTCAAGTTGCAGCTGATGGTCAAGATTGGATATTAGGAAAACCTTTCTCATTAGAAGGGTGGTGAAGCATTGGAATGGGCTACATAGCGAGGTGGTAGAATCGCCATCTTTGGAAATGTTTAAGGCCCGTTTGTACAAAACCCTGAGTGGGATGATTTAGTGTGAGTAGACCTGCTTTTAACAGGGGGTTGGACTAGATGAGCACATGAGGTCCCTTCCAACTCTATGTTTCTGTGAATATGTGGTGTCAAAAGGCCTTGAACCTGGGAGAACTGACTGCCCGTCTTTCTGATATATGCAGATATGGTGTCTACCAACTACGCCAAGAGGCTCAGCCTTGTACAAATATATGTACAATGTTTATGTTCTACCGGGCCTACAGTACATGTGGAGGTATAGCATGGACCCGCTAAGATAAAGAATGCAAGTTGCAGGTTGCATGCAACATGTCTACAAATTAGGTATGATAAAGTTGATAATGATCTCTGATCAGAGCAGACAACCTTGACTTGGTTGATCCTCTTCATACATATCAACAACAGTTTATTGGTTCCACATCAGGCTAACCAGAAATCTGATTCTTGCAGTAAAGTAGGCGGGGGGACTTCATCAGATGTAAAATTGCACGTGAGAGGTGTTTCTGTGTTCAAGGGGCACTCGTTTGCAATAGCATGTGGGGAAAGGTCCGGACTAGTAGAAGGAGGGATCAAGCAGGTGCTCCACCAGTCCCCCCTACACAGATCCAAGTAGGAGGAATGTAGGAAATTGTTTTCTTGCAAACTCAAGATGCTTTGGGTGTTTCCACAGGATTACCCAAACAGTAGATGGGGTGGGGTGTATTTTTGGAAGGAATTTGCAGTAGGATCTGGGATGCCATACAAAAATTAGGATTCATACAATGTCTTAAAATTTGACATCAGTAGAAGGTTTGAGTCACATAAGGGGCAAGATTTAGAAACTGTTTCTAACAGAATTACAGGGCTGATCATGCATTTACCTATGACTGACTTGTAAGTTTCTCCTTTGGGTCTAGTCCCTAAAAAGCCACCAAGGAGTATTGCTTGATCCACCACCCACTGTACCTATGGGGAAGCCCCATGTATGACGCAATAGACCAGGAATTACGTTCAGTATGTTACTCTTCTTTTGGTACCATTGTGAACATAGTGAGGGCTTGCAGCCCTGAAGCAATGTTAGTGAAATGCAACATTAAGTTGGCTTTTTGGCTGCTACCAGTAAACCCCTCAGATTTCAGTCTTCTGGAGTTTCATTTGGTGGGCCAACATTGTATTTTGACCAAGGACATAGTAGTGGGATGCTCAGTATTGTGGTCAGTGGTGTGGGGGTTGGGTTTACAGGAAATGGCATGCTATCTGGATGTCTTTTTGTTTGTGGGCAGGCATATTCTAAAATGTGGCAGCCTGTTGGTTTCTTTCCAGTGCCTCTGATTGCTGGTAGCAGAAGTAAAAAGGGATCCTCACCTGAAACACTTATTTGTGGATCATTAGATAGAGAGCTGGCATCTCTAGACCTTTGTTGTATAAACTGGCAGAATTATTGGAATTAAGAAGGGCCAAGCAGTTAATAGCATGAACTGCAGGCTGTTTTTTGCCTTAGTTTTGCATGCAGAATGGTAGCCCCTGGATGGGAAGCCCTACCAGCAGTTGTCATTTCATGGATATCCAGGTCCAACCATTTTGTAAGTATGAAAAAAGAAAAGGCGGATCTATGGTTATGGGAACAACTCAGTTCTTACGTTACTTTTTAGTGGAGTTACTCTTTGGAAAGAGAAGTGGATTCTAGGAGACCACCTGGGCTAGAGACAGACCTGAAAATTCTCTCATCCATTGGGGGCTTTAAGCAGGGCGGGTACTGTGTTTGGAGATGCCCAGCAATCGTATAATAAAGGAGATAGTAAAGGCCATAATATTGTTGGAATCTTCCCATTTTAGTTGCAGTGACAATTTTGTGTGGAGAAGCAATGTGGTACTGGTACATGTTAACAGCTGCTTCTCCAGATCACTCAGCATTATGGGGTTGGAGAGGGCACTTATCCTGCAGTGCTTAACTTGTAAAATCTGTTTACAACTAACATGTTCCTGGGATTTATAATGGCATAGACCACACTGTCTCAATTGCAGATGGATTTTGAGGTTTGGCACAAGGAACCGACAAGGAGCTTGAGCAGATGTCACTGGCCTTTTGGCACCTTGGCTCACGATTGTGCTTGGATTAATGCGAAGATCAGTAGCCCCATGTACGTTCAGGGTTTCAGGGAACTGACTCAGATTTGGAGTAGGATGGGTTTGCTCAAGATTTGGCCAGTTACTGAAGTGTGTGATCTTCAGGATGTGATGTCTGGTACACTGTGGGCAGGCATTCATGACTATCTCAACTGTTTATTGGCTTCACCTTTTGTAACAGGATTTTGGGTTACAGAGATTCTTGAGGTGGATTTTTAGTTAGCAGGCTGTTTAGATGGATGGTCTTGCCACATAGGCCCTACAGAAGATCCTTGAAGAGCCATCACTATTCAGATTCTTTGGGATCTGGTGAGAGTTCTTCATCAAGTATGTTAATGCAGCCAGTATACAGACCTGAATAAGGTGGCTGCCTTAATAGCCTTTTTTGTTTGTTCGTTTGTTTGGGTTTTCTTGTTTTGTTTCGGGGGGGGAGGGGTGAGCAGGTTGAAACATTTAGTCAATGAACTGGCATCTAGGTCTGTAAGAGATATTTCAGATAGAGCTTTGGAACTTGGGTACTTACAATGGGGTAGTGATCAGTCATCTTGACCCTGGTAATGTCAATGGATCAGGGAGAGTAAAGGGAGCCAATAGTACTATAGGAGTTTGGGAAGGCAGGGAGGTAAAAGGCCTTCATGTTGCTGAGGCCAGCTAATGCTGGGTCACCTTTCTTCCTGGTGACAGGAGTTTCTCAAAATAAATAAATAAAAAATCATAGTTTATAGCAGCCTTATAAAAGGGGCTTACACTCTCAGGGTTCTAGGTGCCATTCTTTCAGGATTGAGGCAGCAACATCTGCAGTGCTACTGATAGTAAAGGCTTGAGGGATACATGTGGTTGATAGCATTCAAATGCAGACAAAGTGCATTAGACTCCCACCGCCTCCCTCTGTTCAGAACTAGAGACCAGTGGTGTGAATGTGCTAGGTTTTGCTGCATATCTAGTTTTTTGGATCCAGGGAGCAGGTGATAGAAGATGATGATTGGATCAGTGAGCACATTACTGTTCTCTGGGCCCAAAGGTGGCCAGCCATTTGCCAAGGGGGTTCATGAGTAGGTCTTGGTGAGAGGATGGTAACATAGGAGGAATATGTTCTGGGATTAGTTGACATCCACTTACAGTCTTTGGCAGCCACCTGAATGATTATTATGCCCCTCATGTGAACAGTCAGGATCTTGCAAGGGGTTTGACTTAATAACTAGAGCAAAGAGATTTAGGGCTGTTTTAACACCCTTTCCCATAGGTAGTTGTAATCTGGTCTGAAATCTTGAAGCAGAAATTTTGGCAGAAGCCATTAGACCTCTACATGTTCATGAGGTCGGAAGATGTGTGTGTCAGGAAGTAGATAACTTTGTAAAATATAGTGTACACCTGGTTATTCAGGGAAGACAGTTCTGTGACAGGCCTGAATATATTTTTGACCAGTGTTAGGGAGGGCGTTATCAACATTACCTTGTTAGGAATGTGGGGAGGTAACCGAGATAATTACTGCCAGTGATGGCATGTGTCCAGTGCATGTGCTTTTTAATAGTGGTCCATTTCTCTGAAGAACCAGAGTTGGAAGTGGACTTAAGGGGAGGCATATTATAAAGAAGATGAGGGAACAAGGTTGGGGCAAATGTCTGGTACAGTGAGGAACCAAGCCCTTTTCCACAGCCTCTTAATCCTCTTATGATGTGTGGAGATGATGTCCCAAAAATGGGCTGGGATCACTTGGTAAGTGGGTAGGTGAAACAGTCCTCCACTAGATAAACCAAATTTAGGGAGGAAGCATGACTTGACAGATGTTGTTGCTGAATTTTTCCCCAGATGAGTTAATAAAGTTGCTGCCTAGTTAAATCACATTCTTTGTCTTGTCTGTTTTGCTATCTGTCTGAAGACAAATATGTTTCTACTAGACTCAAAGTTCACTTTTTAGTGGACTTCCATATTTCTGCAATATTTACCTGAGTGGGAAAGATACCTGAAGCTCTGATACTGGTTTCCAGTTACTGGTAGCATTTAATCAGTTTGCTCTTTGATTTTTAGATGATGACTATACCAGGGATGATCGAAGGGAGAAGCTATACCTGCAGTTTTACCAGCAGATACAGAAAGAGTATGATAAAGAAAGACCTTCTGACTGTACCATTGTTGCCATCAGCAAGGAACAAACGTAGGTTTCTAATTAAAAAAATGAGGTGTTCTAGGCTACCATTTAAGACATTTGGATAATGATACTTGTTCTCTTAGAACTGAGGAAGTAGGCAAGGTTTGAATGTTAAGCCCTATCTTTTCTCTCTGAAGTTCGTTAACGTAATTCTGTTTAGTCTTTTCTAAAATATTTTAGTGTTATGCATCTCCTAGGCCAGTGAATGTATTGGGTATGCAGGGTGAAACAGAGGAACTTTAAAAAAGTTACTTTTAAAGCAAATTAACTCTGACTTCACTTTTACTCTTTTTGTTTACATTTTAGCATTTAATAGTTTCTTAGAAACCATGAAATCTTATCAGTATAAAATAACGTTAACAGCAGGTTCAGATCCTACAGCTGCCCTTCTGTCACCTTGACAATTTTTAATATTTTACACATTTTCTTAATTTAAAAGTATTTCTCTGTGCAGCTGCCAAATGAAAGTTTTACAAATAAAAGAGGAATGGGCTATTCACAAGCTGCTATCAAGTACACAAATGCAGATAGGTTTTTTCTGTAATATTTTAGTCATGTTAAATGCTGCTTACAGCGAAAGAAATTAAAAAACTTTCTGAATGTTTTGATTGAAGGACTGTTCTATTTAAAACAATCATTCTAGTTTTTTTCCTCTTAGATGACTTGGTTTTCCTCCAGATTAATCTTTGTGAGTAATGAAGTCTGCATAATAAGATCTTACATGTTCTATTTAAAGCATGTCGTGTCGTTTTCTAAGAAATACAAAGTTTAAGTCTTGGTATATCATGAAATACATACATGACAAGTCAAGAATTAAATGAGGCAGAGTGCAAAGAACTTTCTTCTTGGTTATCATAGAACTTTTAACTTTCATATCATAATAGTCCATCTCCTGGAACGTTTGGGATCAACTTCGATGCAGCGGTCTTGACAGTCATCGATACGTTCATAATAGGGTTGACTTGAGGGCCAGGAGGACTGATGCAAAAAAGATTGAGTTTAGCATCTAGCATTTCCTTAATGTTCAATCATCAGTCTAAAGAAGTGCTTCTATTGCTGCTGTCCTTTGAATGTTGAATTCTGAAGCTATAAATGCAATACTGGACTTCCCTTCTTTCTGTCCTTCCACCAGCTAAATATCAAAAGACTCGTTTGTCAGATGTTACTTGGACTACACTAGAGGCTTTGCTCATCTATTTAATTCATGGCATCATCCAAAAGATATTAATTTGGGTGATCACTTCAAATGCAGCTGGCAAATCCGCCAGATGCAGCACAATGACAGGTGTCAGTGCTCTATGAAATGTCTGTTCTGTAGTCCACAGTACAGAAACTTGCAGTCATTGTGATAATACTGCCCTTACTGTAGCTTTGTCTGAAGGAACAACTGCTGGCTGGTTGAGTCACCTGAAGTGCAGTGATCACGCTCAGTTCTCTAAGCACGTTGTACAAATAGATGTCTAAAGTTGATACAGTTAGAAATAACTGTGAGTAACACTGACACCTTGATATCCATTTTCCTTCAATGGCTTTCACATCAAATATATTTAATTTACATGTTAAAAAGACATCTTCACAACTGCCAAAACAGTAAGTACCATGTGGTACACAACATGATCTGTATTTGTCTTGTGTATATAATTTCCAGCTGTGGAAATTTTATTGGCTGTTGGCTAACAGCTCTGATGAGGTTGAGAATTGAACAGGGCTTGTTCTTCCCTGTTCTTCCTTGCCTCTGTAATGTTGACACTAACATATTTTCAACTGTAATATAAAAAGATAAAGACGCAAAAGTTAGAGATCAGAGTACATGTCGTATGATGTGTACTATACATTTGCTGAGGATAAACAGCCTTTAAATCTGATTCTTGATGCCCTGTCTTTATCTTCACACCTTTTATTTTTAAAAAGCCAACAAGTTAATGCAACTAAAATGCCTATACTAACCCCAGTCATAACAGTTTATAATATTGTGTAAAGAGAAAAGAAGTTAAGTTCTAATGAAATATACTCAGTTGACAGTCTCCATGTTAATATATAGCTGATGAATGAGAATAAATAAATAAAATGCTAAATATAAATAGTTTCAATCATTTACACGCACACTTTCCAAAACCAGCACTTAATACATGACCACCACAGGGATCCTCAATTAAAAAATTCTCATGTATAGAGAGATCAAACTTTGAAACTGTTGAACATTAAGACAAATATTTTCTAAAATTGTTGGTTATATGTTTTTGGTTTTTTTTTAAAATCTCCATTCTGCCATCTAAAAGTTTGTCTGATTTAAGGAACATGCCATTTGTGGAAAGAACATTTGTTTCATACACTTCACTTAACTAGAATTTTTACCTGTAACTTAGAGCATACAAAACATTGTTACTTGTAACTTACAGCATACAAGACAGCATGGCAACAGGTAACAGTGACACAGACTTTTATTTGTTAAATAACCAGCCTCTTTTTTTTCTTTAAGGGAATATGCAACAGTCATAGGCCATCGGTTGCAGGATCATGGCCTTGTGGTGGAAATGATATACCTTACATCTGAGTTGGGTCTCACACGCGCCCTCCAAGAAGTTAAAAATGATGGTTCCCCATTTTGTATTCTTGTTGAACAGTCAAATGTAGCACTTTCCTCTTGCACCGTAATCATGCTTCATGAGTCTATCAAAAGTAAGTTTAGCTTCATATAGAAATGTCACTTAAAATAGCCCCCATTCAAAACTGCAATTTAATTTTTCTTTGAACTTGTTAAAATACTAAATACTGACACATCACACTTCTTGGTAATGAAACCTGACCTAGTTAAGATGTGATAATTCGTAAATTCTTCATTGGGTTAATTTACAATAATTCACAAAACACTGAATGTTTAAACATCTGCCCTAGATTGCTTTTCCTAGATGGCTTGAAATTAGCAACAAAAGCTATCAAGCATACCAAGTAGTAATATATAAATAAGATAATTCCAGTTCCCATTGCTACATAGATGGATGTTAACATTCATCTATTTTTGTCTTCAAGTTTCTAAAACTTTTAAATTTAACTTCAGATTTCACATCCCTTCCCTTAATGTTTATTAAAGTGTCATTTTATTTTTAAAGGAAAAGTACCTAACTATCTTGTTCCCCCAGTCAAGTAAAATATGTTCTGAATTTAAGAGAGAAGTCTATATATGCTAATACTCCTTTTCCTCTTATTTCAATCAGGTATTTGCATAGGTGTCTAAAAGTTTGAAATCAGGAATCTTTTTAGCCAGATTTTAAATTTAAGATTACAAGTGGCCTATAATCTTTTAACTGGGGAAAAATTTAGAAGTTAATATGGCACATGTTGTCCTTACTCAAACCAACCTTTGTCATTACAGAGTAACAATGTTAATACTGAAACAGAATCCTTTTAAACTTCATTTGGTTGAATTACACACAGACTTAACAGATCTATTTTTTGTCTTTTTGTAAATGTGTAAAATGGCTGGGAACACAAGACTGATAAAGCAAGCTATCTCTCTTCTCTGTAGTACACCGTAACATGCCCATGGAGGATGCATTGGCTTTGGTAGCTAAAGCATTTGGGAAAATTTTTGCTGAGCGTGAGCAACAGGAACGTACCGAAATTTCACACAAAGCAGCTGATCTGGCGGATGACTACCTAGAACGGGAGCTCTATGAGAGTTACAGTGTGCCTCTGGGCATTAGACATCTCCTCTTTCTGTTAAGTGAGGGAAAATATTTATATCGTGAGGAGTTGAACTCAATAAGTGACTACCTGAAGACCAGGAAAGATGAGCTTGAAGGTATTCATGCTTTTTCACCAAAATACAACTTGACACTTTTTTTTTTTTTTTTTTTTTAAATCCATCTGTATTACAAAACCATCTGTCAGGTACATTTCCACATAAATAGTTTACATATATAAATGATAAAGATGAAGGTCAAAAGTCCACCTGTAAATGTCAGTGTATATTAAAGCATGTATATTTCTGCCCTCAAATCAGATACATATTCCCTATAGAAATGATCACACATCAAATACTGTCTTTATATCCAGGCCCCTTAATGGGCAATCACTCTCCCATATAGGTCCCTGTTCCCAGTAAATTTTTGTAGATCTTTTGCATCACATATGTAAATTTCGATAACACCATACACATATAAATGCATTCTAAATTAAAGTCACAAAGAAGGAACCATTATGCAGAATTTCACATCTGGTTTAATAAAAAACATCCAATTTATGTGTATTTTGCAAAATCTTAAAGAAGAATTCAGCAGGACAACTTTGACTGACAAACCAAAAAAAAAAAAAAAAAAGAGCACAAGTAGCAGAATACAAGTATTTTGGAAAGATATTCTAATGTCCTTTTGATCCATGGTAGCAGTCCCACAGAAACTTCTTGAACTTCTAGGTTAAGGAGTTAATAATTAGAAATAATCTTATTGCTATAGGTCATACAATCTTTATAATGATTTACTCTTAAGAGTTACTTACCTTTGTTGTTGTTGTTGTTCTCTTAAACTAGCTCTTGTTGAACAAACTGATCCTTCAAATGAAGTTGAAGACACATTGTATCAAGCAAATATGATGCCGAGTACAAGCACCGGCACCCATACTTTAAGTAAACCTCCACCCCTTCTTCCAACACCAAGCAGGAATGCTCTTTTAGGCCAGTCACCCCTTCCTCTATCTAAACCTGCGTTGTTGGGTGATAGACCACCAGGGGCTCTTCTTCCAACACCAGGTTAGTAAAAAAGTTAACTTCCTTTTAGGTCAAATTTGGTTTTTAAAACGAATTTACTACCCTGATATTTTCATGACTTGATCATTCACTGCAATAGGTTTGCTCATAAAAATGTAATAGACATATTATAATTAATATTACAGGAAGCATAATAAAGTGACTATGAAGTATAACTATTTTTATCATCCATTTATCATTGTGGTGTTTGTATGGTCAGTACATATGCTACTTTATAGGTAATCAATGTATGCTAAATAGATTTAAATTGCTGGACTACAGAAGATTAAGATTGATGAGAATTTAGGAATGATGAGGATGTATTGGGTACACAAGTAAAGTGGGCTGCAATGCAAGGCCTACAGACCTGTAAGAATTTTTGGTTTAGGCATATGAGGCTATATGCTTAAGAACAGTTGGCATGATAGAGTGACCTAGGAATAACACTATACCAGAAGGGTCACCAGAGTAGGTGATGTTATGAAAATGAGATTGCAGTAGACCTCAGTGTATGGGCCAAGAACACAAGACACCTGAGTCTTATTCCGGAATGTCTTGTCCTGACCACAGATTTCATGTTGTTTGCAAGTTTCAAAGGGGCAGCCGTGTTAGTCTACTTCAGCAAAAGAAGCAAGGAGTCCTGTGGCACTTAAACACTAACAAATTTATTTATCATGTGAGCTTTTGTGGGAGAAAATCCCACTCCCTCAGACGCTTGGAAGATGAGGGGACTTACAGAATGAGATGAAAATAAATGCAGGGGAGTGTAACGCACGGGATCAGGTCACACTGTAACAGCAAATCAGAGCAGTTAAGATTTAAACACTGGGAAACAGCACATAGAAGAGGGTGAAGTCAAATCAGAGATGCAGATTTGATTGTGTAAAAGCAGGATTAAATCGTGACTATGGATTCGTTTCCCATTACAACAGGTGATTTGACTTCTCCCTCCTCTATGTGCTGTTTCCCAGTGTTTAAATCCTATCAGCTCTGATTATCTGTTACAGTGTGACCTGATCCCATGCATTACACTCCTCTGCATTTATTTTCATCCCATTCTACAAGTTCACTCATCTTCAAAGTGTCTGAGGAAGTGGGATTTCCTCCAATGAAAGCTAATGTGATAAATAAATTTTAGTCTTTAAGTGCTGTAGGACCTCTTGCTTCTTATGTTGTGTACAGTTGCTAATGAGAATAAGAGGAACCAAGAAACAACCTATAAAAATGGGTTACCCCACTATTCATTCAGATAGTGGAGCTGTGTTTGTAAGTTGAATGTTTCCAGACATGGTTATAATTAGAATCTCTGTTTGTTTAAATATTGAAATGAGTACTCTGCACAAACATTTTTTTTATTAAAAATAAAAAATAACTAAAAACCTCTTAATTTTCAAACAGGGATGTCCAGTGCAAAGGGTAAACCTCCACCTCTTTTAACAGCACCTGCTAAAAGACCTGGTCTTCTAGGATACTCACCCCATCAGCCTGCAAAACGACCACTACTTGGGGAGAAACCTGGCCTTTTGCCAACACCAGGTGAGGATGGGAAAGCTTTATAGATGCTTAGAATCTGTATGTTTGGAGGCCAGCCACTTTACTGCCTTGCTGAAGATCAGTTTAATATTATCTACCATAGAAGATGTAATACTTTTTGTAACTAAAAACTTTCTAATGCTAGCTAGCCAGATTTCTTTCCTAACTATTGCATTTGTTTATTGGAAATTTCGAACTTTTCTAATTGCCCTTAAAAAAGGCTAATTTGCTAAAGAGACACGTTTGCTTCATGTTCAGTGATTACTGGTACATGTTAGCGTGTAGAATCAGAAAACCCTTGCAATGATTACATTATCTCTGAGTAACCAAGGAGTTTTAATACAAAAATATTTCTCTTTGTCCATATACTACAATTGATGCAAAATGTTGCATTCCATTCACAGTAGGAGGTAGAATATTTTAAAAAATATATAGTTTGTTGTAGGGGCTTGGATGTTAAGTGGAAAGGGATGACTGCATACGGAGATGGGAATACAATGAAGAATTTGCAGATTTCCTGCTTGAATACTAAGTCATCTTGCAGGTTCGTGCTGAGGTGAATAGGGGAAAGGTTTGGTTAAGGCAGGTGAACAGGTTTAATTATAAGCTAAAATAGAAATACTCCGTAGTTTATTTTTACTTCTGTTAGTCAGGTTTAGGTTAATAAAGGTTGATTGCATCCCCTGTAAAATTATGTTCGTAATAATTCTGTCTAAATACTTACGTTCCCCAGTACCATAGGATTGGAACACATACCAAATATTTAAAGGAAATCCTTTGTCCTGGCTTGTAGGAGGGACAACTTGTTTGATTTGTTATTAGGAAGTATTTTTGGTTTGGGTGAAGGAAAGGAAGGAGGGAAGGCTCAGCATGAAAAAAGTAGTCTACCTAATAAGAGCTACCTGTATGGAAAATTGCTTTTTACTAGTTGTGAAAGTGGTTAGCTCCGTGGTCATTCTTATCTGTTGCAGGAGTGGGTTCCATAGTCTTAATTTCAGCTCCTGTGCATATTCTGTCTGCTGCCTTTGCAATCCTCCTCATACGGGTCAACAATTTAATTGTTTCAGTAGAACAAAGCTGTCATGGTCACAGAGGGCTTTGAATTTCAGGAAGGAGAGCTTGAACTGAACTCTGTGCTTAGTGGGAAACTAGTGCTGAGAGCAGAGCGCTGGGATGATGTTTTGTAGTGACCTGTGTTAAGCAGATATGTTACTGCGTTTAGCATATTTTTGAGCCATTCCATTGAAGTATAACTTTGTTGTCTACATAGGAGTTGCAGTAATGAACCATGCAAGTCAAATGTATTGATTGGTACAACCATACCTCTGTTCAAAAGATTGGATATGCAGTCTTCTGGCTAATCACAAATTGACAAGGAAATCTTTGGCTGTTATTTTGGCTTTCAGTGGCATGGAGCCAGAAATGACCCCAAGGCTCTGTATGATTGACCTTAAATCTGAAGGCCAGATGCTCTCAATAGCAAGGGAAAATTGTGGATGAATCAGGTTCTTTACAGTAACTGCAGTGATGGGCATTATAGAACTCCCTGAAGTGGAGCTAGCAGTTAGCCTTTGCCCTACAACAGGGAGAGGAGTCTTCTGTGATGGTGGTAGATACAGCTAGTTAGGGTAGAGGGGCAGGGCATAGGCATGTAAAACAATCTTACTCTTATTTATTTTATTTTTGTCACAGCTGTTCACGTGAAACCTGTGCAACACCAGCGAGCATCTAAACCAAAGCCTTTGCTTAACTAAGAAGACATTGCAGACATGGTGGCTAATAATGGAGTACACTAAACATTATGGCAGCATCCCTCTTCCAAGACAGCAGAGAGCATGATAAACTTGTATTACTAGTGTCTGTACAGCCAGACGCACTTAAATGTGTCTCGTTTTCTGTTATACACATTCCTATGGGAACTTTTTAAAAATTCAGGAGGCTCTTCTGCTCAAACAAAAGAGCTGTTTGTGGAAGGTCAGTGTTGTAGATTCATGGTCTTTATAAATTAGAAGTTGTTTAAATAGGTATGGTCACAAAATAAACTACTTGTTTTACACAACTCATTGCTGATTTCTTTGTGGTTAAATTTGACTTGATGCTGGTATGATTATTTTAGAATGGTAAGCAGATCTAGTAAAACTTAATTTCAATATTTGTGCTGGATAGGGATAGAAGAAACTTCTTTTTTTTTTTTTTTTTTAAATAATATGAAGACCGTGGGTGGTTGGGATTTTGTATTTATATAAAATAAAAGTGTTGACCCTACCCTCCTTGCATCTTCCATGTGCAAAGATGAAGGCACTTTAACCATATCTCAAAGCTTATTCAGTAAGTCACTTACATGACTTCTAATATCTTCTAAATATTTTAAAATGAGATGTTGTATTTATTACTAAATAATGGCATGTCTTATGTCTTCAGCCTGTTGGAATGTGAGTCTTTCCATTTCTATTGTAAAGCCTGAAGTTAATAGCAAGATATGAAAGGGTTAAGGAAAACACTGTACTAATTGTACCCTGTGGGGTGCAGTTAAGAAAATTTCATATTGAGAACTACCATAACTTCCAAGTAAATCCACACAAACCAGTAGCATTATATTTTCACTTGTTAATTTAGAGCTGCTATATACTTACATTTTGTTCAGTGTTCTTTTAAAAATAGTGTACAGCCATTCTACTGAAACATAAAGTATACTTACAACTGAAGTGTAACTTTTTAGTTGTCATAAAAAGTAACTTGTTTACCAAAAATAGTTAGGTGCCAGGTTACCCCGATACTGTGTTAAAGTTCAAAATTACAATATTAGGCTCTTAAATTTTGTTTTTATTGTGGTTTTCCTCTCACCTTTGATTTCCTCTGTCAACATTTAAGTAAAAAGTTCTGATTGTAAACTCTTCAAGAGTGAAAACACTTCATTATTGAATTCCTTTAAAACAAAAAGAAAAAAGTGACAATCCAGCAAAAATAATCAAGTAACTCAGTAACTAAATTTCTGAGATATACAAATTAAAGTAACTGAAAAGACCTCTGACATTTCAGTTCTACTAATCATAGGTGTTACTTGTGACAGTAATAGGTAATATGGTTTTTGAGACAGAAACATGATTTTTGTAAGTTGATGTGCCTTCCTAAGAATAGGAATTGACCTGGAGAGTTCTTATTTTCATATAATTTTTGTCAATTGTATATGTTACAGTTTTTATTACTAATTTTATGGATACAAGATTTTCCAGTGTTAAGAAATTCAGCTAAAACAGTACTGACACACATGTATGTTTACTAACAAATCATGGTTCTGGAATGTCTTTTTGTTCATATTTCATTGTCAGATTTCTAGTCCCTTGCATGCTTTCACTATAGATTTTTTTTTTTTTAACTGCTTTAGCATAGTGTTTGACCGAGTAGAAGCTTCCACAAACAACTGCCAGTGTAATTTTCCTATGGCAGTTTAGTAGTCTGGCTCTGTCAAAATTCACTTGTTTCAACAAATGTATATATTTAATTTTAGCTAATGACCCACCTTTAAATCTCAGTTGAGCACAACTGCTACAAGGTACAGTCCCCAACACAAACTGTTTGTTTGTTTTTTAGGTCTTTGATTTGCATTTCATTTTCTTTTTACATCAAGGTGGCGACTTCAGTATAAAATCGTAGCAGAGACAAGGCCTTGGGTTTGCTTTGACTAGTTGCATCAAGGTGTAATCTACAATCCTTTCTCTCCAATGGGATTTTATATAGAGATAACTAGCTCCTTTGGTATTAAAAAAAACCTCACAAGAAACCTTTTTTGCAATAACATATCTTAGCAGGTGGACTTGAACTTCTACACTGACAGACCTGATGTTCTCCATTATTGGCCTGACTAGGGACATAGACTGGCAAATTTTGGTTTTTCATGGGATAGCCATGCTCTAAACTTTGAAGGGGTATAGCTATTACCGAAATGCATGAAAATTGTAATCCCACTGGCCAAACAAGTAGGGAGAATATTAGTAATAAGGTACCATGTAAGGAAAGGGGTTGAAAGAGGCAGTATCAGGTTGAGGGGCTCATGGGGTGGGTATAAAACAGTATTTATTTAAAACTTTAAAGTTGCCATTTTGGTAGAACTTGATAATCTTTTTAGCTTTTACATTAGAAAGGTCAGCTGAAGAAGTAGTTCACTATTTATAAATACTGGATTTTAAATATGAATTGGAATTGGTAGCGGGGCCATCAACAGACCCTAAAAGGGTAGCCAAACTTGAAGGAACAGAGGGCAAGTATCTAGGACACTTTAATAAGAAGGATTCAAAAAGCTAAGTATTTGTAAAATCAAAACATTTTCTGTTTCTCATCCTGTTATTAAATGATAATAACTAGGTATTCTTCAAAGCATCAGATTTTCTTCCATGAAAGCTTATGCAATAAATATATTTCTTAGTCTTTAAGTGCCATGGGACTCCTTGTTTGTTTTACTGAACTAGACTAACACAGCTGCCTCTTTGTATGTAGGTATTATTCTTCCACGTAGACAGAAACAAGTTTCACAACTTTCACATTTTAATTTAAAACCTGCCAGGATGTGCATTAGAAGGCTAGTAGAACATTCTTTGGGCACATTAAGTGCTGTCGTGTGCACTATTACAATACAGTGTTGTCGCCCTATTGCTATAACAATGCAAAGTTTGGGGGTTCTGAAACTTGATGCTTGCCCATGTAGGAGGAGGATCACATTTGAAATGGTTCCCCGTTAAAAAACCAAAAACTAACTAAAAGTCACTTACCAGCCCCCACCCCTCCAAAGTAGAATAACCTTAGAATTATTTCTGTAATATGGATGCTTTTGTGAAGCTCTGACATCAGATGTTAGATTCTTACTTCCTTGAGCTCTGTAGATTTTTTTAAAACTGTTCTAAACTCAATTATGTAAACCAGAAAAATGGTTGTGTCTGTCTTCAAGGTGTGTTCGACTGTGAAGAACTATTCCTTACTTCCCATTTTTAAGCAAATTAAATCTGAGTGGAACTATATTATTAAAAAGTCACATCTCTCATTAACAAACTTTTACATCTTTTGATGCCTTGCATGACTTCTGCAGGTTTACTTTGTGTGTGTGTGTGTGTTTTTTTATTTGTTTTTGTTTTTCCAAGTTTTACAAATTATGACTGTTGAATTTTGTTATTTATGTGCTGTTTCCATCTTGAGCATGTATTTATATGTTTTATGTATATATTATATAAAAATAAAGTTTAAAAAATTCATATCTTGTAGGGCAAAGTGTGGAAAGGAGAGACTCTAAGCATGTATCAAGTTAAATTGAAGGATTTTATAAAACAATCCTTAGTCCTTAAGTAAGAGTAGACTCATATATTACACCAATTGACACTGCTTCCTTTCTGAAAAGCACAACCTAGCAGTTGAAGCATAAGACAATCTGCCAGTGCCTACTGCAGATTAACTTCCCTAAGCACAGAAGTAATGCCCAGAAATGCTTTATCAAGGTGCATCTGCAAATGCAGTGAAAACAAAAGTAGGCTGCAATAAACTGTAAGCTTAAATATGGGCTTTTGGAAGCTTTTAAAAAGCTGTGCTCACCTGTCAAAGATCCCTTGTTAGAGATTCTGCACCAAATCTGCAGCTTCTGTCTTGCATGGATTTTTAGAAAGAGGAATAATGGCTTTGGTAACCATTTTACTTGATGTAACTGGGAAAGCTTGAAAGCGTAACATGTTCTTTGTACTCTGGAAGTTGACATGCTGAAGTTGAAAATGCATATTAACTGATGACAGGCAAGTTGTCAAAAGACAAGGGTGGTTGTATTAAGCCAATCTATTTTTAAATCATGTCAAATTACTCAATTCAGTTTTTCCATCCTTCCAATATACCCTGCAGTTATTAGCTTAGTTCTGATACTTTGAATACTATCATTACTAGAAACTATAGTAACAGTTTGAGCTTTTTTAAAATCAGGTGGAATTTTAACTGGAAACATAATCTAGTAGTAAATTAAAAGCAAACAATAAAAGCCCAAAAATACTGAAAATGTGAAGCCCGTATGGAATAGGGTGCTTGCATTGTTAAACACTCTCACACCACTAAAACTTCAGTTGACTTCTGTGTCTTAGCTGTCCCAAACACTTTTGCAATTATGAATCATACTTTCACAAAGCTTTATTTGGTTTCCTGACTTTTCTCATCTATATTCCGGTTTGCTATTCTAGCAGTATGTCTTGATTTTTCATATGGATGCCAACTGTCAACTTGACCTTTCTGCTTCAGAATTCAGTGTTGTATGTTCAGGAACTGCAGTCAAACCAAAGTCCTCTTGATGAAGTTACATATTCTGGTCAGCATTGATCCTGTTCTGGTAAATAATACTATGTTTGGGGAACAAATGGCATTGCTTTACTCATTTGACCTCGTCTTAGGAAAAGGGAAGATACTGGTTAGCTAATGGCCAACCATTCTGACTTTAAAAAAGAAAATCACTGTCTGGGATAGTGATTAGGTAAAAAGTTTGAAAAATTGGGGAAGGGAAATAGTTGGCTATGTAAGACAAAGTCCCTTGATACTGGATCTCTGGTCAACCTATTATGGGACATCAGATTCATTGTCCCTTTTACCACTAGCATAACAGCAGCAGCAACTGCTGCTGGATCAAGGATCAGTTTGCTTTCAATAGCAACATCAGCCTGAAGACACTGTGGAGAAGGCAACGGTCATGGCTCCTCTCTCAAAATAAATGAAAAAGAGAAGTTTCCTCTCGAGTTCTTCAAAAGTTAGCAGGACTGATGTGGGCACTAGAGGTGAAAGGGCTGACCCAAAGGCAGCAGAACCCTTTCCTCTATTCCAATCTTCACTACAAATCTGGGACTTAAACACACAGGCTTTTGCATTGCACTAGCAGATCAAAGAGCTACCAGAAGTCTAGAGAGAAGGTTGAAGTTGCTACAGTCTCAGCAGGGCTCCTGTGAGAAAGCAGATCTCTTCTTTCAGCTCTTCATTTATTTTGATGGCGATAAAGGTGACTTGTTTCTATCCTTCACCTCTAAGGTGAAGAGAGATTGTAAGAGTTGCTATATTTTTCTCTCTCACACACGCGCACGCACACTGCTGTAGTCCCTGATGTAGACTCTAAGGTCAAAGTGCACCAATGTGATTGATTATTCAGGGCTTTTCAACAATGTCTGTGTTGTGAAACAGTTGGCAGCACTCCCAACTGTGCACAATATAGCACCCCCACTTTTGAAGCCTCTTGCCACTACAGGCAGTTTCACAGTAGCACTAACCCCCTGCTGCACTCTGTCCCCCTGCCACCAAGGCTCCCTGTTGCCTCAGAGAGCTTTGGTGGCAGCGCTAACCCCTCTCCCCCCTCAGAAGCCCTTAGCTCCTGAGGCCCCTAGTGCTCAGGGGGTTTCAGTGGCAGCACTGACCCCCTACCATCACCACATATCCCTCAGGTTGTGCAAATTTCCTGTGGCCAGAAGAAACCTACTGCTGAAGGAAAGCCCCTACCAACAGAAGACGACCTCAGGTGGGATTGTTTCAGTGGTGGTGGTGGGGTTTCTTTTGACAGCAGCTTGTGTCTAGGTGACAGTCAATGATATTCTAGTTGGATCTCCTGCACTGTGCAGGCCACAGAACCTCATCCATTCACTCCTCTAATAAACCCCTAACCTATGACTGAATTATTAAAGTCCTCAAATCCCAGTTTAAAGTAAAGAGATTCCAACAGCAAATGAGCCATGCCCATCATGAAGACGAAGACAAAAACCCTCAAAACCTTTGCCCATTTGCTCTGTGGGAATATTCCTTCCTGACCCCAACTATGGTGATCAGTTAAACCCGGAGCATAGGGGCAAGACGCGCCAGCAAGACACCCAAGAATGTATTCTCTGTAATAACTCAAACCTACCCCATCAAATGACCCATCAGAAGCTATTTGCATATCTACCACAGTAGCCAAAGATCAATCAGTTGTCAAACTAGGCTATCCCATCATACTGTCTCCATAAATTTATTAAGCTCAGTTTTAAATCCAGCTAGGGGTTTTTTGCCCCCACAGCTTCCCTTAGAAGGCTATTCTACAACTTGGCTCCCGTGATGGTTAGAAACCTGCATCTAATTTCAAATCTAATCTTCTTGGTGGCCAGTTTATATCCATTCGTTCTTCTGTCTACATTGGCACTGAACTTAAACAATTCTTCTCCTTCCCTGATATTTATCGCTCTGATGAATTTATAGAGAGCAATCATATCTCCCCTCAACCTTCTTTTGGTTAGGCTAAACAAGCCAGTCTCTTTGAGTGTTCTTTCATAAGGCAAGGTTTTCCATTCCACAGATGATTCTAGTGGCCCCTCTCTGCGCCCGTTCAGTTTGAATTCATCTTTCTTAAATATGGGAAACCAGAACTGCACACAATATTCCAGATGAGTTCCCACCAGTGCCTTGTATAATGGTACTAATACTTCTCTGGCTTTATTAAAATACCTTGTCTGATGCATCCTGTGAACACAATAGCTTTTTTCATGGCCATGTCAGATCCTGTGATTAACTAACATACTCAGGTCCTTCTTTTTCTCTGTCACTTCCAAATCTGGAAAAGGGAAAATTGGATATGGATACTAAAATGAGCTAGATAAATTAAAAAAAAAAATTAAACTGATTCTGATTATTTACCAATTTATTACACCCCATATTTTACTAAGCATTTTACTCCTATATAGGTACTCATCCAATAGAGCTATGAGTGTGCATGGTGGATTATAATTGACTTGTGCACCGCAAGTAGAATTTTTAGCTAAATTCCTTCTGCAGGGCTATATTCCTGCTCTGATAGCTCAGAAAAGAGAAGGTGGAATTTTGAACGGAAGAATTTTTATTACTGGTTGTGATACCAACTAGTTTGGCTTTCAGATCCTAGGCTAAGCTTGCAGGACTAACAGCTCAACCATCTTTGTGAACTCATTCAGAAAACAGATCTGGAATTAGCTGAAACAAAAGCATAGACCTGCACAATTCCAGTTTTTACAGAATTACATTTCAGCATAAGAATTTAAGGCATGTTTTGTTATAGGTGGATGGAAAGAACACAATGTCTTGCAAGGGCATAGCCAGCTCCCATTTTCTGGCCTGGCCACTGAAGCTTCAGGGTGGGCCCAGCTGGTTCATGTGCCCAGAAGCTTCCTGATGACACTCAAGCTGCCTAGCCACTGGAGCACAGGGATGGGGAGAGGCAAGCCAGCCTGTGCCACACAAAGGCCACAGTGGCTGCCCAGGGCCTGAACTGCAGCCACAGAGTCTCCTGCTGCTGCTCATGGCTGTGGCCATCTGCTGCTGGCCAGGGTTGCAGCAGTGAAGCTTGTGCCGCTGCCAAGTGCTACGATGAGAGGGCCCACTGGCCAAGTGAGGCGGCCCAGCCCACGTGTAGCTAAGCTGGTGTCCTGGACCAGTTCTGAAGGACTCTCTTAATTCCTAGGCAAAAATATATGTAAGCTGGAGCTAAATTTGGAGCAAATAGCCATAAAGTTGGGGTATAAAAATACAACAGAAGTTGGAGTGATTCCAAAGCCAAGCATGGCTAATGGAGGAAGTTCAGAGTTAAGGTTAAACATAATTTCTAATGTGTTATGCTAAGGAAATATACAATTTAGGCACTTGGGCAACCCCTTGCTCTGCCCATACTGAGGCTGTGCAATAACAATACGATTGGAATGAATGTGTGTCAGTGTTTGCAGGCACAGATTAGATTAAACTGATCTTTAGAGATTTGTTTTTCATAGTTGTCTACATGTAGTGTCAGTACAGGTCAGTGGTTTTAGTCCAGAAAAGCTAGGGCAGAAGGGACATTGGGAAGAGAAGATTAAGGGTGTGGGTTATGGCTGAAGATGAGGAGGGAAGAGAGTACTGTAAATGGGTCTGGGTGGCTGAGCAGGGATGTAAGGGAGTTAAGTGATAGTATTAGTAGTATGGGTAGATAGGCTTGAGATGGAAAAAAGGACTGGGGGCAGGGATGGCCTGTGTCGAGGACACCAGGGCTGTGCACAGATCTGCGATGGGGAAATCAGCCCTCCTGTGCAGTGAGCCATCAGTGCAAAGGGAACCTTTAAAGTGCAGAGATTTTAGTATTTAGACATTAGTCTCTTTCCCCTCTGTGAGGTAGCATTAGTAGAGGGGAAGAAACACAAACTAACTATAACACATTTCCATAGCTTCAGCAGTTTTGTAGTGGCAGCTAACACCATGGGCTATAATACTTTATTTGTACAGGGGGAAATGCATACTTTGGTAAAATGAGTATTTGATGACATGTGCCTATGGTCAACAGAATCCATAAATTAACACAGCTTGTTTTACTTAGAGGTTAGTTTAGAGCTGAGCAGTTGCTTAAATGTAATTGGATGAAGGTGAGAGAGATTATTTTGTGCTCATTTTCAGCTTCCTTACAGTGCAGAAGGGAGATCTGAGCCTTTTTAAACTACAAAAATAGTGATTTCTTCATTACATTAGGAGAGAAAACCTCCAAAAACACAGGGCATCTGTGTGGTGCATTAGAAGAAAAGGTAAGCTTCCTTTTTTTCTTTGCAAGTTGTTTTAAAAGCAAAACATGGGTACACAGGTGAGGGGGTGGACTGCCTTCATCTAGCTTGTATGGCAATAAACTTCAGTCTTCACCTGAGACTTTCATGAACATATATTGAAAAATTCAACCAAAGCTTACTTTTTAATTGTAGTACTTCTTATGAAAAGGTGACTGTTTTCTCTTATTTACTATTGCATACTGAAATTTTGGTAAATGAACATTTTAATGGGTTTATAATGCAGTTTTATTAAGTATTTTACTAATTCTGTCATTCTTTCTCAAACAGTTTTAATGGAAATTATTTGCGGTAGTTAGTGAGCTAATAGGTCAGTCGTGCCAAATAGGTTTTACTTGCACATAATTTTGAAAAGCTTATAATAATTAAATTTGAGTTCTGTTAAAGATGGAAAGACTGCATAGATATCCAGCAACCGATTTCCATTTGTTACACCAAGTTAATTTTGTTGTATGGTGCTTTATTTTCCTTGGTGTGACAGGTTCCTCCCCAAATTAGGTCCATTGTACAGCTGTGACCCCCCCCCCCCCAGATCTCCACTGCTGAACTCTGATTCACCCTGCTTTGCCAGGAGACCACTCATTCTTGAGTCAGTCCACACCAGCCTCTTGCATGTTATTGGTCCCAAGCAGTGAGTGTGTGCCCTCCGGCTGCTCAGGCAACAATCCCCTAATAAGCACCTTCAGCCCCAGATACCACACTGGGAACTTGTCTTACAGGGATTGGGATCTTTCACCAATCACCATATACTCATGTCTGTCCATTTAACAAAGAAATAGGTCATGCCCAGCCTCCCTCACTCATACCCTCTAAAGTCCACACAGCTTTAGATAAAATAACTACTAGTTAATTGATCAGGGTATGATTTTAAGTGAGTATACAACAAATCAATGCACGATCATTTAATAAATGTCAGGAGTTACCATGAGAAAATAAAAGATAAAACACATACTACTACTACTACTACTATAAATATGGTCATCTTAACCCTCAAGTCTGGCTGTGATGGTTTGCAGCCATCTCTGCCTCTTCCAAGGCAGGGCCTACCGGTAATTCTTCTTGTAGATGTTTCAGGATGGAGTTTGCCAGAGAAAAAGCCTCAAGCTGTTCAAAGGAACTCCTTTTGTTTCCAGAGCCCTTCAATGCCTCCCTTTCTGGGCGGAGGTGATCTCTTTGTCCCATCTGAGCCAGGGACTTCAATTTGCATAGTCTTCGTTACCTCTTCCAGGTATTTGCTTGCTTACAGCTTTGGCTGTTTATATGCTGCTGTAAGAGAGCTTTGTCTGTCCCATTCCCCCTGAGCCATGCAAAACATGCTACACATCTGTGCACATACATGATGCTGCAGGAAACATGTAATCATGTAAAATAGGTTCTAAGCATTCATAAAGGAACCTTAGATGGCATAAAATCATACAATCACAGTGCAAAAGTGAACAGAAAAATGTTATTGATCATAGCCTAGGGGTGCACGAATGTGCATCCTGTGACACTTGGGGTGTAGACTAAATTAAATGGTGTGAATGCACAGGCCTTACGCTTTCTTTATCTTCATCTTAAACTATCTGATGTTTGTAAAAGTAAATATTTTAATGCACATTTCTTCTGTGGTACCTCTTTATTTTTGCAACGTTTATATTACTTACTATTAATGAACTATAATATTGCTACTTATTAAAGGGACATGTTTGTGCAGGAGGATTTCCATTTTCAGGTCTGATTGATATTTTCATAGTTTCTTAATGCTACTTCAGAGAGAACTACTTATTTAGAAGTATTTGTTTTCATATTCTAGCATACACTAACTGCAATTCCTTATTTCATTGGTGTATCTTAAACTGAACAGCAGCTTCAGAAATTAATAAGAGGGAACATTGACTTAAGATATCTTGCCATCTGTGTACTGTGTGTAATGTATCATATAAAAACTATATGTTGAAAAGAATATTATTAAGGGTGCAAAATAAAGCACTAAAAGTTAGGAAATGTGAGAATTAATGGTGCTTGTGTAACCTTAATTTAGCCCTTGCATGAGTATTCATTATGATAAAGTCTTTAATTATGTGATCACATACTATTTTTTTCTGTTGCCTTGGATGGGCTTGAGCCTCTATTCGATATTTTGTTTTTCCCCTTGTTGTTCAGTGAGTGACCCTGGGCTTTATTTACTGTACACTATTCAAACTCTGTTTTGAAAATTATTAATTTCCACCAGACCTGTTCTGTGACATTCATCACTGTAGTGCCTGAGTGCTTAACAAATATTAAATGATTTATCTTCTCTCAACGTCTTGATGGGTGTGTGTGTGTGTGTTATTCCCATTTTAAAGATGGGGAGCTGAGGCACAGAGAATCCACCTTCACTCTTGTAGCTGTTGGCTGGAGGGAGTATGTGGACTGTGGCTTTGTAGAGATGGGTCCTACACAGCCTGGTCAATGCTAGCAGTGTGGGCTTGGAGCATACTCATTGGCTTTGGGAGAATAATGCCTGTATGCCAGCCTGGTCAGCAGGAGAAGATGTGAGAGGCCTGAGCATACCCACTGAGGACAGACTCTTCAGGGATTTTAGCTGTTAAAAATCAAAAGTCTGTACTGAGCATGTGCAAATTAAGCCCCCCCCCTGGCCCATAACTCATAATTTGCACAGATTTTCAGGGGAATTATGAAACACATAGCCCTGTAGCAAGGGTCATCCTCCTACCAAATTTCAATTTCCCCATTCTAAAGCATGGAGGCACAAGAGTTGTTCAAACAACAAAAAAAGTAATTGGTATTTTTTTTAACATGGGCAAAATTACATTTTTTCCTAGTTTTGTCCCTGGAAATGGCTGAACTATTTTGGCTGCCATTATTTCAGAATTTCAGCGTGAAGTAAGTAACCATGATGCAAAATTTCAGTCCAGTTAGTCAGGCAAAGCTACAAGGGGTCTTACTCTGTGAGGTGTCAGACAATCTAACTAATATATGGCACAGCCAGCCTCTCCTATAATAACTTTCGATTTGGACTTCAGAAGAATTGTACAGTATGTATTGCTAAAGAACAGCTTGTAGGTTAGTGTGGCGCTTTAATCTTGTCAAATTTAACAAAATTATGAAAACTGAGGAATGCAAACCTTTTTACTCCACTTTATTGGAACCTCACATCTAGAGTTGCTGCTTAATGCTAACACTGTTAAAAGATGAACTTTTATGTAATTTAAAAAGCTTCCAACTCCCAATTGGAAGCAAATGTTGTTACAATCTTTCATTTTTTAATACGTTTCTTGGCAGTTTGCTCCTTTTTAACCTGTCAGAGTAACATGCGTGACAGTAATTACTATAATAATAAAAAGAGGGATTTTCTCCCACAAAAGTTGATGCCATAAATAAATTTGTCAGTCTTTAAAAGTGCCACAGGACTCCTACCCCTTTGGAACCTGTGATGAAAAGTAACTTTTTGCGTTCCATTCTTCCACTGAAAATAATCTTAAACACTAACTTCCTGTACAATACAAGTACCACGCTAGTCAAATGAAGGACTGATTTCAACTATATTTTGTCATACAGCAAAAGAAAACACACTCCTTTCTGCCTTTGCTGAGGCTGTCTTACAACAGGCTACATTGCACTCTGGTGTTAATGCAATGCCAGCTAATTCACTGTATTCTTGACTTTGTAGCTAAAGTGCCTAGGGTAGTGTCTTCTTTATTGGGCCATACAACAATATTGCTGATTCATTATATTAATTTTGCAGGTTTATCAGATGTACTCCCATAGCCCATGTCCCACAGCCTATTGTAGAGAATATAATGTTTTTTCTTAATTTGGGTTTGGCAAAACCAAAACCCAGCACTGAATAGTGAATGAGCTCACTGTGGACTATTTAAGATGGGCTCCTTGTTCTCTGTGTCCTAAATGCAGTGACCAAGCAGAGACTGGAGGAAAACATTTCCAATATGCAGAATGAAAATGAATTTCCCCAGTGCACCATTATTTTTCAAATTGTTTCCCAAAATATTCCCATCCCTTCCACCAACCTACTAGAGGAGGACTTAGTATGTGTTCCTTCCTTTGTAAGGATGCTTTCCTAACATTTGTGTAAAAATCTTGTTTAAAGAAAGTGAAGATATGTTGCGTGGTCTATGAACTGATTTTCCCCGCTGAATGAGTAAATGGCCTCTATCTCCATTACCATTTGGAGTGTGAGGCTATTTAAAACAAATTTTTTTTTGATGTGCGCTCTGTTGAAACATGAGAAAAAAAATGTCAAGGCTATCCAGAAAAACATTGCAGTAACCATTAAACTGGAATGGATGTACTCAGTAGTTGCAGAATAGGGAAGTAAGGAAGAGAGAGAAGATGACAGTGAATAAAATGGACATTGTAAGATAAGAAATGAAGACAGACAAAGTAAGGACACAAATGGAATCCCTGGCTGGGGGTAAATAATGGACAGAGCAAAATCCTGCTTGGCAGATAATGTTCTAGTGACAAATAGAAATGTGTTACAAGCAGAAGAAACAGAAATGGAGAATCGGAGGATGAGGTTTTCTGAACTGTCCTAATCAGTGGAACGCTTTGCATAATCCCGCAGTCCTGCTCTTGCAGATGAACTCCCATTGACTGAGTGCATCTGGTTTTGTTTTCACATAAGTTAAAAAAGCCCAAACACTGACAAGATGAAGATGTGTGTTTTTAGCTATCAGAGAGGCTGTGAAGCTTCTGAGAGAATTGATTTGGCTCTGTTCTTCATAAAGGGCTGCCAATATTTAAAAATATATACATTTTAAAAGCCGCACATTGCCTCCCATCCTAAAATATCCAGCTTGTGTTTATTTCACCACTTTCCAGAATGCAGAAATATTGTGTACATGAATGATGTGCCTGGCATGCAATCCATTGTCTACAGCCAAGCCCTAGGACATAACTGCATTTGCTCAGATCCCTCAGACGGACACAGACTTCTTCAGGATCTCTACCAAGCATTCTTAAAACTACAGTACCCACACCTGGAAGTGAAGAGACAGATTGACAGAGCCAGGCGAGTACCCCCAAGACAACTACTTATAGGAGAAGCTCAGGAAAGAAAACAGCAGAATGCTATTAGTTATCACCTACAACCCACAAGACAGACCTCTACAGCACATCATCAAGAATCTACAGCCTATTCTACAACATGATCCTGTACTCTTTCAGGACCTCTCCTCACTTGGAGACAGCTCCCCCAACCTTTAGCAGATAATCACCACAGCTACAGACCAAATCACAGAACCATTAAAGCAGGCATATATTCCTGCAACAAACCACGCTGTCAACTTTGTCCACATATCTGCACAAAAGACACCATCATAGGACCTAATCAAACCAGCTAGTCCATTCAGGGCTCATTTACCTGCTCATCCACCACTGTAATTTATGCCATCATGTGTCAGGAATGCCCCTCTTCCCCCACCTTATATATTGGACAAACAGGACAGTCTGCACAAAGGAATAAATAGACACAAATCTGAAATCAGGAATCACAACATTTCAAAAACTAGTAGGTGAACACTTCAATCTTCCTGATCGCTCCATTGATAATTTGCTAATAGCTGTGCTCAAACAAATGAAAAACAAATCAAGGCTTGAAAGACAAACTGCAGAAGTGGAATTAATATGCAAATTTGACAGTGTTGTTTCAGGGCTTAAATAAGGCCTTTGGATTTTTTCTCATTACAACAGATGATTTGACCTTATCTTCCTCTGTATGCTGTTCCCCAGTGTTTGACTCTAAACTACTGCATTGATTTGCTGTGACAATCTGACCTGATCCTAAGACTTATGCTTTCCTGCATATATTTTCCTCCCATTCTGTAAGTTCCCCATCTTCAAAGCACCTGACCAAGTGGGATTTTCTCCCATGAAAACTCATGCAATTAATACATTTGTTAGTCTTTAAAAGTACCACAGGGCACCTTGTTTGTTTTATATGGTCAGAGAACATATGAAGAGTAAGTAACACAGACTTGCCCCTGCTGTGTTTATGCTGGACTGAAACCATGGTTGTAGTTTTAAGATGGTTCAACTTAATTGAGTATTACCAACCCAAATACTACACTTGCCAAATATGGCTCCATGTACAAAATATTAATGAAAGGCAGTCTGCAAAGGGAGTCAGAAATAGAAATTGTTTGAAATCCCTGTGCCCCTGCACTGGCAAAAACTGAAACATCCTACTCCAGTTCTTTAGTCTTCCTAAGGATTCCTCCAGCAAACACCAGGAAAGGAAGTCAAGGCCTGACATTTCTAAGGTGTTGCAAAACAAAAATGAAACAGAATTGCTTTAAAGTTGTAGGCTTTTTATATATTGTGAAGAAGCATAAAAAAGCACAAGTGTTTGTTTCACCTTTACAGTTCACATAAACAAAGCCTGTAAAACAAAGAGCACTTTCTGTTTCTCCTTTAACATAGAACCCCAGGTTATGATCACCATTCATGACGCTGCACTGGAACTTTCCTCTCCTTGTCCCTCGTCATTTGTGTTCCTGTCAGGACAGGATGGTTCTGTTCAGGTCTTTCATTCAGCAGCAATGCCCTTATTACCTCAGTGTCCAGCTGAGGGCCACACCTGTGATCTGTTGAATTTGCTCCAGATGAAGCCTGTGCCTCACCACAGCAGTTGTCAGGGACTGGCATTTCTGGAGCTGATTAGAAAGAGGATGTTATTGCTCTATTCTTCACAATTGGGCTGGTCAAAATTTTCCCATTAAAACAGGTTTTTGATGATAAACCACATTTTGGAAGGAAAGTTGGCTTTCTATGGACAACTTTGACATTTCATCAGAAACCTGACAACCAAAATATATTTGGCCAAAAAATGAAGTTTTTGTCCTTTTGAACCCCATTTTCCAGGCAGTTCTTTGCCAGTAAAACTGTCATTGCAACAAAGTAGATATGAGAGGATTTGAAGCAAACTAAAGCAAAGGGTTCTCTACTCCTTTACCTACTAC
The DNA here is from genome assembly GCA_007922195.1 of Podocnemis expansa. Lineage (NCBI taxonomy): Eukaryota > Metazoa > Chordata > Testudines > Podocnemididae > Podocnemis > Podocnemis expansa. Next base: position 9,929,523 of record ML682036.1, read on the forward strand.
CTGCCACTCATCCCTGCCCCTTTTTCATTTTCTTATTTCAGGAAAAAAGAGTAATCCAGTAATGTAAGCACTGAACTAGGACCCAAGTTCTTTTGATGTACAAAGGAAAATGATGGTTTTTTGCCATTTCTGCTTTGGGGAACAGGTGAAAAGCTAGAATGTTGTAGGCTATGTTCACAGCTAAATCAATTTAACTTAAATCAATATAATAAAATCACTATAAAATCATTAAATAGATTTAAGCTAAATTGATTTAACCGGTCCGCACTAGAAAGTCAAATTGAACTAGCATGTCCAGGGACAGGTCTTGGTAGTTCGATTTAGGAGAGGGGCACCATGGAAGGTGTGGCAAGATGGCCCCCTAGAAGGGCCATGCCCCCACCCAATATATGATTAGAGAAAGGCAACCTGGGAAGGAGAAGGGCAAAAGTGTTAAACTGAAACATCCATTAAATCAAACTAACATGTCCACACTGTGTTATTTCAATATAACGGTTGTGATCTAAGTGTCATTTCAATTTTAAATGAGGCTTTATTGAATCGGTCTAACTTTCCTTGTTTTAAAATGACAGAGCTTGTCATTTGAAACAAGAAAATGTCATGTGGACCAAAGCTTTTTTAAATCAAAATAACCAGCTTTATTTTGATTTAAAACCTGTGTGTGGACATACCTGTAGTGATTCAGAGACCATGAATAAAATTTCAAAAGGGATAGCCGTGTTAGTCTAGTCCACTAAAAAAAACAACAAGCAGTTGTGTGGCACTTTAAGACTAACAGATTTATTTTTTTGCATGAGCTTTTGTGGGAGAAGATCCCACTTCCGAAGCATCTGAGGAAGTGGGATCTTCTCCCACGAAAGCTTATGAATAAAATACCTTTGTATACTTCATCTGTCCACTTTGTCTCCTACACATGCACAGATCCAATGCAAAATTTAAATGTGGGCAATAATAATGAAACAGTGTAGTCTTGGTTTTTTAACATAATTCCCTTGGAAGAAAGTCTGAAATAGCATATGTGAATTTGCATAGATATTTATTATTTAAGGTATAAATGCCTACTACTTAGCAGTTTATATATTTTGGCTCTTCATGTTTTCAGAACTCTTTATATGTTAACTATTTACTTTTTATTCCTATGAATTAAGGAGCAGCTTAACCACAATTCGTTTTATGAATTATCCTTTGACATTGCACATCATTCAAATAGAAGCATTACTGTGCTCCTCCTAACACATTCTCTGTTTACAAAAGGAATTCTCTTCTGCCAGAAGGGGGCATCCATTGACTAAAATATGATCAATTACATTTTACTTGTGTGCAAGAATGACATTACAATTTTGTAAATGTGCTCTTTCCAGTGTGTTAATGTGGAAAAGATAAGATTTTAGTATAAAAATTCTTTTATTATTCCCCTGTCATAGGAAAAATATATCATGGAACAATGGAAAAATCCTATTATTGATATGACTTTATTTTTTTTTTATTTTAGGGTTTGCATTTTTAAAAAACTCCTAAAATGTATTAAAAGATATCAGAATTGCATCTAAAATACCTTTCTATTCCTTTCAGATTTTGGCTTGTAAGTTGCTCATAGTACTAATATAAACTTATCCTCAGCCAAACTGGGCTCAGATGAGTTATGCTTCCCCTCTGCAAATTGCCGAGGCTCTGATTTTAGCAGTTTGGTGGTGTACCTAGAGATCTTCAGGAAACCTGTCATAAGTTTTCTCTGGATCTCTCTGCTTTTCTCTGAGATTTCAGATTTGTTGCACAAATTTGTCCGTTTGTGAATTCAGAGAATGGCTTGGGTTGCTTCAAAGATCAGATGACCCTGAGAAGCTGATTAAAGTATATCACTCATCCAGCCAAATGCTGGGTGGAGGGTGAGGGGAAGTGTAAACTAAAATCTCAGTCCAAAATGTCTAACTTCAGTAAGAATCCTGGAAGGGATGTTATTGTCATTGCAGAATTGCATTTTATTAAAAAAAAAAAAAGATATTATTTTCTGGTCATTTTTAAAAAGAGAGTTATGCAAATTCTAAAATTCTAGTTACTGAAAGACAATGTAACAAATAGCAATGTCAGCAAGTTAAGAATGAAAGCCATTTTATCTGTATCATCTTTTTTCTTTAAAATGGGATAGCCATATGCTGTTCCATTTTAAAACTATGAAATCAGGTTCTTACATGTTTGTTTTCTAAATACAGAGGAAAACACTTGTTATATAATCAAAATTATCTCCATTTTAAAACAGATGATCAAACAGCAAACCATAGATTCACAGGAATTAAATCATCAGAATTTTTTTGGAGAGAGATTGTTGGGAGAAAGACACTATGGAGAAGAGTGTGTTTGGTTTTTTTTAATTTCCAAAGGGATAGCCACGTTAGTCTAGTCCAGCTACAAGGAGTCAACGTCGTTAAGTGCCACACGACTCCTTGTGTTTTTTTTCTTTTTTTTTAAAAGCCCTCTACTTTAGAAGAAGGAAATGACTGGAAGCACAGTAATAAAGAGAATTACAAAAAAGCAAAAACATTCACTAAACTTATGGGATGGAGAGAGTAAATGATGTATATAAGCAAAAGAAAAATAGCCATCATACCATGGAAGTGCCACGCCGCTGACACTTTGAATCATATTGTCAGTGGTAGTTTTTGCCTGCATACTCTTTATCTGTGGCTCTGGCCAAATATTTCCATTATTGTGATCCACCCACTGTGTCACTTAAGTGATTTCTTGAAGGTTAATTGAGAAAGAAGGTAGAGAAGTGCAGAGTGGAAGAAGGTTTAGAAAACTAGAAGAGAGAAAAGAATAGAACCAGCTTGTGGTCTTTCAGAAAGGTGAGACAAATAGCCTCAGGTACTATAGATGAGATTGATTTTTGTGGAAGCTCACAGGAGAAAAAGGCATCCAAATTTTGCTGCTTGATGATCCAATCTTTTGAAGTCACTGATTTTTAGAGGAACAGGCCTGGGGTCTGAAAGGATAACCCTAGGATATCTTGCTTAAAGATTTTGGGGAAGGGTGTTGCAGAGCAGACAGGAGTTGTCTTGGTCTTTACGTTGGTGTATATAATATTTGTGCTGTTTTGGTAGCTGACAGTGTGCCTAACCTATAGAGTTCTTTCTCTGAAACGATGAGAAGATGAAAGGAATACAAAGGAAAAGTAAGTCTGCACAACATAGTGCTTTTCAAATTAAACTGTTAAACCAGGGGGAAAACCCAAGACAAAAAGGCATCGATCTGAAAACCAGGCTGGGGGGAATAGGACACAGAAAGAGAATGAGAAAGAAGCTGAAATTTCCAAAAACATTAAAAAAAAAAAATCTTCAAAGCATCTGACAAAGTGGGATTTTCTCCCATGAAAGCTCATGCAACAAACAAATTTGTTAGTCTTTAAGTGCCACAGGACTTGTTTTATTAAAAAAAAAAAAAGACTTTCATAGAAGAACAGTGAGGTCTGCAGAGGCTGTTTTCTGCGGCTGATTCTGCAGCTAAACCTTTGGTACAACCAGAGTCCTGGGTCTACGACTATGAGATGCAGAGGAAAGTTCATTAAATGCATGGATTGAAAAAAAAAAATCATGAACAGTTTTTTGACAAAATGAAAATCACTGCAAGAGTTTAGGTTTCCCTCTTCTCCCCTCCATTTCCTTTTTCTGTTTTGCCACTGGAAATGGAAACAGGAAGAACAAGGGGAGAAGAGCGAAAGAGTCAATCCTAACATTTTGGGGTTTCTGAAAACTGAACTATTTAAGTTTGGGGATTTTGGAGGCTTTTGTTTGTTTTTGTTAAATATGTCCACAGAAAAGATGATAAAAGTAATTTTTTAAAAATTTTGTTTGAATTTTTACATTGAAAATCTCATTTATTGCCCAGCTCAGATAGCCTGTAACTGAAAAGGCTGAGCCCCCAGTTAGCAGAAATTCAATGCCTTTAAATTATATCAGCCTAAGATTTTCTCTTGAGCCCTTAGCATGAAGCTTTTTGCAGAAGTAAATGGAACCTGTATCATCCAATGGGATATTCCATAATTTAAATAAATCTGAACATGACGTCTAGGTTGCAGTCACACATTGTATTAATTTGTGGTGCTGAGCTGTAGCAGATTTTCTTTCATGTTTGTTCACCTGTGAATCATAGACTCTCCTAAAAATGCTGTTGAAAGGCTTCTGCCTGTCAAGTTCATTAACAATTTCTAAGCAATTTTTTTTCCTGCTGAATCTTCCTCATTGAGGAAAACTGAGCTGGCATGATGGACTCCTTCCTACAACAACCTAAGACTGTATAGTGCCTAAGTCAACTCTCAATATTGTTTTATCACTGGTTTCTTTGTTGTATCTAATTCTGCTTGCCTGACTGGCATCATTTTTGTCCTTCTGTACCATTACAATCGTTACCTAAGAAAATGGTGTTATTAATGATTCAGACTTAATGAAACGGTTGCACAGTACTTTGAAATCCTCTAATGAAAGCGGATGTTTATCTGTTTATGTAAAATACTATTAGAATTTTTTGTTTTATAGAGTAATGTCTTCAGGTAGACACATCTTTGGCTGTTTTGCTGACTTTAGCTCCTAAATGAAGGATCTGGGTGTTTAATTTTGATGCCAATGTCTGCAAACCGAGCCATCAACACGTAACAAAAAGCTTGCATTTAAAAAAAAAAAGCATTTCCCTAGACTCTCTCTTAATACCTGGATTTTAGAACATAGAGCTTTGAGACTAGCTATATCAACCTCATTACAGCAGTATGTAGCTATCCAAACATCATCAGAAGTCTGCTGTCACACACTAAACCTTTCAAGGTTAACACAGCTGGATTTGTCAACATTTATTTGCTCCAGTGAGAGAGTTGTTCTTTGGGAAGCCTTACAATTTTTTTTCAACTGTCTGGTCTTTTCTGCTTTAATAAAAATGCTGGGGAAAAAAGAAAATATCATTTTTTAAGTTTTGAAAAAGCTTAACCTTTCTTTAGGGACACATTGCTGCCTAAGTAAGAGCCTGAGTCTGAATGGATTTGGTCATGGCTGACATCTTCCTTCACGCTGACCCTGTGGTCAGGGTAGAGACTACTATTAGTTCTCTCTTTTAGCACTAACAGCTGTCTGAAACTTCTTCTTATTCAGCGGGGACCACTTCTCCCAGAGCACTTCTTCCCTCAAGAGCAGTAGCTTCTTCATTATAGCTCACTGTATCTTCTCTTACGCTGCCCTCTGAAACCTTTTTCCCTGAGACCAAAGCCTGCTAGATCTTACTAGAATCATCTTCTGTTATGCTTCAAAGCATCTGACTGGCTGAGACACCATCACTTAGACAATTTGAGGCATCACTGAGATGTAGACCATTGTGGTGTCTAGATACAGACACTCACGCCCATCCCAGGTGTAACTTGCAGTTGTAACTGTAAATTGAGCAAAATGAAAATGTTACTGAACTATGGAGATAAGAGTTAGATAGTGATGTCTGCATGAATAAAACATGGGAGGGATGTTATTTCATGGAGAAATGACTTGCGAGCAAATTGCCATGGATCAATTTAATCTACTTTTTGTCTTGCTTCTGTGATCTGAATAAACGCCTAATAATTTATTAAGGGGGGGGGCATCTAACAGGTGGGTGGGAAGTGAAAAACTGTAGTTTGATATGAAGTAGGAAAGGAAAGCAAAACATTTAAGATGGTCATGAAAAGCGTGCTGGTGTTTTAAGTAGTTAAAGTAATGGGTGAGAGAAGACAGCCTTGTTGTTAGCCCTTTATTTATTTTGTTGAGGACGTATATTTTGTTGAGGATATATATATTTTCACACAAGTTTTGCAGAAATAATGTATTTGTCTGACCAGAACTATCAAAAGTTACAGGATAAGATGAAAATACAATAAAATCACCAAACTGAGTTCTGAATTTGAATTTTAAAAAGTGTTTAGAAGTTGCACTGTGAATTTTTGGTGTCTTAGTTAACACTACTAATTCATCTTTCTTATTTCTGAGCTTTATTACTTATTTTAATTTTTGGAAGACTTTTTATTGAAGGAAACTCAGTGACCCTCTCTGTTCCCCACCCTGTCCACACTAATTTTCAAGTCATGCCAAATCAGAGCCAATACTATGGATTCTGTTCTAGGCTTGTTTTGGCTGACCACACAGGTGGTTAATTATTATTCATGCTGTAGCATACAAATTCACCAAAGCCCTGGTCTCCAGACAGAGTTTGTGCTTGTATAACTATTTCAGTTGTGTGTGATTTTTATTTAGTTGTTTATGCTGATGTAGTTATATCCGTATAACCCTAGTGTGAATGCAGTTATATTGCGATTGAGGTGTAAATTTTCTTTCTGATATGGGACTAGTTCTACCAGGATAAAGTACCTCTAGACCCAAAACTGTACCCATTAACTTTACTGGAACAATTAAACAATACAACTTCTGTGTGTAGACAAGCCCTAAGATTACATCTGATCAATTGGTGTGCAACTAAACTAGATATTTAGTTTCAAAGGGGTAGCCATGTAGTCTAGTGTAGTGGCTAACACCTCTGCTTAACATGCAGAAGGGCCTGGGTTCAATTCCCAGGGGGTTGGACTCGATGATCTCATGAGGTCCCTTCCAGCCCTATGATTTGATTGATTGAAGTCTAATTCAGCAAAACAATCAAGGTGGTGCCACAGGACTTCTTGCTTGTTTTGGGGATTTAGCATCATGCTAGTAAGTGGAATCAATGGGAGATGGGAGAGTAACCCATACTATATGTTTTCATCTTCTATTAGTATGGGTATATCTGCAGGAATCCCCAAGTTAGAGCAAATTGCATTCATTGGCGCTTATTTTCTGGACTAGTCACAAAATCTGTGGCCTTCTGAAGAACTGCATTAATGCTGTCCATTAATCACTACTAGATGAATGGTTTATGTTTGAAACTCTGGAAATCAAACATATTAAATGCCAAAATACTCCTGATCTCCACTCAGCCAAAGAATGGGGATCTCAAGATCATCCTTGAACCCAGGTCTCTGAGCTTGACTGCTCAGTAGACTGTTGCCACTAAAATGTACTGGTCAGTTTTGTCTAATTAATTTTTCTTGTTCCATCGAGCCTGTATATAAAACTAAACCAAAAAGATAAGCTGAGATTTATTATAGCCAAATATCCATTCTACTAGTGTTGTCCATCTGTATCAACAAAAACAACTGAAACTATATAGAAAAATCAGCGAGAATCCTGTGGCACCTTATAGACTAACAGATTTCTTCGAGCATAAGCTTTCTTGGGCTTCAGCCCACTTTGTCATGAAAGCTTATGCTCGAAGAAATCCGTTAGTCTGTAGAGTGCCACGGGACTCTCGCTGCTGTGGAGGAATTCCTGGACTGAGGCCTAACAGTGTTAAGACACAGATGGATAGTTCAGTAGGCCGGGGGGGGGGGTGGAGGGATGCATTCTCTGTTCTGCTAGGACGCCTGGAAGAGGGCCAGTAGAAGCAACTAGCTGATAAGGAAGCTGTAGAGAGCCATGCTTCAAGGACAGGGTCCTGAAACTTGGAGACAGAGAAGGTGTTTGGATTTGCCTGCAGATTCCTGAAAGTCAGCCTGTTTGGGTCAGCTCAAGAACTAGGCCAAAGACCTATGGCACAAATGAATTATGATTGGAGGGTGTGTGGAGTGAGGCGGGTCAAAGGTAGGGGTTGTAATTGGGGAGATTTTGGTGTAAAAAGGAGGGACCCAGAACTTAATTGGCTATACGGCAATAGTTTATGCTTTGTAATATGATGTAATATGTCACTATATAAGAATAATGTACACTATTCTCGGGGCTCTTGGGCTTTTGCCCTTGGGCCCGCAACTGTGTAGAATAAAGCTCCACTCTTCACTAAGTTTGTGGCCCCCACTTACTGAAAATTCCTCTACACTGCTTTTGCTATGTGCAGACTAACATGGCTGCCCCTCTGGAAATATAGAAAAATGTATTGGGGAAATGCTAAAAATTAATAGAAGGGACTGATCTTCCTGATATTTAACAAACCTTCCTATTGAAATGGTTGAACACAAACATTTAATAAACTCCAGCAGGCTCATAAAGACTTGGAAGTCTTAAGACTTTTTCTCATCGAATATGAACACAAAGGTAAAGTCTATTGGTAATTTCTCATCAAAAGCACAGCCACTGGTTCTACTTGCTTTCTCACTGGTGGATTTATATATGAACTGTGCAATCTACTTTTCCTAGCATACTACCGAGGCTGAGGTTCAACCAGGAAGTACACATTCTTTTCCTTGTACCAGTACAAAGTTTGAGAGGCAAGCTGGGTCAGATATTAAGGCACCAAACTGAAAGTCAAAGGATGCGGGCATTAATCCTGGTTTTGCCATTGGGTTGCTTGGGCAAATCATTTTTACTTGCTTTTTGCCTCAGTTTCCCAATCTGTAAAACAGGAGGAATAATGTTCTCTTAGGGCTTTTCTAGAGGTGAAATTTATGGATGTAAAGTGCTATGTAAGCAGGCTTGGCAGAACTAGATTTTTATTTTTTATAATGTCAACAAATAATATTAATGTTTATTTTTATTTTTTATTTGTTTAAATTTTCAGAATTGTGGGAAATTATGGGGGTTATCAAATACTGAGGGCAGCTGGACAATAATTACTGAGAGTAATGTTGAGATTAAAAAAAGTACATCATTTTAAACATTGAAAAACAAATTATCAACTTCACATATCAAAATATACACAATAAATATCCTTAAATCAAACTCTAATTCTTAAGAAGCATTTTCTTACTTTGCCTATCTGTAAATTTTGATTATTATTGACAGATGTATTTTTTGTCAGTTTGTGTGTCGTGAAATTGACGTTTATTGACATTTCTCAATCGAAATCTAGTCCTTGCAAACCAGTATGTAAGTATCAGATCTATTCTAATTAGTACTGATAACCATGGAAAATAATGTTAATAGCTCTGGCCTTTCTCACATGGTGGTTATGAGGAGCAATACATTAAAAGGTTTGAGGCGCTCAGCTACTATGGTAATGGGGCCCATACAAGTCTGGAAAACAGATTTAATAATTTGTTAATTTACCTCCATGTTTTGTGCCCAATAACCACAAAGTTCATGTGAATTGTAATTTGCATTGACTTTTTGAGTGTTTTTTTACCATTTTTGAAAGTTTAATTTCTTGAATAATCATATGGGTCTATCTAATAATAATAACTGTATATCATTCTTATTTCAGTGCAAGATATCTGATGAGTTCTTTACGTATTTCATTCAGTGTCAACCGATTTTGCCATTAGTTTGTACTGTACATACTAATATGCTAATTAGAGGCAACATTTTCCAGAGCATACTGGTGATTTCACAATGTAATGAGCTGAATTTCAAATAAACTCTGATCTGGATAAAATTTGGAATTCAAATAAGCAATTGTGAATTTTGAATTTTATTTAAATATGTTTAGCTCTACAACATCATCTAATATAGCCATACATGACATTATATTTCAGATCTACATATATCTGAAACTCAGGTTGGTGAAATGCAGATTAAATGCAAAATGGTAACATTCTGCAAAATTGTATCCTAAGCAAAAATCTTTTCCCTCCTGCTCACCTCTAATTATCACTGAAACACAGTGATAATAGACATACAATAGTTAACATTTCTTGTAAGCTAAGGCTTTCATCTCAGCATTTTATACAGAGCTTAGAGGCAGTTCATTGGATGAAAACGACAATGGGGGAAAAAAGTCATGACAGAATGTATGGCAGAAATAATGGTTTTGCTTTGTACATCTGTCAACTAATGCTTAACTAATGCTGAATTACTGTCAAACTCCTATGGTGTTCACTTTACATTCCACCTGAATACACAATGACTTCATGGCAATGAATTTAAAATAAATGCGTAATGGCTGGACATTTAGAAAACTGGGAAGGTAAAAGAACTTTGTTTTATTTATTTAATCACATGTTTTCCAAGCTTTACTGGCAGGTGTTTGATAGCTTATATGAAATTTGATTTTTTTGGTCTCAGCATAGTTATTAGGGGACGGGCAGCCACCTCACAAAACCACATTCCTCATTGGCACCATTTGTTGACATTCTCAGTGGAAAGGGCTGTGAGTGTATGGGATGGGAAGCAATGTTATCAATTGGATAGAACAGTGGCCTGGGAATTAGGAGATGGGGGTCAACAGCTGGCCTGTTGGGTGACCTTGAGCAGGTCACTTCCCCTCCTTAGGCCACAGTTTCCAGTTCCGTAAAATGGTAATAATGATACTGACCTCTTTGTACAATGATTTGTGATCTGCCGATGGAGAGAGCTGTACAAGATCTGGTACCGCAGGGGTAGACGTGTTAATCTAGTTCAGCAAAACAAAAAAGGAGTCCCATGGTACTTTTGTAGACTAACAAATTTATTTTTTCCATGGTCTAGATATTGTAATTTAATGCTACTTTTTTTGTATAGGAGTGATCCCTCCAAAAGAGGATAAAAGCAAACGGGCACTTGCTCTTCACACTTTTTTTTTGCCTAGGGTTGAAGGACTTCAATCTTCACAGTTATAAATCTTTACAGAATACAAGGCTCTTCTTTGAAAAGGGAGAATAAAAATAGCATTGTGGAGTTGCTTGGTTAGGTGTCTCCATTGGTCTATATTCAGTGTGCTTGATTTACATGCCCAAAGGTTTTCCTCCCCTAGCTATCATCCCTGGAAATTCAACCTGGGCTGAGACAAGCTGGTTTTTTTTTTTCTCTGCAAAAGATACATCATGCCCTTGGTCACACCTGTCCAATGCTCTTACTTTCCGTGGGTTTGCACAGGTGGAAGTGATGTGCCCTGTTACTGGGACTTAGTAAACAATTCTAATAATGAAGGAAGAGAATCCATCCATAGTAAATGCTGATTTCAACAGTTCCCATCTGCTAGTTCCTAGATATTGTGCCATGGGGTACATGGGGTTTTTATTAACACAATGGGCCAGATCATCTCCTTACAACCTCCCTCTTGCAGATCTCTTCTCCATCCCTCTGTAATAGGGGATTAAATCTCCTCCAGAGGAGCCAGTGGCAGAACTACAATGGAGCAAGTGGGGCAGTTATGCCGGGGACCAAGAGGATATGGACACCCAATCAGCAGAGGCCTGTCTACCTTAGGAATCACTGAAGTTATACCATAGTCTAGGAGTGGGAAGTGACTCCTGATGGGCTCCCCACCACTTGCAAGTTTCTCCCTCCCTTGTGGCTGTGACTCAGGTGCTGAGCAGGGAAGGGATGCTCCTGGCAACACCACCACTCCTCCCACAGCATCATATTGGCATCTAGCCTCCATAGACAGCTCCAGGTTGCCACCACTGACTATCACTGTGGCCATTGCTTCAACAGAGAGCAGCTCACTCAGAAAAGTGTTGGGGCGGGACCCAGCTGGGATATGTAGGTCAGACTGGGGGTGAGGCAGGGGCCTGGACGGGTGGGTGCCCAGGTCCTGTTGCGTTTGAACTGAGCAACTCCAGAGGAAGGATTGTGGGTGCAGGCAGGAGTCCCACTCCCATGAGGGACTGGATAAGGAGGGGAAGTTTGTGGGGAGCAGGAAGTGAGCAGTCCCCAGCCCTAGCGAGTGGAGGAACAGAGTTTCAGGGGGTGGGCTGCAGGGGACAGATGGGAAGCAGCCCCAGATCAGAAGCAGTCTCTTTACTCTGTTAGAAAGCATTTCTCTGAATGAGGCTACGTTCACCGGTGCACGTCAGCTCCCAGGCAACATTTCACAGTGGAAAACCATAATTAGCCTGGTCTGATCAGCCAGTTAAATTGGGTTTATGGAGTGGCCCAAAGATAGCTGCGGCTTGGTAGTGAATTTTGCTCCCCTATGGGATAGGATCAAATCCTAACTGAATAGCATATGTATCTTAGAGATACTTGGAAGATGTTACAGCAGGTGGTGAGGGCTGGCTTTTTATCTAGGTCAGGTAACATTTCTGTGGTATGGAAGCAGATATAACTTAAGTGCCTGGCTTAGATAATATGATATTTGAGAAGTGCTGAGGACTGTTGTTTTAATATGCTAGTGGATTTTTGATGTATGGTTGTTGCATTGCAGTATGGATCCAGTTTCTGTGCCAAAGACATCACATTTTCAAGACTGGTTTGTATTTATGACTATGCTTGTTTGCATTTGGTGCTCAGAACATGACTGAAAATGAATGCAAGTCAAATGTTTTTTTTTGTGGTCAAATTGCAAATTTGTTCCACGGGTAAAATTGTGGGTTCAGATTTAAAGATCTGGAGCTTGATTCTCCATTCAATTACTCCCCTTTTACTGCAGTGTAACCCCATTCTCTTAGTTCCAGGAGAGTTGCACCAATTTGAAACTGGAGCAACACAATGGTGACTCAAGCCCTTGGGCTGTTTGACTAACTAGATGTGTGCTCTGGATGTGCGCCTCGCTACTTAGCTTAACATTGGCATATAAAAACTGAGTTCCTTGGGTTTAAAGGTGATATGATATGTGGATTTATTCCTAATGGGTGAAGTCTCATAGTTGTACAGCCTTCAGCAAGATAAAATTTACATGTAAAAAGTTAAGTTTGGGATACAGGTGCTTTTATCCTTTGACAACAGCACACATATGACAGATTTTTGAGCCTCTGACATGACAGAATTGCTAGCTGGAAATAATTCCTGCTGGATTTCTGTGCTATAAAATGTAGTACTACATCACTGTCAGGGAGCATTTGTACAAATGTGGCAACAGAACCTTTCAGTGGATGGGTAACTACAAATTGTGTTTATGTATTTATGGCTATTTTATGATTATCCCAGTTAGTAAAGGAAAGCAAAACTTATATTTTGGAATTGGGAAGGGGCCTTTTCTCCAATTATTGCACCAGGGCTTTGCTACGTCCCTGAGAGGAAAATTTCCAGGCCTGGCAATCCATGGGTGGGAAGTGGATACCCAAGAATAAGCTGGGTAATCCAAGGATATTAAACACTCTCTGGGAGCCTCTCTGCTCTGGGCAACTCAAGGTGCTTATGCGGGAGGGCTTGGTCAAGTGACCTCCTGGCAGTGGAACCAGGTTGCAAGGAGACAGGGGCAGAGTCACCAAAACTGCTGCTGCAAATGAACAGGGCTTCTGGGTGCCCTTGGCTTGTAGTCCACGAAGCCAACATGATCTTGGAAGATCCACAGAATTTGTGGATCTGACCCCTTGTTCTTTCCAAAGTCAGTGAACCCTCTTCTTCAGTGGAGATATGCAGAGGAAATCCTATAAAGATTTGAGAATCTTGCAGTGTTTCCTGCTGCCGTGTGATTATTACTGCACAGTGCTATGACCTGGACCAATATTTCTATTAATAAATTCAGTTGCTTCTGTGAATCATCCATCCCATGCTATAGGCTTAGTTAAAAAGTTATAAACTGAATAATTCAACAGGTCCAGAAATGAACTTCTCCACCCCCTCACTAGACTCTTCCGTCCCTGTGTCATCTTTGCAGGAAAAAGTTGTTTTACTTGCCATCACAGGTCCATTCTGCCTGCCACCAAGGCTGCTCAAAATGAATTTGCTTTACTAAAGTACCAGCAGCAGAGCCAGTGCATATCAATAGAGATATCAGCCCCCTGGCCATTAGTGGCATTCCATGCTGCTTACCCCACACAGCAGTGTTAATGGACATTCTTGACTTCCTGTCCTAAACTGCCCAATTGCATGGCTCTCATGTTAAACAGTGGCAGCATTTCACCCCAGAGGGAGCTGCATTTCAGTGGTGAATGAACCAATTTTTGTATTGAGATCTTTTGCCATTCAGTTTGTCATGCAATTTGCAACCAGATGGGAGGAGAGAGGCTGTCTCAAGGTAAATCATTACCAGCTGTTCAGTATGCTAAAAGATAGCTCAGACCTGTGTGGGTCCATGCAGAGCCCCTTGGAAGTCAGCGAGGCTCTATGCTGGAACAGGAGCCTGCACATGCTGTTGGAACCAATAGCAGGATGGGGCTAAGTAGCTATGTCCACCAGTGCTCTGAGCAGTCAGTCGCTCTGCACGTGGCAGAGGGGAGCGAAGACAGTGCAGCAAGGTAAGAAGCTGAAAGAAATCTGGGATCTAGCAGATCAAGGAGTAGCAAGAAGTGAATTTCAGAGCCAAGGAGTTCTTGTAGATAACCCTAGGCAGACACTCCCTCCCATTCACAGCAAAGGAGATGCAACTGGGGTGCCTCCACTCATCACATCTGTCACTACTGCTAGTGATTTTTCAGAAAATAATTTTGTGTTCCATAGACAATTTTTTGAAATTCAAAATGTTTCAAACATGCATATCTGTTCCTGATAAAGTTTTTGTATTATCTCAATATTCACACTTATTCATATGGCAACATTTGATCACTGTGACCCGGTACCTACTTTGGTACTGAACACGTGTGCTGGAAAAACATGCCAATTCCCCCATCGAGGGCCAAAAACAGCCAGAAAATTACAATTGGTCAGCACATGTCTAAGATTTTGAAAATTTGATGGAAAAACAAAAAGCAATTTTCATGAGGATTTTCAGGGGTCATCTGTTTCCCAGCTGGATTTTTCCACCATCTCTGTTGAGAACCCTAAACACACTATGATTTGCCAGTACAGCCAGCAGGGAATAACATAGCCCTGCATAAAAATTTGCATGGTTTTAAAAGGTGACCATGTCCTAGGTGACTACTGTTTAGCTTTTGAAATACCATATTAAAACAGTACTGTTTGAAAACAAAAATATGGGTCAGTAACACAAAGTGAAGAATGTATTTCCAAATGTCACTTATGCAGTCATGCTGAAGTGAAATGATCTTAACAAACCAGAACATGTAGTCCAGTGACTGACTCACAAATCTATGGTAACATCGCTGTGACTGAATACTACAAACCTTTGCCTGTATAGCTATGTTGGTCAAGGGTGAAAAGATGTGTGCTCCCTAACCAACATAGCTATGCCAGCTGAAGTCCCTAGGGCTATGCCTAACTGGCAAGTTAGTTTGAATTAAGGAGACTTAATTTGAACTAACTTTTTAGCTGTCTGCATCAGGCTTTCCTTAGTTCAAACTAAGGAACCCTTAGTTCAAACTAGTAATTACTGGTACTTAGTTTGAACTAAGTGCTTAGTTCAAGCGTTAGTTTGAACTAAGTCCAGTGGAGACCAGGACTAACTCTTCGTTCCAACTAACAAAGTGGCGTAGTTCGAATTAACGTTAGTTCAAACTAGTCCACATTGTTAATTTGAACTAATAAGTTCAACTAACAAGTTTGAACTAACTTGTCCTGATGTAGACATAGCCTAGTGTAGATCCACCTATACTAGCAAAACTGTAGGTTAGCTTTTTTTTTTCCCCACTTGGGTTAGGAGTTGAGGCTGAAATAAACTCTACTGACAAAAGTTCGGTTTTGCTGATATAAGCTGTGTCCACACAAGAAGTGCTTAGCAAACTAGTATAGCTATACTTTCAAGTTGCTTCTACTGTAGACACAGCCTATCAGGATCTTGGCTTCAATAAACAGTACAGCACAATTCCCTGCCCTCTGATTTGCTTCAAATGTCCATAGGGATGATGATATCAAGCTCTTGCATAGCCCTTCTTATCCATAGATTTTGAAGCACTTTACAAAGAAGGTAAACATGATTGCTCCCATTGTATAGATAGGGAAATTGAAGTATGGAGAGATGTAGTAACTCACTGACAGTCATCTGGTATTGGAGCTGAGTCAGATTTCCTGAATTTTGGTTTAATGCTCTAGGCAGTAGGCTCTGCTTTCTATACCCACAACAACCACAGCTGCTTCAGCCTCTTGTTTCATTTCAGATAACCTGAGCAAACATTAAAATATAAAACAAGCAAGGAATCCGTGGCACTTAAAGAATAACAAATGCCACAGGACTCTTTGCATGTTTTGCTGAACTAGATTAACATGGCTACCCCTTGGAACTTGGCAACATGCAAGGTATTGAAATATAAGGCTATGTCTATATCAGGAAAAGTTAGTTCAAATTTGTTAATTCAAACTAATAAGTTCAAGGTTAGTTCACACTAACCTCGAACTTATTAGTTTGAATTAATAAAGTGGACTAGTTCAAACTAATGATAGTTTGAACTAGTCTACTTTGTTAATTCAAACTAACTGCCCTTAGTTCAAACTTATTAAGCTTGAACTAACGGTTAGTTCCTTAGTTCAAACTAATGAAAGCCTACTGTAGACAGGTAATAAGTTAGTTCAAATTAAGTCTCCTTAATTCGAGCTAACTTGCCAGCTAGACATAGCCTAAGTGTAGATTGGATCCAAAACACATTGGTCTTTAACTTTGGTGAACTTTGGACAAGGTCCGCCAACAGTAAATGGACAGTGAGTGTTTCCTGTTAACTCATTTATAACCAGAGCTGGGACTAACAGTTATTCATAGAAGTTATCAGAGGGTAGTTATTAACTCACAAAAAAACCCCACAATCAAGATACCAAATACAAGTTTCATTCATAGAATTACTGGCCCATACTCTATCATAAAGAGTGTGATAGTGCATTTACATTAAAACAATTTCAAACAAATACCTTTTACATATAAAGAGCAATAAGAAATACAACATATTTCAACGAAATCTTTGTAGAAGAGGACCCATTTATATTCATTCTGCTCAAAGAAACAAATTAATAAGAGAGAACAGTTTCTGTGACCCAGACAAAATATATTCCATACTACATTAAAGCCCTTTAAAATGAATAGTTGATAGAGACAGACTTTATTAAAAAAAAAACCAAAAACCTTCCAGACCTAATTTTCAAACCCAAACTCTAAAAATGTCACCTGCAAGTTTTGTATGTACAAGATCTCAGCACCTGTTTAATTTTTCAAACACAGATCCACACCATTTCTATAATGATGAGAGCTTTATAACAAACTACAAAGTTATTAATTTGTCTGCTTCCCTTGCACCCGCTCCATTATCCAAGAGTTGGGAGCTTCTCTACAGTGTGGAACTTAGTGTGCAAAGATGGTTGGTACCTGCTTCCAGTCACAGCCCTGTAGACTACCTTGCCTTCCATTTGTGATTTCTTAACTTCTCTGCAACAAATTGGAAAAAGTTGATGGGATCAAAAGTGTCTGCGCAGAGCTAATGTCGTTTTTGCAGCTTGTTGTTTGTGGCTATCAGCAAAAGTTATGCAGATGATAAGTGGTTCTTGACTACACTTTGAGAATTTCCGTACTGACCTATTTCCACTAAGACTAATTCTAACACACTGAACTTCTGAGCAGCTTCAAACTGTCACTTTTTAAAAATTTGTTCATGACATCCTGCCAGAGAAATTTTTATTACTTTCTGTACAATTGCAGTAGTCTGGGCTACAGAAGGGGCGGTACTGGTCCCTGGACAAGGGACAACTTTAAAGTGATCCCTAACAGCTGAATGTGGAGCTTTATCCCAACGAAAAGAGGAGATTCTTGCGATTCTAATGGACACAATGCTAGCTTATTGCCCGGACAGATCCCTACAGTACAATGATTATAGAAATATTATTGTGGGGTTCCATGTTGACTGCAGCTGACTGATTCCAAATCAGTTTGCTCATTTTATACCAGTTAAGGGGTAGTTCTGCTAACTGTCAGCCCTGCAAACGCAGTCTGGGCTCTGAGAGTCCAAATTGGCTGTTTCCTTTTCATGGATCATCATTGGTAATAAAGATTCTGCAGGCCAAATGAGGCCATCAGAGACTCTTCTGCCAACACAACTAAGATGTGCAGCTTGCCAGTTGTGTGTGATGTGGCCAACCCACATTCATGGTGATAAAACATTTGTAATATGTAATTAAATTAATAATAAATGCAACCAGTCTGGATATTATGCAATAAGCACAGGATTTTAGGAGCAATGATGTGCTCTACCAGGCTCCATCATCTACACAAAAAAGTGGAACTCACAAAAACACCAATCCAATATCCCCCATGCAAAACAGAACTCGCATTTAAACTTCACTGATCTCACTGATAGTTTTGCCTGTTTTAGGGATATGAAATTAGGCACTTATAGTGAGATTGAACAGAGTGAAATTCCCTTTATGGTGAAAGTAGAATGAAAAAGCACTTTTTTCCCCCAATGTAGGTTGCATTTCCAGTCTTCCAGGAATATTGGAGGTCTCTGTAGACAGAAGCTTGGTTCATTACTTAGCTCCCAGGCAACCCTGTCCTAATGGACACCTATCATCTTATGCGAAACTCAGGTGATTTAGTTGTAGATATTTTTCCCTGTAGATTTCATGAAAGCCCAGGACTTGGGTTGCATTGCACAGTGTTTTTTCTATAAACAGTAGCAATGGAGAACTTTTGACAAAAATCTCTGCAGATTGATTGAAGAGAGTATGGCAGGCACGTTAGCAGGATCTGAGACATTTCCCAACCATATGAAAAGATACTGAATCAGACACCCTCTCATTCCTCTGTTCTCAGCACTGTAGGTGATCCTGCTGTGCAATATGAAGCTGCTACCTCCACACAGTCAGTCAGCACAGAGCTTCTACACCTCAGCTTCAGTCAAGAAATCAGTAGATACATTTTATATACCCCAGCTCTTCCTTGTCATCTTACCTAGACCAAACTTCAGCAACAGCCATAGCATGTGGCCAGTGACTGCTGATTAATCACACTGGAGGCCCCAGAACACTGCAGGGATCTGACTCAGCATCCAGAGAGCCATTTTCAAATTCCATAGGTACATTCCTGAAGCTGCTTCACTTTTCTTCCAGCAGCCACCACGGTAAAAAACGGAAACACTTCTGCACGTTTTGTAATGTCCATTATCTTTCCTGCATTATCCCTTTTGAATTGTGGGCTCCATGCAGACTTATTCAGGCAGGACCAGCAGACCTAAAAAGTCAATCATCATCTCTTCTTGGTCCAGTACCATCTACAGAAATCAGACTATAAACGCAGAGTGAGAAAGGGCAGCAACAACAAGAGCAGAAGAAAGCAGCATGCCTGGGAGAGGGGTATGAAGTGAAAAAGGGAGAATTGGTTTTGATGTATTCGTTTCCTCTTATTAGTACCCTTCTAGTGGTGCTCAGGCTGAGATAGCTGACCTGTCCAAAAGTTAGTGATCCACACACAATCCACTCCCAATAGCGCAAAAGTAGAGACATCACAGAATGAAAATAGCAAAAGTCAAGATAAAGAAAGAAACCATGGGCTGCTAGATATGAGTGGGAATAACCTAAGTTCACCCAAGTGGCAGAAATACTATCTTAGTTTGCGGAGAATGAGGAAAAAAATTCTTAACAATCTCATTCTCACACCTATAAGCACGTCTCTCACTCTGTTTTCTGTGCTGTTACGGATAAAGACTGCCCACACATGAAAGGACTTGACAGGGTACAAGGTCAACCTTATACAGTTTCCTCTAATTGCATGGGTCTGGCTGACCTTCTTGCTCTAGAGTAAGGAAAGGAACTGCAGACAGAGATGAGAGGGGAACAGACTGGCAAAACTTTTTCCGCCAGTGTGGCAAGGATGTTGCCTATTCTTGCAGTCCATGATTTCCATGATATAGACTCCTAAATGCAGACCATCAATGAGTAGGACACTAAATAAAACAGTCAGGTGACTATCCAGGCAACCATCAAATTGGGAAACCCAGCATCTCTGCTCTCTTGCAGTTGCTCACATCTGAGAAGAGGGGAAAAGAAAGTTACAAGGCATTCTATAACTAAAATTAATCAGACTTTTCCCTAGACAAAAGATAAGTCTCCACATCTTTGTTTGCTCCATTTCCTCAGTATTCTGAATCTCCTATATCACAACTGCTCTTTCCTAAAGGCCAGTGGAGAAGTGGTGGGGAAGAAAATACAGACACTTATCAAGAGCAGCCATGCATGCATGCTGTAAACTGATTTTGTTAAAATCATCCTGTGTTTTGTCACTTTTTTTTCCATTGTCCTTTACTTCGAATCAGTTTCTTAACTTAGGAAAAGATTTTCTTCATTTAACTGTTTTGTTCTATCTTCCTTGCACTGTGCACATGGATGTAGGACACTTGTTAGGATCCCTGGGGTAGTCCAACCCAAATGGTAGCAGCTTTTCTGTCTGTAGTAGGATTCTCCTTGGACTCCCATGAGATCAGGCTGAGGCCATCATGCAAACTTTTCCTAGCAACTTCCGTGTGGTCTTGCCAATTCTGTAAGGACATCTAAAGGGTATTGCTAATATCTCAAAAAAAAGCACCTTGGAGCTTTGTATCACAGAATTGGGGAAGACTAGAAGGTTACCAGAAGAGATTTTACAGAGGAGGTAAGTCAGTATAGGCTTTAATAAATATCGTTACATAATAATGCATCCTGATAAACTGATTACTACTTTTCTTGAAATAAACTCTAGTTCATGAAAGAAGAAAATGAAAACACACATTTAGCATAAGATATTAATCCTGTATCACTCAGAAGCTGCATAGTCTCTTCTCTTTATGTAACTTTTTGTGGAGTTAAAGATGTGACTGAAGAACTCCCAATAAAAAGGGAATGGAGTCAGAAAACATGATTATTTGTTATCACCAAGCAGTTCTGCAAAATGAAAATAAGTTGTAACAACAAACTGTGGCAAAAAGAAACTGCAGGGGACATTTGAGCATGTACATGACATATGGTCAACTTGGTACACCATTCCATGGAAGAGATTCTTAAAAATAAAGCATAACTTCTCATGAGAAATTTTGTCATGTGAGCAGCATTCTATTGATCCCACAGTACAAGATTTCTTAATTCTGATATATTTATCATATTTTGTTTATGGGAATCAAGGACCTAGAAAAGGATAAGTTGATCTAATGTGATCAGTGAGTTCACTTTTTTGTCACAAATGTGTGACTGCGTATTAAGACCATACAACCATATAGTCTGGACGTGGTTTCTCACACTCCCCCATCTACTCTTTCTTATAGGGTATGTCCACACAGGCTTCTTATTTCGAAACAACAGAGGTAGTTTCGAAATAAGAAGTGGCATGTCCACACGACGCATCGTTATTTCGAAACCGTTAAACCTCGCAACTAATCAAAATAGCCGTTGTTTTGAAACGGTTGTTTCAAAACAGCGTTCAGACATGTTGTTTCAAAACAACACCATTGTTTTGAAACAACTGTTTTGAAATAACGTGTCCGAACGGCCTTGTTTCGAAATAACCATTTCGAAACAACAGCTATTTCGAAAGCAGGCTTTCCCTTAATTCGAATTAACTTATTTTGAAATAAGGATTTTATTTTGAAATAACTCATTTTGAAACAGGTTATTTCGAAATAATGATGTATGTGTGGACATAGCCATAGGTAGCTATATCTGACATGGCACTCTCCTGATTTTTCAGAGGTGCTAAACAGCTGCAGTTCCCATTGATTTCAAAGAGAACTGCAGGTGTTCATTATCTCTTATAACTAGGCTCACAAAGTTGGAAATATCTCCTCGAAATACAGATTCCTTTACAGAAGGCCTTAAAATTTAACGTAAACGAAAACCAATGTATAGCAACCTTCAATTAAAAAGATTGGGAGATAGCCAGGATTTATATAGAAGTGGATTTTACCAAAGTATTATCCTCTCTTTCTGAATTGTTTTGTCTGCCTACTTGCCTTTGAGGATGTTTAATGATTCCATCCACTCTGTCACAGTATCTCTGTGCATCCCTTGAAACGCCTTCCTACAGTCCTCTTACTCTATTCTGAGTGTCTGTTCATGAGACTTTATTGGTGCCAAATACTTATCTTTGAACGAAGTGAAATTTACACCATGTTGAGTTCTTTTGTGCATGTACGCTGGCCAAGAAGCCAAATTTAGATGGTTACAGATAATGGAGTAATTGTGTTTTGACAACAGGGCTCTGCTAAAGCATTTAGAGCTCAGGTTCTGCAGGATAGAGTAGATGAATTCTAAGTCATGGAATGACTGTCGGTTTTGCAATTAAAAAACCCCCATAAATATTACATACTTTTAGAATCATAGTTGTATGATATAGCAATTATTCCGAAAGATAAGCCAACAAACAGTACTGAAAGCTCTAGAAAAAAAGCATTCACATTTTGGTATATGATAATTCTTTCCATAAGTTATTGTATCTTTTACATTTAAAATGAGAATGACAGGAAAATTTGCTTGAAAATTTTTTCTTTTGCTTTTGTTGGGAAGGCTCTCAAGACTTGGAGGAAACCCTTGCTAATTGCATGCACACGAAAGCTTGCAGATCTATTTCTGTATGTTAAATTTGTCATGCCAGAGACCTAAAATAATTTTAAATACGCAGAAAGCCACAGGATTTTTGCTATGTGTTCAAACAAAATGCTTTAAAGAAGCTTTTCATGACTCCTTCCTCAGGGCTGGCTGAAGGTTTTTTGGTCCTCTAGATGCCTGAGATTTTGGTGACCCCACCCCACCCCTGTATGCCAGGCCAGGCCGGATGGAGGGCCCTCCCTCCCACTCCTCTTAGCATTCTCCCTCATGCCTGGCCAAGTGGCGGGTGGCTGGTATGTGGGCCGCTGGGCTGAATCGTGGCAGCAGCGCCGCTCCTCTGGCCAGGGCCAGATCCCCGCCAGCGGTCAGATGCTGGCAGCAATGCCCTTCTCCAGCCTAGACACACACCCCTGCACTTACTTGGAGCAGAGCCAGCCAGCTGACCACAGCTTCCTGCCTTGCTCCACCCTAAGCTACATACAGAACAGGGCAGGACGGGCTTGCTGACTCCAGCCCAGCCTTGTGATGCCCCCTAGTTTTTGGCATCCTAGGCAACTGTGTAGGTCACCTCTATGGATGTACCAGCCCAGTACTTACTGTAACTCTGTCCCGCACCAAGGTCTCCCAAAGACAAATTCACATACTGATAACCATGGCATCTTTCATGACTGTGCCACAGACTGACCTCACCTGGAAATCTGTTACTAGCTCTGGAGAATAAATTTGTCCATTTATCAACAAAACAAGTAATGGCATAGTATGTAGCTAGTTTTCTTTAACTATCTAAAGTGTCCTTTTTATACCATTCTAACCATCATGCCGTGGTAGTATCTTTGAGTTTTAATTTGTTTCCTAAGAAAGTTTCATCGAGTGTCCTTCTGGACTTCACCCCAGTAGGTGACAATTCTGTTGTTCCAATGGAAAGCAGCTGTTGTGGGTAGTAGCTCCTCCAGGTAACCTATGCCAGTCTCAGGAACAAAACTTTGAATTTGATTCTGGGTTTCAAACGGAGGGCACTGGACTCATGGCCAGCTGTGGGCAGGAGACTTACTTCACTGTTGTATCTAGTAGGGTTGTCTGTGGGCAATGAGAATCTCCATGCTGTCTTGCTATGTCTCAGACCAGACCACCATGCTCTATGCCAATTAAACTTTTGGGCCCTCTGCTAGGACTTCAAAAAGATGGCTCCAAATTGTCAATTTTGCCAGTGCATTCTGTGATATGAACACTAGTCTGCTGGGAACCGGACTGAGGATATCAAACATATTTCTCAAAGCTCATCAAAAAGCCATCAAATGGTGGTATCACTGTTACATCAGCACTGAATTGGCCAGATTAAAAACCTCAATCCAAAAGTGAAAGGTTGTACAATGTAGTCCAGACAAACCCTCAAAGTCATCCAATCCCAGCAAAATTCTCTTATTATTGCCATACAATTAAATAGAGAGAAATACGTTGGGAATTTACAGGGCAAAGTGTGTGCACAAAATCAATCTTGAATCAGTAGTGTTTCCTCAGCTGTGCTTGTTTCACTTCTGTATGTAAACCTGCTGATAAAACCACTTGCTGGCACATGACTGTTCACCTGCTCATCATGTTATTCAGCAACTCTAACTAAAATAAACACATCTATTCTAAAGAAGAGAACAAGAAGAATATAACTGGTAAAACACAGAGAGAGGTGTTTCCTAAATATAGCTACCTAAATACAAAGAAATTTGCATTACTAAGGAGTTGCATTGAGCCTGTAATCACTTTTTGTTTCATGAGTCATTTTTTATTTACTGGAAGTGCATGTTAAGCTAGTAGATTAGTAAATAACATAGCAAGCAGCGGATAAGATAGGTGTAGAAATGCTGAAGGCTAAAAATTTGCCACTGACTAAAATGAAGCTCAAGGGCTGCCATTCAGATTTGATAGTGTTTTATATACACTTAGCACAGATGTGAGTGACTCCACAAGGAGCAAGGCGGTAGAGAATCTGGCCAGACAGGCTGCAC
Organism: Podocnemis expansa; assembly: GCA_007922195.1. Lineage (NCBI taxonomy): Eukaryota > Metazoa > Chordata > Testudines > Podocnemididae > Podocnemis > Podocnemis expansa. The sequence continues at coordinate 9,953,731 of ML682036.1, forward strand.
ACTCTTCATTTCAAGATTCAAACTGAAGAGCTCCTGGAGCCAAAGCTGTGTGGACAGATTTAGTGCCCAGTCCAACTTGCATTGTAGTTGGTGCAAAATTCTCTTTATGCTCTTTTTTTCCTGGGGCTTGAGCTTTGGCTGTCCTCTGCCACTTTGCTGATCAAAAGCAGCTCCTGAAAAAAGTACCAATTCAACTGGGGCTGTGGAGTTTTTAACCAGTGAAACCCTGACTGTACTGAAGTCATGGAAGCTTTGCTGTGGAATGAAGTGGGATGAGGATTTTGCCCACCATGTTCAATTTCCTTTTTAATACTTTATTTTAAAATGCCCAGTCCTGTCTCTACTGAAGTAAATGTGATAAATTTAAATCAGGATTTGGGCTGGAATTTCAACCTTCCTTCTCTCTGGGAAGATGCTAATTTGAACTTCCCTGGAGCCTGAACATGAGAGAACCAACCCATCTCAAAGTCTGACATAATGCCATCAGAATCAGCCTCTAGGAGATGCTCAGAAGTGAAACAAATCCTTTCCCCTCCTTGGAGAGTGAGAGCATTGTGTTACTACAAAGCCAGCAGACTGGATCCACCTCACTCCTTTTATTCTTTGTACTACAGTACCATATTCTTTCACATAAACCCTTAATGTATTTAAATTGTATTTGTAAGATATTTGACCTAACAATTGTACTTGTCAGTAGCATGCAATAGCTTTACACAGACATAGCCAGGATATTACATTTCAGTCCTATTGGAAATATTTTCAAAAGCAGTTCTGCATCTGCCCACCATGAACCATGCACACAAGTACATGGGGAAGCAATTGTGGACACCCTGATGGGGGTGGGGACGTATAAATGGCAGCTGTATGAGAGAGAAAATCTGGTAGCTGTCACCCACACACATTCCTCTTCACCCCCCAGCCTTGTGCATGCAAATGAAGAGCTTGGGTTGAGGTTACTGAAAATCTGGCTTATTATGTTTTTGTGCCTAGCTTTTATTATTTCTTAGAATACACATATACTGACTGGCTCTCTCTATATAGCATATCTAGAGCAGTTAAGAATACTAAGTTATGCTAGGAAAATAAATACAGGGAAGTTATTTAATAGGTTGGGTTTAAACTCAATTTTGATTTATGCCTGCTCAGGATATAGCTCTAGTTGTTTTAATTTCAGGCTCCTTAAGGGGAGCAGACTCTTGTATGGAAATCAAAGATTTTATTCCAACTTGTACAGGCCAAATCCTGAAGTCTAAGGGGCAGACCCTCAACTGAAGTCAATGAAGTTATGCCAGCTAATGCCAGTGGAGGATCTGCCCTAAAAATTCCACATGGGTAAATCCTGAACTCCACCCTCAATTCTCACTCTTATAAGAACACAGTATTTTCTCCAGATAAGCACTGGGTAGAGATCTTTAGGATTTGGCCCTAAAAAATTTTTAAATAATCACCATTGCAATTTTGTCTAGCAAAAAAGCAGCTTATGGATATTATTGCATTGCAGACTGGTCAGCTGTCTGTTACTGCTGGAAACAACAGTGATGAGTTTGATACAATTGCCTACACAAAGTCATTCTTTACTGCCAGGGACTTTGTTGAGCTGTTATATTGGGATCTTTGAGACTGGTTTTCCAGTTTGCTACACTCACTGTACCCGTTTTCTGCCTGAATAGTTTGAAGTCAGTGGAATTAAATTACCATCAAACTGGTTTCATGCCCTTTGTCTTGATGCTGTTAGTCCTTGTTCGAGTGGCACAAGAGAACACTACATAAATTTAGAAACTTTAAGTGGATTTATGGGGGGGGGCAAGTTTGGAGAGGAAAGGGAGCTAAAGAACTGCAGATCCTTTGAGGTAAAGTTTTACTCTGAAAACATTCTACAATTTTCATATTTAAAAATACAGACCTGACGATGTTCCTATAGGGGTCCAGAAACATGGACAACTTTTCTCTAATCTAACCTTCTCAGCATAGTAACAATTAATCAATTATTAACAACAAATAGTCCAATGAAAATAAAATGTAACCCAAATATCAGATGAAACTGTTTCTTGCTAGAAATCACAAAATCTAACCTGTACTCACATTCCAAAAGCCCTACATTTTCCCAGGAGTCAATTATTCTTTGGGTTTACATTTGCCTTTTATTAATGGACCATGAGAAATTAATATTAAGTCTATTTATTGAAGTGCCATGCATTAGAAACTAAAATGGACATATATTGTTGCATTGTGTGGAAGAGAGTCACAAATGTACTTATTACTGGGATAGTTCAGTCTTAATCCCAATTTATCATCTGACATAAAAATTTTGGTGACATACAAAGCAGTGAAACACTGAGGAATGATTCACCCATTGTTTTGACAAATGTATTTCACTTTTGTCTTTATAGCAGGGATTCTCAACCCCTTCAGTGTCACGACAAGGTTGGGAGGGCTCCCAGCCATGTGTAACGCAAAGGCATCCCACACTTACGAAGACCACCACCGCCAAGGCTCCCGCACTGCTGAAGTTCCTCCCCAACACCAGCACTTTAGCTGGTGGATCAAATCATGGTGGCCCCCGCTGCTGAAAAAATCTGCCTCAGCAGGCACTTTTTGTGGTGGGAAGCCCCTTGTTGTGAAACAGAGTGCCCCCAGGAAGATTTGGCGGCAGTCGTTCGCAGAGCACTCCTGCCTGCACAGATTGCTACCACCGCTCAGACTTTCAGCAGCAGCTCTTACAGAGCCAGCACCATTAAACCAGCCAAATGCCACAGCTTTGCTAAGCAGTAGCGGAAATTTGGTGGCAGGCTGATTTCATGCAATACAGTCAGCTGCTGTGCCATGATACACTTTTGTGTTGTGACACAGCAGTTGAGAACCAAGGCTCCACAGAGCTAAAATAACCCTCACAGACTATAACTTCTACTGTGGAGTGTGTTTTACACACTTCTCTTCTGAGGCAGAGCCAGTGTTTTTATAAACACATACAAGTGGAATAGAACTGAAGAAACAATGTTTCTGAAGGTTTTTCTTAATTTCTTTCTGTCAGAATGCTGCTATGGTGCTAACTAGGGATTCAAGAACCTAACTTGAGGTTCCTATGTCTAAAACTCTTGGCCCTGACCTTCTGGAGTGGTGGCATGGTCTAAAAGAATGAGCACAATACCAGGGCTCAGTAGTTTGGTTCCCAACTCTTCCACTAATGCGTAACCTCAGGCAAACATCTATTATTGTTTCCCCCTCAGACAGACAGTATTAGCACTCCCTGACCAGCACAAAGGGTTTTTATTGGGCTTAGTTAGTTAATGGTTGTACAGCACATTGCAGATGTACTTGCCAGGTATTGTATTATTTATCTCCATGAGCCAGTTCAGTCTTAATCCCAATTTATCATCTAAGCAAGATCTTACCCAAGTATAAGCATCCATTTGTGGGATCAGTGTCTTAAATATTGAAGAAGTTGCATTTGTTTCTGTGATGTTGGTTAGGCTGACCTGCAGTATAGGTGTGATGGATCTATTTTATACATAAATTACAAATTAAACCTAAGAGCTATTTAAATTCCTGTCATAGAAAGCATCTGTTGCTTTTACTTGGGATAGACATCATGGCAACATTAAGTTTTCAGTTCATTTTAAGCTTCAGGAGAACCCATTTCTTTCTGATTGGTTTCAGTGTTGTAATTTGAAAAAGTACGGTGCATATTCATTGCCAGTGATCTATTTTCCAAGACATTATTACAATCTTCACTATTCCATACTGATCTGTCAAAACTCTAGAAATACTGTAATTAACATACCAAATTCTTTCTTCTGATGTCATTAAATATATAAAGCAGAGAGTATTAAAAAGACAAATGAAAATATTTTGTATTGATAAGTTAGTCTCTGTCATGGAGACCGCAGATTGCATTCGTGGATCCCCTCTGTTCACAGCCATTCAGGACTCTGCTCTGGTGAAGCTTTCTCCCAAATCTGCCGGGTCTCCATGCTACCTGTAGCCAGCTCCCAAATCCAGGCTCAGAGGGTCTGATCCTTGCTCTGTCTGGTCTCCCCTGGGGTGGGGTCCTCCCTCCAGGTGGGTCCCAGCCATCCCAATCAGCAGTGACACTCAGCCAGTGTAGATATCAGAGGGTTTATTAGCAGTCAAGTTTGCACAGCAGCTAGGACAGTTGCCTTTCAGATCAACCAGGAGGTCTAGCAGTAAACCCACCAGGAAGAGCCCTGGAGATCCTCCTTCTCAGACCCCCATCTTCCTTCTACCGTCTCCTCTTCTCCCAGCCAGCCACCCTGCCCCTTGTCTAAACCGGCCACAACCTGTGTCACCCACAGGGGGTCCAGGTGAGGTTTGTCTAAAGCCCCTCCCCCCCCTGTGGTTCCTATAGTTATCACACTACCATGTCCCATCAGGAGAATACCCATCTCCCACAACCAAAATACAGGAACAGAAAAGAAGAACCCTTGGATTATCACCTCTGGCATCCCACAATAGCCTAGAGGTTTCGTACTTCATCACAGTCTCTCAATACTGAAATGTTATTGTTCCAAAACTCTAGGGCCCAGATCCTGAATTATGGCTGAAAAGCACTAAATGTAGGCCAGGACTCAGAAAGAAATACAAAAGTGGATTAAGCCATCTTTGAACTCCCCCTGAACTGAGGCTGTCCAGATGCCAAAGTGGCCTCTGACATGAATTAGAGTCATCTTAAACTGCTTTAATGCAAGTGAGCTCACCAGACTATTAAGGCAGTTTAAGATCATGGAGTTGGAGGTTGCTCCAGCCACAACCTCTTTCATCCTGCCATGTCTCCAATCCCAGCAGTAGGGAAGGGAGGCAACATAGGGACTGGTATACTGGCTGTACACCTCAAAGGATTCCCTAGTGCAGAAAGAATCCTTCAGGGTCTGGATCATCTGGTCTGAGGGCTGCTTTGTGGAGTAAAAAAAGAATCAGGCTCAAGAGTGTGTTAACAGAATTGTAAGTCCCTCTGATATTTCCATTTTGGTGAAAACAAACATAGCTGATGCAAAAATACTGCAATAAAAACTCCAGGATGTCAACGTGCACAGATACACAAACATCTGCCCACTGAAGGTTGGAAAACATACCCACTTACACACATTTTCTTTTACTGTGGCCCAAATAACCATCTGTATCAGGAGATGAAAAATGGAAATTACTGACATCTCTCAAAAGGAAAATGTCAAAGCTGAAAAAGTGAAATGATAAAAGTTGATAAGATGCGGGGAAAAATTGTAAAAGTATTATTAGCCTCAGCCCTTGCTAATTTCATGTTTCTTGTGCTCTTTTGAACTCTGAGAAGTGACTAAGTAAAAGAGAATCTTGTTTGTTGGTTGTCAGTAACTTCATATCATATTGGTGTGATTGGCAAGTAACTAGATGACATCGGGCTGGTGAACTGAGGTTCTTTTTAGTTCACGCATCACCACCAGTAATAAAGGTTCTGAAACTGGAATTTTGTAAAAAATTTTTTTGCTAATTATAGATGAGATCTCATGTAATCCAACATGCTGTCTCCTATAACAGGTTGGCTCCACTGAGTAACAGGAATAAAAAAAGCACTAACCATTTATTTGTGTGACCAATTTCAATGGACAGGACTCAGGATACACCCCTTAGCCAGATTCTGTGCTGATTAACATCCTGTGCAACCCCATTCAACTTCCTATGGCAGCAAGGGTTTGTGCCTCTGTGGGGACCTTATCTTACCTGGGGCCTCTTACTGAATCAGTGGCAAAATTGGTAACCCAATTTATGCATCTTGCTGGTTCTCAGTCTCCTGCTGTAACCACTGGATCAGTAACTGTCCCCTGATCAGAGTAGACCAGAGACTAATTATAAAATCATGCACAAAGAATCCTATTTTTAAAAATGCTGCCATAGTGGTGAGCAGAGGTAGCTTAGTTTCATCTTCCTGGTGCGAAAGGATATGGTGAGGGCAACAGAACTGCTCTTTTGGATGCAAAAAAGTCAGCTACCTACTAAGAACCTTGATGCCCCAGATACATCAAACTGTATAACGTCTTCTCCAAATAGGAGCATTGGGATTACAGCTGAGAAATTTACAATATTTGGTCTGTCACATCTTTCCAGAAGGACTGAATACACGGACAAGATCAGAAAATATGTCACAGGTGCTCACCTTCCCCACACTGCCTTGAACACACTGGGGACTCCAGCAGCTTGGCCCCAAAGACAGAATGTGCTTATGTACAGTTTCAGCATAAGCTTAAATTAGATATCTTGCAACCTCACGCAGAAGGATCCCCTAGGTATTGAGTTCCCAAAGGGTGCCCAGTGGCTTTAATTTATCTCACATCTTCATGACATATTCACTCAAGAGAGTTGTTTGTAATGGGGTTGGAGGGTGCCTGTAATCTATAAAAGAATGACAGGAAAGCTGTTAAATTGTTATATTTTGCTACCTATCATTTTAATGTTACTTTTAACGTATGAATTATACCCCCAGTGAGTGAAATTATATTTCTCCTCCTAACCCCGCACAAGAAACAATGAAAAGATGGTAGTGTTAAAATTTAAAACAGCACATTGTTCACAATAAAAAGTTAGTAGTCTCAGCTTAATTCCTCGTGCGTGGGGATAGACTTAGTTACTCAAAAGATGATGGGGCTAGAATGAGTGTGGGGCCAGAAATAACCTGTATGATTTCTGATAGAATTATTTAGAAAAGATGTGTTAATAGCATTTACATCTGCAGTTCTGTTTTGCTTTGTTATTGGAATTGCATTACTCAGGCGCTGGTTGATATGAAATACATTTAACAGGTCTTCATTAAAAAATAATATGTGCTTCTTAAAGAATGAAAGAATGTGGAAAAGTCAGCTATGTTGAAACTTAATGACAATAAACCCCAGCAGGAATCTAAGTCTTCGTATCGACTCTGGTAAGAGTTTCTTTTTCAGGTAAGAGCCAGTGCCAATCTATGAGGCCTTTTGCAAAAATTCATACTCTGCCTGCCCCAGTAATGAGTCTTCAACTGTTCATTGCCTAAGTGCTACAAGGTTCTTGAATGTGAAATTAACCACTGGGGCTTTTATGCTGAGAAACCAATTATTTATGCTAATTGGTGAGTTCCTATTGTGTTGACGGCTTCATCATATAGCTTGGACAAACTAGTACCTCTAACAATGATGAACTGTGTAGATCATGTAGGTTTCACCTTAACTAGTCAGCTTTGAAGCCCATGCACAATCATTAGTTACCTAACTGCAACAGAAAGGTGCTGATTCCATATGTAAATTAATGGAAATCTTTGGAGTACTTTGCTAAATGGAATGACAGGGATATTTTTATGTACCAATATACATATTTTATTATAACAAAGGGAACTGGATGTCCTGCTCTTCCCACTCAATATAGAACTACATTTAAAAAAAATTTTTTTTTCCTTCTCATTTTTTCCCACCCAGAAAGTAAAAACAGATTTAAGGTATTCAAGATGAACTATGACATCATGACTTCAGTTGTAAGATCATATACAATACTGTGGTTTTTAATTGTTTCATTAAGAAATGAAGGCTTCATTGACTAAGGTTGAGTTCAATAAGATATACAAAATGCTTTGCTCAGGTGGAAGGTGCTATAGAAATGCAAAATATCTTTATGATTTATTATTTTTCTTTCTTTCCTTTCAATATTATTATTTACTTATACTGCAGAATCAACTAGAGGCCAGGTGCTAGGCACTGTTCAATGCATTCAGATAAAGACAGACTAGGCCCAGACAGCTCCTATTTTGGATTCTGACAGGAAGTAATAGGAAGACACAGACAATTGGGGGAAAGTTGTGGAAAGCAGACAGAGGGTTAATCTTCACTGATGGTGGCAAAATCACTGCTGTCACATCGACCTTCCTGATTGATTGATTGGGTCTGTGAAGACCCACTCAGGAGATCAGGAAGCCAATCTATTAAGACCACCATGGAAACTGAAGTAGCACTGAGTCAAAGGGAAGCCATTGCTGTTATTGTATGACCTGATCCCATGTTTTACACTCCCTTGCATTTATTTCCTTTCCATTCTGTAAGTTCCCTCATCTTCGAAGCATCTGATGAAGTGGGATTTTCTCGCACGAAAGCTCATGCAAAAAATAAATCTGTTAGTTTTTCAGTGCCACAGGACTCTTTTGTTTTTTTCCTTCCCTTTGACTCTGTGCAGTGGACTTGTAACTTGTGTATCTCTGTTTGACTGCCCCTGACAATGGTGGGCAGTGTAGACTTGCCCACAGTAAAGAGGGGTGGCCAACCAGCATGTAGTCTGGTCTCTGGGGCAGCACCAGGGTCTCTCGAAGACCGATCATGCCAGCTTGCCTGGGGGCAGGCTGGGAGTGTCATGTGATCCAGGGCTCCAGCCCCACCAGCACAGGCTGTGCCTCTCCTACTTCCCCTGAGGCCTGTTTGGCACTGTGCTGTACTGAATGGGGCTGGATTTTGTGGGGCAGCAACAGGGTCAGATTAAAATATGCTGAGGCCCTAAACTATGTCAAGATTCAGAGGCCCCATACCGTAAAAAATAGAGAAAAAAGTATGTTACATTATAAGAGAGAGAGTAATGAGGCCCCTCATAATGTGTGCCTAAGTCCTGTATTAGGTGGTGGGGGCCCAGGTACCCCCTTTAGCTCAGGGCCCAAGGTCTGCAGCCCCTAAAGCCTCTGCCTTGACCCAGCCCTGGAGGCTTACTAGTCATGCCATCCCATAATGCACATAGTGTATTATACTAATGCAGGTGTCGGCAACCTGAAAGATAAGAAGAGCCATTTAAAAAAAAATTCCTTCAGTAACCAAGTGTTTTGAGAGCTGCAATGGGTATAGCCTCCTGGTGGGGATCAAGGGGAGCTGGGCCAGGGCTCTTGCTGCAGGGTCCACAGGAGGAGGATGGGGAGGCGGCTTGGAACCAGGCCCAGGCCCTCCACAGAGTCCCCTGGTGGTGGTGGGGAGCCTGAAGCGGGCCATCCACAGGGTCCTCAGTGACAGAGGGAGGCTTGGAGCCCAGAGCCACAAGGGGGCAGCCAAAGAGCCGCATGCGGTTCCATAGCCGCAGGTTGCAGACCCCCGTACTAATGGTATATGTTGCTTTGTTACCTTGAAGCTCACCTTCCTGCAGGATGCAGAGTTGACCTTCCTTCACCCAGTTAACATACCAAGACATTTTTCTGCAACAGACATTTTGCTTTGTTCTTCTTAAAGAGGAAACATCAATAGTAGACACATAGAATAAAAAATGTTAGCTCAGAGGAGCTAGAGCCTGCTCTTTCTGGGAGCTTCCTGCCATTTAGATCTGCAAATGAATTTACCTTCCACCTGGGATTAGTAAGATTTAACCCCTCTTTCAAGACACACTTTGAACTATTCTCATGTGCCATAATAGAACAAGGAAAAAAACCAGTTCTAACCAAACTCCTCATTGTCTTTTCCCCTCAAACACTCTTTTTAACTTGCACTATACATGATAATGCCAAAACTTAGGCTCCTACCAAAAACTTTGAATTTGGCAATTAATATGTCAGCAATGTGTCTGTCATTGACTCATTTCCCATATGATAAACTTTTAGAGATTTTTACATAGTCGAAGAGGATACGGGGCAAAGATGTGTAAGAAAACCAGAGTGTCTGATTTCTTTTGAGTGGCACAAACACTAGCACTGGTGTTAGAGACTTGAGAAATAATAATTTGTTTTGTATAGGCGAAAGGCAACTTCAGTGGTCTGGCTTCAAAGCAGGCCTATGGAACAATAAGCAGCACACATCAAGAGCTATGTCTACTCTAGAGGACTCAGTTAAGTTGACTTAAGAAGGGTGACTTTAAGTCGACTTTATTAAGTCAACTTAAGCCCGGATAGCCACTTAAGTCAATTTAATAAAGTCAACTGGCTTAAATTGGCTTTATTAAGTTGACTTAGGCAGCCACATTTCATTACATCAACTTAATAAAGTTGACTTAATGCTTAAAGTTGACTTTAAGGACAGGAGTTAAGTCGACTTAAGCAAGCGGTTCAGTTGACTTAACAAGTGCCAAATGTGGCTATGGAGTTGCTTAAATTGACTTAAGCCAGGTTAAGTAGGCTTAAGTCTCCAGTGTAGACACAACCAAGGTGACTAGAATGGGAGTAGGGGAGAAACGGTGTTGCTCCCTTTAAGATGAACTAAAAAGCTTTTATACTTTTTCTGCGCCTTCTGCTCACCTCCCTTAAAAATGCCAGGAAATGTCAAGTTGTGTGTGCAGGGGCCAGGGGGGATGTGAGAAAAAGAAGGGTTGATTGTTGTTGGAGAATCAATTGGCCGACTCAAATGAGTACTGGGAACTTTTTCAATCCTTAACTGATGAGGAGGCGTCGGTACTGAATTCTTAAAGAGAGCTTTCTTTCCAGGAGGTTTAGTTAAAAATGTATTCAAAATTTTAAACAATCTGAATAAAAAAATCACTCCCCTTTTCAGATGAGGTTTGATTTCCTTGCTGTCTCATGTCATAAACTTTTTGTTCTCCAGTCACCCACACAGTCATCCAGAGCAGTTGTCATCAAACCTTTTTCCTGCAGACCCAGCTCCGAGCTCCTCTGCTATGCTGCAACCCTTCCACTGTGGGTGGGGGGGAATGAGCCATGGCCCGCATCAGCACCGGCTGGCAGGAGAATGAGATACAGCCGCCCCCCCTTCCAGCATCAGCGCTGGCTGGCAGGGGAGCAAGGGGCAACCAACCTCCCTCCTGGAAGCAGCACCTGCTGGCTGGGGAGTGAGGGGCAGCTGCCCCCCCCCCAGGTGCAGCACAGGTGCCGCAAGCCAGTCCCGTCAGGTCTGTGAGCAAGTACTGGGTCGGGATCTGTACTTTGACGAACACAGATCCAGAGTAAGCGAACCCTGAACTTCTAAACAATCACCGAGCACATCTGTATGCACCTTCCCAATCTCCCTCCCATCAACAAAATAAATAAAAATTCTCTACATAAAGAAGTCAAAAGGGCACAAACTCAATAAATATCCTTTACATGCCACTTTTAAAAACTGAACCCATCTGTGGTGGAACTAGGATTAAGTACACAGAGTGGTGAGAGAACCTTTTTCACACCTTGCGTACAAGCGCTCCTCATTTAAACAGTGGTCTGTTCTGTCAGAGAAATATTGGATAACGGTGCTGTATGTTTCTTCACACCAGAGTGGCACTTATGCGTAGGAAGCGCTATGACTGTACACATTCGGCCTTAGGAAGAAACCGTTCTACTGTAGAGCACACATGGTACTTTCCTCAGTTACTGGGATTCCTCTTTGAGAAAAAACATGTTATTACAGTAAATAAGGACACTTACAACATTGTTTAAATCTTGTTATAGCAATTCAAGGAAGGTGACTTTTAGAAAAAAGCAAAACAAAACTAATCAGTTTCCATGAGGTAACAGATCTCTGCTAATCAGAACCACAGAAAGCATTTCTGCAAAGTGTGTCTGCTTCCTATCACGAAACATTTATAGGATTAAGAAAGACATATATGTCTGGCCTCTACAGCAGACCTTCACTGGCACAGAGAAAAGCACTATGTAGTCCAAGCTCCTATTTTTTTAAATTTTCACTTTAACTGTCATGACACTGAAGAAGACCAGGCCTACAATCCAGATAAAATTACATTCTTGGACTCTATAAGCTAGACTAACTTTCATGGCTTTAAAACTGTTGTTCCTCATTCCAAGTGTTGCACAATCCACAACCGCATTAGAATGGCCTTTCCAGAAATATGGCTTTCTCTCTTTTTTTTGTATAGAAATTTTCAGATTGAAATGGTGATAAGTTACAGTAAAAGAACTGTCTGTGACATGCTTTCATCTATTTATTGTTACGTGCCACAAAATGTTACAACCCCTTCTTTTGTTCTTGTAGGAAGAATTTTCATTTTGTTTAGTTTCCATTATGTGAGAGGGAGAGGTGTGTGTGTGAAATCCAGACCTTACTGAAGTCAGCGGGAGTTTGTTGTTGACTTCAGTAGGGCCAGAAAGTCACCCGTCATGTTTGGAAACAGTAAATGCAATACAAACTGCACTTGCAGACAGTCCCAGCAGGCAAATGCCTGTCTTGCACAACCACTTTAAGATATCCTTCTACCTTTTTGGCTTGTTTTGTCAGCAATAAATAAATAAAGATATTTTGTCAGCACAACGAATGACCCGGACAAACTAGACAGTACTTCGGAGACATCTGCTCTCATTACCCACATTCCCAGTGCCAGCGCTGATGTTTAACAGCAGTGAGAGTGGGCAGTCACTCCAGCTGAAGGAGTGGATTGCTAGTATAACACTATGCAGAGCAGTCACAGAAGCGTCTAATTCTCCTCTCACTCATAGCATAAATCACCAAGAACGTCAATTGAAAACTCATCACATAACCTAATTCTTTTCTGTAATGCCGGGCTGCTATATCCACTGAGCTCACTTTATATCAAGGGTCTCAAAGAAGCGGCCCGTGGGCTGCCTGCGGCCCCTAAAGCTATTTCCTGTGGTCCGCGATGACACAACCATTACTGATATTTGCAATATCATTGTATGAAAAGGCTTCACAGGTGCGGCCCTTGGGCTAACGTACTAATCCTCATGCAGCCCTCATGGTGATTTGAGTTTGAGACCCCTGCTGTATATAGACCTGCAAACCTGGCAGTAGAAAAGCCAAAACTTTGACTGTGTTGCATTTTAAAATGAGACTGCTTCATCAACAGCCTTTTTTTATAGATCTGATGTCAGGAGTCAAGATTTCCCACTGTAGCAGTAATGTGATAACTCCTTAGCAGCAGGGATGTCGAGAGCTAAAAGAGATGCGTAGAATTGTAGTAGCAGACAGCTAGTAGGCAGTGAAAACATTCAGCTATCTCAGAGCTACAATCTATACTTACCTGGAAGAAAAAAGTGTTTTGCAAGGGAAATTTGCTTTGACCTTTAGATAAAGGCAGTCTCTGCCAGACAATCAGTTTTTGCTTGAGACTGTTTAAGACAGATTTCATGGTGAAATCAAGACTACATTTTACCTGTACAATGCATTGGTCATGTCTGGCAAAGATTTAGAAGATACTCCTGTGAGCAAGTATAATCCATGCATTAATTTCTGCACATAAATTCCTTCTGAGAGTGTAACAAATCCCTGTGCTCTGAAGTCTACATTTAGATCTCTGAGTCAGCAGAATGATTTATAAGACTGCATGTAGCCCGGCGTCACTGTATCGACTAAATATGTACAGTAATAATAAATAATTAAATATTTTGCATTTATACAGTGTGTAGCTTTTTTCATCTGAAGGCTTCTGCGTGCTTTCCAGAGGTAGAGAGTATTCATGTTTGTTGTGTTTTCCACCAGATGGTACTATACAAATAGCTAGTGCACAGGCCTGAAACTTGACACTTTGTTAGTCTTTAAAAGTACCACAGGACTCCTTGTTTGTTTTGACACTTTCAGGCAACCTGTGCTCATTGATGCGTTGTCACAGCTGCAGTAGGCATAGTTGTTCGACCTAACATGCTTTTGGGAGAATGATAGTGTCCTAAGGAAACAACTGTAAATTTGGTGAAGAGGCTGTCCATAGCTCTCATAACAGAGTAATTGTACCGTGAAAAGTCCATGTATCCAAGGGCAGATGTCAGCCTTCATTGTGTTTGGCTTGAACATTCTTGAAACCTTGTTATTTCCTAGTGCAACCATTAACTGTATAACAGGGGGCGAATGGAAAAAGAGTACGGCCCAGAAAATGGTAAAGACTAATATCTTTCTCTCAGTTGAACATTTTATTTTGAAAGGATGTCGATGACTGCAGTGTGAATGGGAGTGACGGACTCTCATTGTGATGGCATCGATAAGTTCTGGCACTAAAATTGCTACCAAGTATTACAGAATTCCAACCGTTCCTTGGCTCTCAGGCTTATTCAGGCACTTGGGTTCCAATTATAGTGATATCTTGCTCTCAGACCAATTAAAATTTCATAATCTCTCCACCAGCCTTGGTGGACAGAGTGTTACGTTAGGTCAAGAAATATCTTCTAGCTACACTACTACTCTAGGAAGTCTTTAGGCCCTTAAGGAATTGTACCTATATAGAACCTATGAAGAAAGGCTGTAAAAACATAGAACTTGCAGCTTCCTTGCAGCTATTTTTGCAAGCTATTTTATTCTACATTTGGGGGCAAGAAAATTAGGCTTTGAAATATGAGTTGTAGATAAGGCTGTGAGGAAGCAAAGGATCACAGCCGTAGGTGAAAATAAAGCTGTAATACATAAAGCATTAAAAAGGTGAAGCATAACAGCAGCCTCCAAAGACTTCTGAACAGCTTCAAGGAAACATGCCTTTTTGCTGTGATTTTAACATGAGTTATATGGCACTAGGAAAGACCTGTTTCTGATACTAGAGCAAAGGTTGTGTGGTTATTTTCTGCAATGTACCAGGGGCTTTATTTTAATCAGTGGGAGCTGTCATTTGGTCACCTTTTTGTTAATAGTGTTATTGATTATAAATCTCACAGAACTTTATAGAATTAGGGGAAACCCCTGAAGCAAACCTTTTTCCCTAAAGAACATTTTTTCTATAGGCCAAATCCTCAGGTCTTTAATTGGCTCTTACTCAGTCCTTACTTAGGCAAAATGCAAACTGGATTATGTGGTGGTCTGAACACAGATTGAGTGGGTGCCTCTGGACTCAGTCTAGGTGGGAGTTTTTGCTTGAATATGGTCAAGAAAGTTGTAAAAGTTCTTTCCCCAGTAATCAGAAAATCTTCATACCTACATCTTTAATCTGCATGTTGCATAGCACTGGAATAATTTGGGACTTTTTTCCAACCATCCATAAATTTAGCCAGTCAGAAAAAAAGGTACAATTTCAACAGTCAGAAAATCTGTAAATAAATTAAAATGTTCATAAAATTGGGGAGAAATAAACTGTATGTATTCTGACATTTGTCATCATTCAGAATTACTTCTTGTATCATAAAACTACACTGATCATGATTTTATCATTTCTATTATTGCATGTGCCCAAAGAACCCAACTGACCAATTAACTGTAGCTAACACAATTGCATAAATCTAAATTCAAGCATACAGGATTTCAGGAGTGAGTATGCACCTTTGTGACATTATTATATTGTTTATGGCATTTTTAGTGATGTCGGTAAAAAGTTTTCTGTATCAGTTAAAAAAAATCAGCTTCAGATCTTCATGTCAGTAAAAATCTATAATGCAAGGTTGGCAACCCTGTTTCAACTTCACCCTCATGTGAGAGGCTGCAGTATGTATTGGCTGAAAAACCAGCATGCTTGAGTCTTGCTTTCTGCAACCCCTGAGGCCTGGAGGTAT
The DNA here is from genome assembly GCA_007922195.1 of Podocnemis expansa. NCBI lineage: Eukaryota > Metazoa > Chordata > Testudines > Podocnemididae > Podocnemis > Podocnemis expansa. Next base: position 9,969,065 of record ML682036.1, read on the forward strand.
AGAGATGGGGGGTTGTTGCTATCATCTGTTGGTGACCAGGGAATGAGCAGCTTAGAGCTGCTTGTTAAGTGGTTTACCGTGCACTCCAGATAGACAAACACTGGCTAGGAAGCAGCTCTCTGCCATTGCCTATTGGTGAGCAGAGGAAAAGTATGGCTACAGAGAGTGCATCATTTGCTTGAGATTTCTTTCCAGAAATCCTCCTTTAGGGACTCACCAGCATTGTACATGAACTCTGAATTGGTGGTGTAGTGGGTTGAGCTGAAAGTGAGAGGGAGACAGGTGCAGGGGGGGGGCATTGCTACCTTAGGACCAGGGCTCTGTTCAAGGGTCCAATCTGCCATTGGCCCTTCAAAAATAATGCACAAATGACTTTGGGAGGAGAGCTGATGCTAAGGTGGCACGTTCCTGAGTCTGCAGAGGACTGCAACAGAGTTGAGTGAACCATGGTGAAGGTCTCCTACCCAGGCACCTGGAGAGCTGAAATTACTATGAGTGGATCAGGTTGGGGGGAATCAGGACTAGGCCAGGCAATACTTCCCCTTGGGGTTGGAGACAGGCCTGCACAAGCGCCCTTAAGGACTGTGCTTCTATGCTACCCACTGATACCAAGCCATTAGTAGGATTTGGTGGAGGGAAAAGAGGGACAATGATATGTTAAAGGGACATTTGTTTATCAGATGGTTGCACTGGCATGCAAAGAACCGAGTTTATCAATGGGTTTAGCAAAGGTAAATCAAGCCAGACTTTTTAAATAAGATGTAGTAGGTCTAATCTATTTGGACTTCAGCAAAGCATTTACTATGGTAACAAAAGGGAAGTTACAACTTGTGCTGGCGAAGATTGTGATTAGTTCCAGAAAAGTAAGGAACTGGTGAAATGGGAGATGATGACGGGTTGTGCTAAGAGGAGTTCTGTTGGGCTGGAGGGAAGTTATCAGTGGAGTTCCTCAAGGGTCAGTCTCAGAATGGATCATATGTCATATTGCATTAATGACTTTGGTACAGAAATTCCAGGGGCAAACCAGTGTTCTCTTAAAGAGTGGGCCCAGCGAGTACTGATTTGGATGGAGGGCGGTGGGTTTTTCCCTGGGGCAGAACCTATGATTTGGAGCAGTGTGTGTGTGAAGCTCCTTGGAGGAGTTCTGCTGCAATTCTCATTCAGAGGTGGCTTTTGTGCCCTGTGTCTCTGTGGCAGTGAGAGGCATCGAGGGCTCAAGAGCCCATGGGGCCACCCCCACCTGCAGCAGCAGAAATTAAAGTGTTTTCCCACATTGATTCTGTGTTTACTTGGCCCAATAACATTTTCCTGTGGTTCATACACAGACTCAGTGCTTGTTAAGTAGAGAAATATTTTTACCCATTATTTAGAGAGGGACTCCTAGATATTTGAAACTGGCCCTTGTTGATGCTGATAACACTTGGCAAAAGGGGTTTCCAGAGATTTCTAATGTAAGGGGGGAAAATATTTCTTAAATAGCTGCCTAGCCTTGACCGCAGCCCAGTTCAAACTATCCAGGTCCCTTTGGAGCAGAGCTCTTATAACTCCCACAAAGGTTTTGCATGTTCAGATACCAGCAGATGTAAAAACCCCAATCTCCACAACCTTCGTTTTAATGGAAGCCTGAAAGAAAAGGCTGAAGTAGTTTCTTTAAAGGAATTTATAGGTGCATTTTCTTATTTGCTGTCACCTTTTCTTACAACCTTTTCACAAATGGGTAAGTCTTGTTTTGATTTATTTTATTTTACTATTTGCTGCCAGAGATGTTTTGTTTTCCTGTTGGCTGATGCTGTCCATTCAGTCTATGGAGGATTAGCCTACACACTGTTGCTAGGTGGCCTTAAGCAAAGAAATAATGCAGATTATAGACTCTTGTACATGTCTGCATTCCTACAGTACATATCTCCTTTGTTAAGGGTTTTTTCTTTGTCCCACTCATGTTTTGTTATACACATGGCTTCAGGTATGTGTGATAAATTTCATGTAAAATCAGGAGATTCTCATGCCATTTTGGCAAAAAATAATGACTCAGAACATTGCAAAATGTAAATTTAATTTGACAGTACATTTTTAGGTATATCACAGACTATTTCTGTGCCTAGAGCTTGTCTCTTGCTCTTTTCCTAGCTCAAGCCTCTTTCCCATTTTTCTGTATTTAAATTTTCACTCTTGAGATCTAGATGGCAAAAAGAAACTTAAAAAGAAGGATTAATGATTCAGCAATGTAGTGTTGCAAAAAAACAAGGCAAGTGTGGTGATGAAGTTAAGAGTCCTTTTGTTAGACCTCTCTGTTGGGGCTGCAACTGAAACAATGCAGTTCCTGTGTGGGCATCTGACCATTAAAAAAAGCATTGGAGGGAGTCCAGGGAAGAATTGCAAAAATGAATAAAGGGTTGGAGAGATGGGTTGAAGAGGCAAGATTAAAAGAAGTAAATGCTTATGGTTTGGCTTAACAACAAAAACATGGAACATAAATGTCTACAATTATCTATTATATTTTGTACCAATGTAATGCTTTTCAATTCAAGTATCTTTAAATGTTGTACAGTACAACTAATTATCACACCATCTCTGTGAATTACAGTTATTGTCACTTCCATTATATAGAAAGGGAAGCTTAGCCAAAATGGGGGTGAAGGCCTTATTTTCATATCTGTGAGGTTATTCTCACATGCACATTTACCACGACACTGCGCACATGTAATAGCTGTAACTGTCTGTAGATATGAAAATTGAGTCCTATCTCATGACCCCAAAGCTCTATAGGAAATGAATAACAGAAGTCCCTGTGTCTTCTATGAATCTTCACTCCTGGAACCAGTCAGGTCCTTTGTATCACGGCAAAATCTTTTCACTGATATATTTTCTATTAGCTGAAAATAATAAAATGAGGACTTGCATTTTTTAAATAGATCATTTCAGTAGTACTTGTCCCTTGGAGTTGTATTCTGACAGATCTATTCTGTTGTTGAAGAATCATTTTGTTGCATTTATTGCTGGTTTGTTGGTATTATGGTTTTGGTGTTGTGTTTTGATTTCACTCACTAATGTAGAAACTCTTCATTAGTATTATTTATCAAACATTTGTATTCCTAATCCTCTGATTAGAACTGAGCAAATAATTCATAGTGAATAAATAATGTGATAACAGTGACTCTTTGGCTGAGTTTTCCTTAAAATTTATTCTGATATCAATTTGAATGGTTTTTTTTGAAAATCTATCTATTGACTGAATATTTTGTATTAGAGCCCTATTGTGTAGTTGTGATTGATCACATAAATCACATGATATTGTTTCTGTTCCATGGCTGAGTGAGTTCAGAACTATTTCAAGTGTGAAGACTCATACATGCAAATTTAAATGTCAGTTTTTATGAATATTCAATATGACTAAAACGTGCTTGTTATTTGATTATGGCCAGCAAAACTTAAATCACTTGAATGTGAAGTTCACTAAAATTCAAACGGCCAGAAGCAGTGCTGAAGTGACTTCATTTAAATTACAAACAATATGAGAGAAAACCATTATTAATAATTATTATTCCTTGCCCAACTCTAAGCCCAATCAACAGATCCATGGCCATGTGACCTAAGGAACTACAGAATGCTTACTGGAGATGTATTTTTTTCCCCCATTTTGTTTTTAGACTTCGCTCACATGTTAAATCTAGCAGTTTGTATTAATAAAGTAGGTTTGTCTGAAATGCCCACAGAATTTTTTTCTACAGACGAAGGGTGGATTTTATATATATACATTGCAAAGCTCTTGTATATTTTCTTCTGAAGTTCTTTAGTTTAGTCACCCCCATACAATCAGCATGCAGCACTGTAAAGATCCACAATACATGAGAACAAAGTCACAAATGGAGATGAGATCCAGTTGGACGTGGGACTTGAAATGTTTTGCAAACACAGATAAAGATAGGAAAATTTCTTTTTGATGACGTAAAACACACAAGCTAATTTGAGAGGGGAGAGATAGTGTTGTAGTCAGGGGGTAAAGTATAATTTGGTGAGCCCTGGAATCCTCATAACCGGCTGGGCCCCCTTCCCGCATGGGTGGACCCCTGTCCCGCATTGGCCCCCTCCCACACCCAAAATATCCATTCCCCTATTCCCAAAATCCACCCCAGCCCTCAAATACCCACCCCAAAATCCACCTCTTGCCCCCAATACCTACTCCCAATACCCACCCCCAGCACCGGCAGTGCGCTGGGCCGGGAAACTGCAGCCTTCACATGTGCAGGGGAGCCCACCCCCCTCCCCTGCCCTGCCAGAACATGGCAAAATCCCGTTCTGGGGCATCCTATTTTCAGGGGCCCAGTGTTCGGGGCCCTGGAATGCAGTGTTCTGGCACCATTTTCTATTTTTAGGGGGTCTGGAAAGCTGAGCCCCTAAAAATAGTGGGCCCCGAAACAGCGTTCTGGGCCATTCCAGCATACTTTAACTCCTGGTTGTAGTTAAGACAATGGACTTGGCAATGAAAGACCTACATTCAAATCCAAGTTCTACCATTGTCTTTTTGTGTGACCTTTGGTAAGTAATTTAAACTTGTTGTAGTTCAGTGGCTTGTCTGTTTAGTATCAAAGGAAAATTAAAATGCTTATCTTTTCTTCTGGTCATGGAAGTTGTAGAAAAGCAAATAAAAGAGTTGAAGCTGAATGTCTAAAAATGAGACAAGGAAGCACATGGGCGCAATGATTTAGACTTGCAAGATTATTGCTTTGCACTGGGGTCGGGGAAGGGCAACATTTTGCTGCTTCCAAGGTATCTTAAGAGATAGGAAGATGGATCTATGTACTGGCCAGTGACTGACTATACCAGTCCCAAGTTGACACAAGATAGCTTTCTCCCCCTGAGAGCAGAGCTAAATGACAAAGCCTCCCTGGTTAGCTGCTTCATGAATAGCAATGCCTAAAAATGTAAACTCACGTATTTATTTTAAAGTAAATTCTGACCAGGTCCTTTCCTGAGTGCCACTTGGCATCCTGATGGACTGTTCAGTCAACGGAGGAAATACAGTATGGGCAGCAAACATCCCCCACAGAAGGAACCATTTCTATTTGTAACAGAAAAGGCCATCTCTTGACTTGATTTCTCTACTATAGCTGCTAACGAGTGCTAAGCATGGTAGTGATGCTGTGATGGGAACTTTGGTCTAACATGAATTAGACTCCTTTCAGACATACAATAAAAGAGTCATCAAATGGTAATAAATTTTGGTCAATAGTAACAGATTTAAACCAGCAACCCAAACGTAAAATTCAGTGATGCTTGTGTGCTAAGTCATCCTACCCAAAAATCTTTGCACCCCATTTCCAATTTCCTGAGCCAGAGCCAGTTTTGAGAAAGTTCTTGAAGGTGAAACAAGTGCTTTTCCTTTCGTTACTTGAGGTATGAAAGCTAGAAGACACCTCTAATGGACTTATTTAAGGTTATTTTGACTCCTGGATATGAATATGGAGATAATGTTAGGTAACTTCAACCATGTAACAGTCAAATAACTCTCGCATTTGGTCAGTATATTTTGTGGAAGTTTTCAAAATAATGTTTTGTTATCCTTGCTCATGCTGGCTGCTCAGAAAAATTGCTAACTAAACTGTCCAAATGAGAGACTGAGCAGAATTTAGGCAGCCAGGTGCCTCACAGAGCTGAAAAAGTATATGGGGATAAGGGGATGTGGAACCTGTGGCCATGATTGTCGCAAAGGACGGAGGTGCATGGGAATCATGAAAAACCCATGATCTTGGGTGACATGATTTCAACTCTCACATTGTTGAGGCAATCTCTTAAAGGTAAAGTGCTGATTATTTGCTTTGTCTGTTTGCAATAGGGGAAAGCTCAGATGAGCCAGGAAGCTCGTAGGATCCTAACTTGGGGATTGCAGATGTCTGAAGATCATGTCTATTACTCGTGAAAAGCTAGGAATCCTGTGTATGCTAAGACACACAATTTCCCCCTCTCTGATATTGAAACAGTAGTAAATAAATGACTGTATCAGGACCATCCTAATTAGTTTATTTAACTTTTTAATCTGTTTTTCAGACTCTGAGTCAAAACAAGGAAAAGCATTATTGTTACGTTTCAAATTCTGTTGTGGCTCTGTGGTAACTTTGGATTAATAACTGATACAGGAGCAAAAGTCTACCAACCATCAGGCCTATTAATCCCTAAATTGTTGGTACAGATGTTAAAGACTAAAAGATTTACAGGTAAACAATACTTCTGCATTTCCTAAGTCACTGTCTTTTGGTCTGCTATTTCTTTTTTTATGGTAAGACCTACTTCAGCGTGTTGAGCAGCTTAAAACTGGCATGAAAAATACTGCCACTCTCCAAGAATCAGGCTGGGGTTTTCAAAGGAGCCTAATTGAGTTAGGCCCCCATTTCCCGTTAAAAGTCAATCAGAGTTGGGAACTTGACTGTCTTAGTCCCAACCTAAATGCCTAGTGTAAAATTTCTAATGCATTTCAATAAGGCTTCATGAATGAAAAATGGAATTCTGGATATAATCAAAACTTTCTTAACTTTGAAAAGTTTGTGCTGGGTTTGTACCATGCCAGTAATACTTAAACCCTTGGTTAATCACTGTTTATATCACACTGAGAATGTGAAGCAGGATATAAATGCTATACCTTATTACTATTGATTGTTCATAAGGATTTCTCTTGTGTGTAGCATGGATGAATGGGTTAATCTTATTAATTATATATCGCAAAGTAACTAACTGGATGTTTAATGTTTCTGTTTAGATACTGCACCTAGAGCATCCTTGCTATCTGATTACCATGTTCTTTCTAGAGAGGAATGACTTTCATATTCAGTAAAACATTTAGTTTAATATGAAGTCTAGCAGTAGAACTGTCATTCAAATTAAACTAGTTTTAGTGATCGTAGACCTTATTCTGGTCCTGCACAAAATAATATAACTCTGTTGACAAAATGGAATTATTTCTGGTTTACAGTCATTTTAACTAAGATCAGAATTAAGCCCTGTGTTTGGAGAACCAGACACTGTGTCACCTATGAATTTGCTCCCTGTGAGCGGGTGAGAGCAGTGCTATTAGAAATCCAGATCAATAAACCAGTGTAATAGGAGTTTGTAGCCTAAAAAGGGAAAAGTAGTTGACCTGGGCATAATGCAAGAAGCCCTAGGACTTCATTAGGAGTGCAGCAGGTCATCTCTTGGGCTCCCATAACATGGCAATGAATATTAAATAATTTTTTAAAAAAAGTTTGCCCTGTGACAGAATGCAAGGCAGTCCCTGAGACACATTGTTTAATGAGTTGTACTGTCCTCTCCCATACAATGCCTCTTTTGACATTATACCAAGATTAGAAGGATTAGCATCTGCCATTTAAAAAGTTACTACAATTAATAATAATAAACGGCAGCCTGGAATTAATTCCTGATTGTTCGACACTCCAGAACATTGAGCTGTTGTGGCAATTGTCGCTGTTATGTGCTTTGGACCTCACCTATTTGCACAAGATTTATAAACATGTATAGTAACATGGGTTTTTTTGAAAGTGCCAAAAGCACATGCACGCTTTCTTTTTTAACTCAGTTTCACAATCACATGCTTTATAGTTTTGTGTTTGCAAGGTTTGAGTCTACTCAGACTTAAATTAGCCTATACCAAGAACAACAAGTTCATTGGAAATCAAAGTAGGTGCAATGGGGTAAAACTAGGTTATATGATGCTGTCCAATTTCCTCCTAGTCTCACCCCTTGTGCCTTGCTGTTTATGGACCTCCAGCATCTTCCAGCATCTTCCTTTTCTGCATTTTGTACTGGTGTAAGTCTTCATAGTTCTATTCCTCTGTGCCCTCCTGTTGCTCTGATCCACACCAGATCTCTGAACTCCTCCTGATCTTCCTGACGTCCTTTCATCCCTGATGCTCTGAACTTCCAGCTCACCTCCTGCTCTCCCGAATCTCTTCCTCCTCCTCCTGTTCACCTCTTCTCTGATCTCCCCTCCTACTGCTTTGGCTTTCTCCCTGCTTCTGTTGCTCTGCATTCCTGTTGCTCCTATTCTGACACATTCCTACCTTCTCACAGCTCCTGCTGCTTGATCTTCTTCTCTTTGACTCCTGTTGCTATGGACCTCCTCCTGCCCTCTGCAGCTCTGAGTTCCTTGCTGGGCCAGCAGGTCTGAACCTCTGCTTCTTTCTTGTCTTCTCCTGTACTACCAATAAACTAATTAAAAGCTGTCCCATCCAAGCGCTAAAGACCAAGGATAACTGAGACCTATCACTTTAAATACAAAAGCAGCACCATTCTGTTTTCAGTGAAAAATTTTGACTAATACATTAGATATTTTTCATTGAAGAGCTAACAAATTGTCAAATCACACTGGTTTCTGTAAAGGACACTATGAGTTTGAAAGCATAAAAAATCAGAAGTATGTTCAGGCACAACACTTTCTATTGAATGCCTCAGCTGGTATCTGCAAACTTAAAAACAGATATTTCACACAGCAATAAGAGAGAGACAAAGGCAAGTGATGGGAAACTTCCTCATGTGGGGGAAATGATGCAAATGACTTTGCCCAAGGTGCTGTCCACTGAACAAAGTAAACAAACTGGAAACAAAATAGAGAAAAAAAAATCTCTAATCACAAGTAGTGTGTACAACTTCACTCATCCTTTCTCTAGTTGGATTTTTATTTTATTATTTTTATAGGCAGTTTGGTTACATAAAAATGTACATATATTTTCTGTTTTAGAAAGCATGACTGTATAAACTATGGGGACTTGAGAGACTTGTGTTTTGTTTTGGTAGGACTCTTCTTTTTTAAATGTACACACAGCTATGTGTTTATACCAGAGGAGACAAGATCTAAGAATAGCACTTTGTAAGTGGAGGAAAGGTGGTGAGCTATGTGATGGTTCCCCTAGTTCCTATGGGAGTTTGTTCCATAATTTCAGACTGGCGCCCAAGAAAGCACTCTGCTGTTTAGACGAACCATATGTTTGTTATATAGGTATATGAGCGTGTGTACACTTTTAACAGTGATCCTGGATTCATAAATACCTGTCTAAGATGTTTGTGTGCTCCTGAGAAATACATGATGGTGTCAGGCCTGAAGTTTTGCTACCTATATAGTTTTAAAGGAAGAAAAAAAACCTTGGCAGTAATAAATTCTTCAAATACAGATACATATTTTGTTTCCGTTTAAAAAAAAATCTTAATCAGCTACATCTTCTCTGGGAAACTCTCCTATCTTTAAAAAACCCCTAAGGCTAAAACCCTTCCTAAAGTTGGATGACTACAGGCCTGGTCATGTGGAAAGCAAGGAGGAAGACTAATGAGTGACGGACAGGGACTGTCATCAGTCAGATGATTTTTAACCAGACATCAGTGGGCCTCAGCACAGGAAAATAAATACCACACTTCTGGAAAACCCCTCCAGATTTTGCAGGGCTGAAATCAATGAGGTTCAATGAAAAGATTTTATAGAAACTACTCTAAAATCTTGTACAATTGAATAGGAATGAGAGCCTTTCCCTGTGTTTTTGATATCATCCACAGAATTCAATAGCAAGGATATAATTTTTCATTAATTTCTATAGAACTTTTCCACAGGGTGAGTATAAATCAAGAATAAAAGCCAAATGTTCTCAAAATTGCCACCTGCTCCAAACCACAAGTTCATTCAAGTTACTGTACCAGCTCAGAGGGGGAGCTGTAAATATCTTAATATTAAAAAATTAACCTTCTTCTAAAAGGTCCATTTTACAATTGCCTGGTGCCTTACTTTGCATCTGAATGGTCTATTAGTCAGCCTCACCACATGGTATGTCTTGCCTTATTGCTTAATAATACAGTGAAAGGAGAGATGGGAAAGAAGTGTGAGTGGAAACTGTTGATTCTGTAGAACAGCATTTGATTCTTGTTTCAGTTTCCTCTTCTTTAGCACAAAGGGGAAAGGGAGGAGGAAGTGGCAGCAGCCACTTGGTCTCAGCTTCCAGTGTAACCCAGAGGCACCAGTCCTCCCTAATATCAAAACAGAGCTTCATGTTAAACCATCCTCTGATCTTCTAAGAATCTGATGAAGTGGCATTTTCTCCCATGAAAGCTCATGCGATAAACAAATTTGTTAGTCTTTAAAAGTGCCACAAGACTCCTTGTTTGTTATGTTAAATCAAGCATCTTATCTTGTTGGGTCTGTTCTGCTCATTTTGAGCAGCTCTGGCAATGTAAATGCAGCACACACTGGCTGCTTGTCCCGCTTGGGGGACTTTCCCCATATATGGTATTCCTAGCAAATATGGAGCTGACATAGCTGGTATAGTAACCTTGGAGAGGAAGGAGTTAAAACCATGGTTGGTGAGTCCCAGGAGAGCCAACAGAAATGGAGTACAGGTGTTTGAATTGGAGCAGTAGCCCTGCTGGTTCCTGTTTGGTGGCAGCAGAGCTCCTGGAAGGATCAGTAGGAGGCCAGAGAGACGGGCCTGGAGGATCCAGCCACAATCTGGCCTAAGGTGGGCTCAAGTCTGTAACTGACCAAGAGTGAGTAGAATAGGGAATGTTTACCTAGATGCTGTCAGGGTATTTCTTTGTTTTGGTTCATTTTTGGATTCTTCCATGCTGAGCACATGTACTTCTTCCTAGTATCCTGTAACTACCTCAGTTAAATCCTGGAAAAGCAGCTGTCTGTGTTCCTTATCTGTTCTTAATTGAAGAATTTACCCTTCTAAAATAAGCACTGGTTCTGTGTCCTAAAAGGCAAGAAGTTTTGTGTGCATGTGCCTCAGGCTGCACAGCCAACTGCTAAAGTGGTTTCTGTTCCCTTTTCAGCTGATATCACAGCTGGGGTTCAATCACTCTCCTGAGGGTGGAAGAAAAGCAATTGAGGGTAACTCAGAGGAAGGAATTCCCCAGTGCACCTTGCTGGGTTTTCAAGAGGTTTTTGCATTTGGGTGGTGGCAGCAATGCCACTCCAAGGCCAGGAAACAAGTCGCCTTGGAGAGTTTTTAGACAAGGCTTTAAGGCCAGTGGGTTTTAAGGCCTGTTGCAGGCCTGCACCTTCTGCACTCAGAGTACCAGAGTGGGGAAACAGGCTTGACAGCTGGTTTCTGTGCGTCTCCCTGTGAAGCCCTAGTGTGACTTGCATGTGAGCACCGGCAGAAGGTATGGCTGGAGCTCGTTTTCTAACTAATTCCAGCAGGTAGAAGGCAGCTTGGAAGCTGTTACCAGCTGTTCGACCTGAGCAGGTTTAAATGAAACAAAGGTTAAAACACTCACTGTTGCCTGGTACTTTTGCTACTGCTCTTATTGGAGGAGCAGACCTAGTGTTAGTGATGGCGGGAAATTTTCAGGAGAACATGGTTAGTGTGAACACCACCCGTTAGGCACACTCTTTATTATTATAATAATGCTACTTAGCAATTTCCCAAGGATTTCAAAGCACTCTGTGGACGTGGATAATTGTTGTTATCCCCATTTTGCCTGAGGAAATGGAGGCACAGAGACATGATTGATGTGAGTTGCCCAAGTCTACATCAAATCCGTGGCACAGCAGGGAATGTAACCAGGCTCTCCTCTTTCCTGTTCCCAGTCTTTCCAGGTGCTTCCTTTCTTCTGCGTCCAGGGAGATACCTAATACAGTGGGAGGCTTTGAAAAAATACATGATTGTTTTCACTCTAACGATGGTTTCCTATTCTAGAATGCTATTTTTAAAAACAAAAAAACACAAAACCACAGATTCTGGCTATAGAGTTGTTTTGCAGTTTATGCTATGGTTTTGAATATAGCCCAGGTTAGGACTATATGAAAGCTGTTCCCATCAGATTGGTGTTTGGTTGTGTCTGTCAATGGCATTTCTAAGATGCCCATTACTGTGGTATCAAATCATCCTTCTCCAGTTCCCAGCAGACAAATGCCTTTCTTATAGGGCCTCCCGCCACACTGGTACTGAAAAAAATCTTGTTAGCATTTTCAGCCTAGCCTGAAACAAAACTATCTTGTACTCCTAGAAGTGGTACTTCTCTGTAAGTGCTGGGATGTCTTGACAGGGAAAGCTTTCACTGCCACTGTCTGTGCTGAACCACTTCTTTGGATAAACTGAGGACTTGCACTGCTGGAGTTTTAATTTGAAGCCATATCATGAATATTAACTAGCTGAGCAAATGATACATAATAAAACACCCACAGGCTCTGATGCACATGTGATGAAGAGAGGTAACTCTTAGCACATGGCACGAGCTTGTAAAAGAGCTAAAATAACAACTCTTACTATATGAATAAGTGTTAATTTAAAGTCAGTCTGGTATCGGGGAGAAGATAGTTCTCCATTAGTTATGTTGAAGGAGTTAACGGTTCAAGTCAAAGATTTATTTACCACATAGTAACTGAGCATAAACTGCAGAAAAAATGGCATCAGACTGTATCATTTTCCCTTATGTCCATAACGTCACTGGTCATGTTAGGTTATGGCTGTTTCTTACCATACAGTTATATTTTCACATGACAGCTTGCATAAAGACCCTTGCAATATAGTTTACAGAAACTTGTATGAATCCTCTGCTTACTTTCCAAATATACGGTGCTGGAAAAGGCAAGCTCTTGAAGGGAATTCTGTCAAGAATTGCTTATCCTCTGGGGTTGACTGTCCTGCCACACCATTTCCATGTAAATGAGCCTGAAATAAGCATGGCTGTCAATATCTTTTGGAGGGAGCAAAGTGTTTGTAGGGTGCCTTACGCTATAACTGCTTGCCTGTACCTTGGCAAACAGCTATGTGACTCCTGCGCTGTCAGTTGGATGTGTCATAATTAATGTTAGCACTGGTGCATACCAGAGTTACTCCTCCAAAGTCAATCGCTGCACCATTTACATCTGTGCTGAATGCAGCCTATATATCTTTGTTTGAATTAAAGGAAAAATGACTGGCACAAGTCCAGTTAACACACCATTGAAAAGCAATTTAAAATGACCACATTTCTTAGTACTCTATAAATCCTAACCAATGTATGAAATCATATGTTGTCATGCATCTGTAATGTATATTAATTCTGCACATAATAAAATACCTTTGAAACTAAGGTAACCCTCCCTCAGTTTGCTCCTGGGCAACAGCATGATTCATCCTTACTGTACCTTCCCAAACTATTAATCTAATGCTCTTTCACCAAGACCATGCGGGGTAGGAATAATAACAGATCCTCAAATGAAGCATTTTCTTCCTATCCCGCCACGGAAACGCCTCCATTTCCTGTGTCTTTCTCAGTATCCTGAAATTCACGCTATGTTACACACCTCTGTTAAGACTGAAGTATGGGATGCCAGTTATTTAGTTTTGTAAAACATTCTGAGGTGTTAAGTGAAAGCACCATAGAAACAGAACTTGTATTGTTGTAAGTGCTTTTATTTAGGTCTTCCGCTGCACTCTGAATGCCACCTGCCTTTGTGTGTTCTGGTCCCATGTTTATCTTGACGATGCCTTTGTGTTCCCTATTTGACATATTTTACTGTAAATAAAGAGCAACACCATCTTGCAACTGTATCCACGGTGACATTTGACTCTCGGCTGAAAGTGCATTGTGTGATGTGTTTTGGAAACATTATCTCTTTTTAGGAACTAATCCAGTCCTTTAATAGATTCCAGTGTGTGACTGTGTTTGTTTGCAGATTTAAAAATATCAGGTGTTAGACCACCTCTTTATCAAACCCCAAACCAATTATTTTAATCCAAAGAAGAGAATAACATTTTAAAACTCTTGAATTAGATCTGCATGGCTACAGGGCGGTCTCCCTCAAACACGGGTGTTGCTTTAGATTTAGATTCCCTCAAACACAGGTGTTGAGTTAGATGTTAGACTGCTTACAGTATGATATGAGAATTTCCCTATATTTCTCCCAGACAATATTCAGCATTTCTTAGCTATGGTTTTATTTACAAAACATTCTTATAATTTGAGGTGGTTATTGGTGCTGGATATTCCACAATTAAGATTAGCCTGTCTGTGGTGGGTATCACTTTTTTGCCTTTATATAATTCTACAATTTTAAAAATAAAGATCATGGTAAAGTATGTGTCTCAATCCCATCTAGTGCTGGTCCAGACAAAAGATGACAACCTACTGCTGCAGTCAGTTGTTCTACTGGCTCCAGGAGCAGAGGTCTTTATCACCGAACTAAAGGTTTCCACTCTGCTAAGGAGCTATGAGGACGTCAAAATCATGCCACATGACAGAATTCCTGATTTATCAGTTTTGTGTTTTAAAAATGTCATAAATGACACAACCCCCCCAAACCTATGGTACAGGAACAATAATAAGGCTGCAACGTTAAACACTCATTGAATGTAGTGCTCAGGCTATATTCACTGCATGTTATTTAAAACCTGCCCTGAAGACAAAAATTATTTTCTTCATGGGCTTTTTTCTAAAAGGCTCATCAGTACAGTGTCTGAGTGCTTCACAAACACCAATGAGTTTATCTTCGCAATAGCCAGTGAAATTGGGGGAATGGTTATTACTCTCATTTTACACATGGGGAACTGAGGCATGGTGGACTGAGGAATGGTGACTATGTCTACACTGGCATATTAGTCCAGACTAAGCAAGTTTAGTCCGGACTAATTTGGTCCATGTCTACACTAGCCTTTGGCTAATTCGAACTAAAAAATTTCTTAGTTTGAACTAGCCAAAGCTTAGTTTGAATTAGTTAGTTCGAATGGTTAGTTCAAACTTAGCAGTTAGTTCAAATTAGTGCAATGTAACTGTGCTTTCTAGTTTGAACTAAAAAGCTGTGGTTAGTCTGAACTAACCAGGAACTGCTTAGTTTGGACTAAGGAAGTTTCTGATGCAGACATAGCCAAAGAGATTAAGATGAAAAGCATGCCGCCCAACTTGAAGCACTTCAGGCCTGATTTTTCTCAAGGCATCAGGCATCATCTAGTACTTTGTGTGTTCATAAATACTTTGTATGCTGGGAGTGCTTACCACTTCTGGAAATCATATTTTAGGGTATTAAGTTGGACATCCAGAAAATCACGAACATGTAATTGGTGGCCACCTATGAAAAGTTAGGTGTAAGTGACTTGCCCAGCATCACATAGGAACTCTCTGGCAAGAGGCAGCAATAGAATCTGATTCTCCAGGGCCACAATCAACAACCTTAACGATAAGGCTATCGTTTCTTTTACTGCAATCCCTTGTCTCATTCCACAAACACTTTCCAACTTCTGCAACAAAATGAAGCAGGGTCCTTCAAACAAGTTTTCTTCACTCACACCTTTTTCATGTCCGGAACCCGTCCATCCAGTGCACTGAATGAGGCAGTGAGGGTCCACTGGAAAAATAAGCTGTGATTATACAATTCAAGAGTGTATCAGAGTGCATACACAGAAGGGGGGCTGAATTAAGGTTGCACAGATGTCCTTAATTCTGTCATTTCCTGATTTTGAAGTGCTTGACTTTGCAGCCTTAATAATGTTCTTTTAACACAGCTTTTTTGTGTGCAATATATATCCAAATATACCCCTTATGTAGTGGTGCTGATGCATATTTGACCACCTCACCTGCCTTCTGCCTACTAATACCCCATACACCCTGGATTTACTGAAACGCAGTTTTTCTGCAACTTACATGACATTTATACTAGAATACAAACTGGTGTCGTACATAGCACATATACATATTTGTACTTATTATATGACCTGGATTCATCACCTGTGAAGTGCATGACTAACCCAAACACATGCTAATAAATCATTATGCCCACCATCATATGTTGAATTTTCTAGTTCAACCCTTCTCACAGATCTAGAGCCAGTTAATTATATGGCATTTATTATTATACTAAATATCCAGAAACAGGATTGGCATTCGATCTATTATTGTGGTCTGTTGTTTGGTGGGGAGTGTTTTCATTTGATTTTTGGCAAGAAGTGTAACTATGAGCTCTTCAAATTGTTTTCAAGGATGCATTTAGTCTAAATGAGCAAAAAAGGAGGAGGCAAAAGATAGCATATTGGTGAGATTCTACCTGTGGTTTTTTGGGAGTCAGTCTTGCAGGGTGATGAATAGATGATGCTGTGCCTGCTATAACACAAAGATTTCTTAAAGGTCATAGTAACTGTAACTCAAATTATTCCTGTAGTTAATTTCAGAAGTTTTCTGCCTTAAATAATATTTATTTATCATACATGGCAGTTTCTCTTTGTTTTATTTTGTACAGCAGTCAAGAAATGATTCAAGATCTCCCTATATTTACCTAAGTTGTCATTTAATTGATTAATTATGCAAAAGATTCTACTGTAGGGGGTTTCCATACTTCTTAAAACCCAGTATTTTATTTTGGGTAGTAGTGGATTACCCTATTTATTATAGCTCTGATGGACAGCTGAACCTGATTTCTCTTATCACTTGTTATGTACATTTAGCCACTAAAAATACTATACGGTTGGGGGAGGGTACATTACAGATTTTCTTCTACAAAATGACTCTTGTAGGTGAGGAGAAAGAACAACGTCTAATATGTTAAGATATGCCCTGGCAGTTGTGATGGCCTAGCATTTGCAGGCACTAGCAAGTCAGGGGAACTTTGAAAAGAACAAAGAACTCTACTGGTACAATCTCTTCCTGGAAAATGCAGAAGTTGGCTGTGTGCATAAAAAATAGTTCACAGTGGTTGCATATGGAATAAGTAAGCAAAAAATTCACTCCAAAATTCTAAGTCAGTCCTAATGAACGGCAATGTTATCAGTTTGGCCTACCTGAAAAGCGTGTGCATCCTAAAATTTCACAACTGTAGTGCCAATGTTCCCTCTAATTTTTTGTAGGCTGTGTGTGCAAAAAATTGCTTTGTGTGTGCTAATATTAGCACTGTTGAATTTTTTTGTGTGTGCTTTATTTTGTTGGGTGTGTGGGTTTCACAACCTGTGTGCCTATGCACACAGCTTGGAGGGAACAGTGAGGTGACAACAGTGAGAACATTGTGCAAACTGTCTAAAAGGGTTTTGGTCATGTCTGTCTAGCTCTGCTCAGGGAAGCAGTAGACAACTTTGGGGGGTAAATCACCAACATTTTGCTTATGCTAGCGTTCCCACTAGTGGAACTTGAACCACTTTTTTAGGGAGGAAAAGCCTAATGTAGACAAAGCCTTGAAGATGTCACCAGATTCCCCTAATTAAATTCTGTCTTTGGACAAACATCTGGAAGACATGCTGAATTAAATGAGTTGCAATTATGCATCCAATGGCAAAATTTGGCTTCTCTGTGAAAGTACTGGATAGCGTGTCTCCGAGAGAAGTGTGCAACCCGTTTGCTAAATATTTATTGCAACTTTCCTACCATGGCTTGTTTCCATCATTGCCTTGGAAGTACAGAGGGAGCAAAAGCTGCAGGGTATTTTTTATTACTGGTAAATGCAATAATAAGCAATGGCTAGTCATCTAATAATGAAGATACAAGCATAAAAAAACCATAATAGTTGTTTGCAGTTCTCTTTTTCACAAAGCATAATGTGCATAGGTGTCAACTAAGTGCAGTCCCACAAATTCTTCGTAAGATAATGATGTGATCATTGGTGCTGGAGAATTTGGATTCCCCCGACTGTACATAGAGGTCAGTCACTTATGACAGAAGTTACACTTCTGTCATGTTTGGTACATTACTGTTGTTAAAGTATTTCATGTAGTTTAAGGATCTATTAATAACTGGTATAGACTACACAAGAATAAAACTACATACATACCTAAATGGTATTTTAAACAGAGAACATGCCATCCAAATTCTGTAAAGGCACCAAGTTCTGTAAAGTCAATAAGAGCGGACAAAATCTCTTTTTTTTCCGCCTGTGGTTAAAGATCTCCTGTACTTTTACAATACTCTGCACTTTGCATTTTTATTAAAATCCCCCTGAATAAAGATGTAAGACCTCTGAGACAAAATAGGTAATAGGTTTGAAACAAAAACATTTTATTAAACAAGCATATGCAGCTGCTGTAGTGCTAAAAACTCCTCATCTTAAATACTACAGTAAAGTCTATCCCACCATCGGAAAGAACCTGTGTAAGAATGCCCTTACATTAGTGTAGGGCTGCTCAGACTTCAAAGGAGTTTCTAGTGGGTACCAAGGTGCGTCTGCTTGAGGGTGACTACAGGAATAGGGCCTTAGCTGACTCAATATACCCGTGTACGTACACCTCAACCGAATCTGGAAATCTTATGAACTCATGGCCTTAATTCTGCAAAGCATTTATGAATATGTTTAAATGAATTGCTGAATAAAGATCTCCTGATGAATAACACAATTCCCTATATATTTTTGGGACTAACGATATTTAAAAAAATGGATAAACATTGTTTGTTTCCTCCCCCCATGTGTTGTTTTGATTCCTTCATTGCTAGATATGAACTGGATACTTAACGGACCTTGGCACAGAACAATAGTCATTTTGGACTGTTTCTTCTTAGTCAACAGCGACGACGTCGGGATGGAACTATGGCAAACATGTTAAGACATGTTCTGAGTAGTCATCATCACAGGTCAGGATTTCACCATTGTGTGTTGTTAACAATTGTCTAGAACCTGATGTGGTTGCATAGTGCTTGATTCTGGTTTCACACCAGTTTTTATATTGCTATGTTGTTGTTAGCTGTAGTGGAGTTATTCTTGACTGACACTGGAAGTCGAATCAGGACCACAAGCTCTGTCAAACCCTTCCACCTTTATTTCAGGTTACCTGCTGTGCTCTGAAATCTAATTCTGAGCAGGCTGATGATGTAGGGAACTGTATCCTGAGTACTGCAAGGTTATGGGAAATGTGTTTTTACAATATTTTAATTGTATTATGGTAATCTGGTGTAATACTGTAGAAAGGCAGTGTATGCCTTTATACAGTACTACCTTTAATGAAACCAACAGCTTTTGTCAAATGAAATGATCACCACTAACTATCCATTAAAAGTCTGCCTGATGTATTTAAAAAATTTTTTTTAGCAGCTATGGTTCAATTGTTAAATGATAAATTAATTTACAATTTTAGATCTCATTTGGCAGTTGATGTAAAAGACAAAAAGATGTTTTTCCAACTGAAAATTGTTACCAAACATAAAATTTTAACATCCTTTAGGTAAACTCACTGCCACTGTGTTGTTTTAATCTTGGAGTCAGTTGAGTGATGCTGACAAACTGGCTGAGTGAGGATCAGACCCACAGCACCTGTTTTCAAGTATTTCTAACCTGTCCCTTATCACATTATCTAGGCACTAATGGTTCCACTCCACCACACATACTTTCTCTTTGGAAATCTAGCCCTTTCCTCTGTCTGGGTTTATTGATAGTGCAAGTCTAGCATGTGCTTGAAAACACAGTTCCATGAATTCAGTGTTAAAGGTTTGTCTTTTTCCTAAAAAGCTGTACAATAATCTTATGAAATTAACCCCCATTTTAGAAGCTGAAACTCATCAGTGATTGTTTATCTAATCTACCAACAGTAGCAGATCCAGCTCAGCATCAAGTGCTGTATACTATAATAAGAATAACATATTTTAAGATTTTTTTTTTTTTTAGAATACTTTCTAGCTGAGAAAAGCTCAGGAAAAATCAAGTCATTGTGGAATTGAAAGTACTGAAAAAAGAAGAGAAAATAATAAATCTCTCAACTCCGGTTTGCAGAAGGTA
>ML682036.1:9992383-10117383 GCA_007922195.1 Podocnemis expansa
ACTTCGTCAAACGCTTCAGCGGGATTTTCTCCCACGAAAGCTCAGGCGAAAAATAAATGTGAGTCTTTTAAGTTTCCAAGGGGATAAAGGTGTTAGTCTAGTCCAGCAAAAACAAAACAAAACAAAAAAACCAAGGACCATCTTCAAAGTATCTGAAGTAGTGGAATTTTCTCCCATGAAAGCTCATACAAAAAATAAATCTGTTAGTCTTGAAGTGCCACGCAACTCCTTGATAGTTGTTTTTTTGTTTTTTGTTTTTTTGCTAGTCTTTAAGTGCCACACAAGTCCTGGGTCTTTTTTCTATAATTGCTGCCAGACTTTCTCCCCTAACACCCCCCCCCACACACACACGTTGCTACCATGGCCAAGTGGTGGGTGAGGTTCTCCATGTGCCTAATGGTCCATTTTGGCCTTCAAGGCTATGAACGCAAGCCTGCCTAAAGAGAGCAGCATAGGTTGGTGTCTTTTAGTAACAAAGCAGTTGATTTGGGGGAAGCGATTCAGACAGCATCTGTGAATTCCCACATGGAATCTGTGTGGCAGACTGGATTTCCTGTGACTCTGATTTTTGTGTGCCTTTTAGTCACGTGCTGCTTGGTGAGTTGCTGTGGATGGTGTGAAAAGGTTGAGGAGCGATCCATAAAATTGTCTCTGGTCTCATGGGCACGAATTGGGGTGTGGTGAAGTTTTGTAGCCTTTAAAATAGTTTTTTTGAACACTGAAATCTGAATATTGCTGAGAATCCATGATGTTTATATAGCCTAACAAATTATTTTTTTTCCCTGGTGTTTTGAATATAGTGGAAATGACAATACCATGCCTATGTGATGATCACGTTCCCTTTTATGTCAAGTAGTTATGATTTGGAGCTTGTGAAGCCAGAGGTTACCAAAATGCACTGGGAAAACTATTGGGGGAAACTCTCTTAATTGGAGAACATATTACAACAGACCTATCATAGTGATGGATGACAGATGAACTAAAGATGGACAGAATCTCTGTTTTATAAGCATACGCATTTCATTAATCTAACCAACTATTAAAACTGTCTGAATCTCTTTTTCAGAGGCTGCTCTGGAAAAATAATTTTAGAAAGAAAAAAAGTTTATCATTTAACATACCCCACATTACTACCTCTTGTCAGGATCTTGTAGTCTGAACATGATGCTTGTTGGGAAGAATATCATCCTAGCGGGGAGGTGAAATTAATGTTTCTGTGTCACTACAAACAGTATGTGATTCACTTCATTTGTCTGTTTACTGTGCAATACACTTAAGAGTGATCAAAGAAAGGAAGCATTAAAGCTCATTTCTTCAACAGTCGAATAGCGTCACCCAGGGTTTAAATCTAAACTGGAGAAGTCATTACGAACTGTGGAGACAATAGTCAGATTTAGAACCAGGGACACTGAAGCAGAATGTGATGTTTTAAAACAGAAGTGAAAGGTTAAACTTCACAAATAAACTCATGCCAATCAGTCATTCTTTAAGGCATAATATAAAGCATCTAAACATTTACAGTTAAGGGTTATTTAAAATCTGATACTTATCTCTTTAAGAAAACAAAATGTACAAATAAAGGCCAAGGCCCAGAATACCTATGTGCTGTATTGTGTGAACTACATCTTTCTGAGTTTTCAGTAAATTGATGGGACAATGCAGCAATGATTTGAGAATACTTACTGGTTAAAACCATTTACAGATTAGGGTAATGTTTGGCTAACATTTTACTGCCTGACACAAAGTAGAAGTACTTCATCAAAGTCAGTGGTTTGGTGTTTATCATAGCAGCACAGAACTGTCAACTTGATGCATTTTAATGGAACAAAAACTTTCAAGTGTTTGCTTTTTAGTAACTTTTAGATGCAGAAAAATACATTCCTTTAATGAGTGTGGTAATTTAAGAAGTGAAATAATTTGATGTATTTAAGATGTACTGCATGTGAAATGCTGTTCCATAATATTAGCTTTCACTTAGAAATACACCCAATTTTGTTTTTTTAAGTAATCCATGCTCTCAGATGTGTATGAAGTTATTGCAAAAGTAACACCTCCGCCTTAAACAAAAAAACTCAAACATTGCCCTCACAGACTAATGGTACATCTTAGCTTCCCTGCTGTGTGTCACCATGACAGTATGGTATTGTGGACCTCCACTGTCCAGGACAATTTCTTAAACGCAGCTCTTCTGTAATTGGTATATGAAGTGATAACAGCCCATAGGAGGAAGATAGGGTGGAAGTGTAACTATTGCTAGTACGTATTCTGAAAAGGTTATTTGGAACAAAAAGAATGACAGTATAAAAATCATGCAGGCCTCAGGCCATGACATCCTTTGACAAGGGGGATCCCATTTGGTGGATAGGCCTTTGGAGTTTCAAAATGTTTGTACTGTGATAAAAGGCCACATATAACTTACAGTAAATAGTTAAGTGGTTTTGAAAACCCGTAATAGTTTGCAAAGCTAATTTAATGATAACTTCTGACTTTATTTAATAAAATTACACAGTTGGCATTTACTTCTAATTTTGTTTTAATTGAATATTAAAATAGTCAATATGACATATTTCCCTGCCCTTCCAGAACATACGTTATCTAGAACGATATTTAAAACAATGAGCTTTTGTTGAATATGAAGTAAGTTTTAAGATGCTAAATTTTGCATACCTTTCAAATTACAAGAAAGGCTTTTTTTCCAATCCAGCATAAATTGACTGTAAATTACACATTCTGGTATTAATTGACTAATGTGCAATCTGAAGAATATCTTGATTATGGGTGGGAATGTTGGGCGAACCAGAGTGCATCACAGTTCATACCTGTGCGTGCGCATGTGCGTGCCCACACACGCGCATGTGCACACACATTCACACGCTGTGCTAGCTCACACATATAAGAGAGAATTTCTTTTACTCATCCAGATCTTTGAGTTTTAAAAAGTCCATTACATAATTTTGTAGACTAGGGAGTTGGTAACCCAGTAGATTGCCACAGCACACGTTTCTATGGAAATAATTGAGATGTAATAAATAAAGCCACTCTTGAGGTCACAGGTTTCCCAATTCAACTGAGAAGGAAAACAAGTATAAATTAGATGGATCTGTGCAAAGCATTCTTCAAATAGTCTTTTCTGTACGTTTACTTCATTTTATATTATAGCTTTTATATTTAGTAACCACGGTTGGGTTTTGTGCATCCATTTCCATACAGAAAGCTTAAGTTGTAAAATGAGAAGATAACTGTGTGCCTGGGATGTGAGTGTTTTCTATGTGTAAAATGCAGATTGTGCGCCTTTCACTGTTACATATGCAGTCAATCTTTTGTCACTGTAGTAACAAACTAATTTTGACAGAAGTATCAAATGTGGATAAGTTCTTCATTTAAAATAATTTGAACTGAAGATTTATAAAAACAGAACTGCATGACTGAACAAACCTACACTTGTCCTGTAATACTAGGTTTCTGGTTCAGTATAATAAAAAGTTGCAATAATTACTGCATTGGTAACCATCCATTTAGCTTGGTAGCTGTGGAATTTGTCCCTGATGTGGGATTTAAGCTTTGCAGTTAAATACATTGATTTATTTTAACCATTAATGGGAATGAGAAAATTTAATGGAATCCAACCTTACAGCTGATTGATGGAGAGCATGTTCTATTTGATTTAAGTGGTGCTTATTTGGAAAGGGACAGGGTAACGAAAAGCAGGTGATGTGCTGACTCTGTGGCAGCTTTTAAAATAGTTATGTAGTTTATAGACCTAAATCCTGTGTCCTGTTGTAAAATGCATGGCTATGCTAAAGATACTTTTCCCATCTTAAATGTGTACTTCTTGACAGGTCAAAAAATTCTTCAAAAATTAAAAAAAAATCTTTGTCAAGTTGTCCATAATATGATTTGTCAGTGACATTATAGTTCATATTTGTAAAGAAGAGATGTATATTGTTATTATTAATTCAGATGAGTTGAATGTGAGCCTCAGAACTATAATGCAGTTGTAACATCACAGTGCACTGATAGAAGTGACCTTTAATATGTTAAAAGGAAATATCTTTAAAAGTTTCCCTGCTGCCAACTTTCTAGAGGTGTTGTATTCTATAGAAGCTGTCATTTGTCAGGAGATGGTGATTATTAAGGGTTTCTATCGAGTCCTGTATTAAATAGTAGCTTAAGTTACAGGTTACTTATGTCTGAGAATCAATTAAATTGAGAGCATATGAAATACTAGGCTCCTGGTAATAGAACCATAGGTTCAAGGTTCCATGTAATTTAATTGAAGAATTACTTGAATACAGTTTGTGAGAACTACACTCGTGTTGGCAAAAGGTTTTAAACATCAGATGCACTTTGGTTGCCAAATTTGACAGTTCTGCAAATTGCTGTCAGATTGCAATGGTGTTTTGTGCATAAACATGCTAGTCAGTAATCAAACTGTTTTGCAAAAAAGATGCACTAATTAAGTCTAGATTTGTTATCCTACTTAAAGTTGCAGAATTGCTGTCATATATTTTTGCTTTCAGCTGGCAAAAAATGCTGATAGAAACTTTTGATTCACAGCATACCTGCCTCATTTGTGTCAGTCAAAAAACCAAGGTTGCTCTCTACTTCATTATATGCAAGGTAAATAAAAATACTTCAGCTGTTTTCTGGGCTCTAATTAGTTGATTGCTATGAATGATCTTTAAAGGAATGCTGTTTTACCTAGCCGCTCACACAAAGGTTTGATTTTTAATGTCTTGTGAAAAGGATTCTCTTTGTCTTGATTGATGTCAAGAATAAAAGCATGATGGTAATATCCCTTTGAAAGCTATTGTATTGTCAGCTCTGGCTGACAGCAGGAGGCCCTCCTAGTGCTATAGATTAGCGCTGTGAAAACACTGACATTTTCTTTGTTATATTGCTGTTGTTCTGCTTGCAAAGTCAATTATACAATGTCGGAGCTCAGTTACAGAGTTGACTGTGGAAGTAACAATGTCTTTCATACACGTCTTAAAGATATAATTTTCTTTTTTCCCCAGCTGATAGAGAAGAGCTTGAAGGTAGTGGAACAGTACATTCTATGAATTAAATTTTGACATGTATAATCATAATTGCCAAATACAAGAGACTTTTGTATGATTATCCTTTAATTTGATAGTTCAGTCAAGTTTTCAGTGAATTCTTACTGATACAGTGATGGTGGTGGCTAAAATAGATAAAACTTATATCAAGGAAGATTACACTCCTGATCTCTACTAAGTGTAGCATTTTTGGGATTTAGCCATTGAAGATGATGATGGTTCGTTGTGGCGGTGATTCAGTGAGAACATTTGAATCCATTTGGTGTACTGAATAAGGACCTTTGTAGTAGGTTATATAGTAGTTTTTAAATATTCGTGTATTGTTTGATGCAAGAGTCCAGTGTGGTTTCCCATGAGCTCCAGGAGACTTTTTTTTCCCCCCTTCCCCCAGTCTGCTTTCCTGGGGAGGAGCTCTGTATTGTTTAACTGGCTTACTGATAGGAACTCAAGTCTTGTATGCAAAAAGCTTTCAATTGTGGTCTGGTCTCATTGGTCCTAGTAGATGTAACTGGAAGGAAAAATTGAAAAGTAGAGGACAGGTGCAATGACGGGCTTAAAAAATGACAGAAACCTAATGATTTTAGTTATCTAACCACTGGAAAAGAATGTTACAAGACAATAGTTGGTAGCAGAGAATGCTTAGTGTTTCATCTCTAAAAATACTTGGGTAAAATCAGAGCAGCATAAAGAACATCATTCATTACTGAACTGCCTCAAAAGACAAATAACCATCAGAAAGCCCTTGTAGCGAATGTTAATTGTGGGATTCCTAAATTACTATTATAAACCAATAGAGTAACAAAAGATTCCACAGTTACCAGTAATTTGTAAGGATTATTTTGTTTTTCTTCAATAATTGAAAATTAATGTCTTGAAGTGAGAGCAGATGTTCATGCCATCCTCTGAACTGGATATAAAAATTATGTTTTGCAGATGCGTTAAAATAGTGTCAACACAAATTCTTTTACCACAGAGTGTGTTTTGATTTGGCTCTTCCTGTTGATTAGTGCCAATTAAACTTTTATTTTAAATCTATTTGATTTAACTAAACTGAAATCATAGCAGTATGAAAAATACATGGTGTAGCATCCAGGGACCAGTAATTACAATGAACAAAACCTAACTTGTTTGGGGGTCTGGAATAACAATAGTTTATTCATATTCTGGGTTTACCTTTACTGTGCTTTTAACAAATATACAGTGTTTACAAAGTTGTTTTTATAAGAGTAGTTTAATCTCTCTTCATTTGTTTATTTTCAATTTGTAGGATCACATTCCTGCTGCTCCACATTTTAAAAATATGAAACCCAATATCTGACTTTAAAAAAACCAGACACCTTTCTCTTATGATTAATCCCAGACTATGCATTCTTGCTGAACTCTTAGCGCATTGTCTTCCAAAACAAAAGAAATTAACTAGCCAGGCTGACTGAATTGCCTTATAAATCCCATATCAATTCCTGTATTTAACTCATCAACTCATAAATCCCCCTCCCCAAAATGCCAATGAGAAAAGATGACTATTATGGCATTTCATAGTATTCTAATACGTAAACTGAAGTAATGAATTTTTAGTAAAATGAGACCTACTACTATCTTCTTCTTTCAAATATTGCCTGATGAATAGGGTGCAACTGCTTTTTTTGGTGTGTTGGAGAGTTTAAGTATTCAGGTTTGGGGATTAGTGAAGTGAGAATTAGCTAGGGTCTGCTCTACTGTTTTAATATCATCAATATAATTATGGAATCTACTACGAAAGCCTTGGGCAACCTTTGTACTTTGTGCAGCTCCTTTCATGAGGTCTGTTTGTAAACCAGATTAGCTGCCTTCCTAGAGGAAAGAAAAAACATGAGGTAAGTTCTCAGTGTCTACACATGTGTGTGCATGCATGTGTGTATTTGCACCACTGATTAATGGTGGTTTGCCAGAGCCACTTTATTTTATGGAGTGGGCTAGAAGGGCACTGAGATACAGAATTGTCTCCAGCGAAATATATTTTCCAGCAAAAGTAGTTATAAACATTCAACAATTTAGTGTTTTTTTAAATATCTTTACAAGGGGACGAGATGAGATTGAAAGCTAGTCAGTACTGTTTGGAATATGTTTCAAATGATAGTTACAATACAGAGAATTGGTGTGTATTGTTACGTTTCCACTTGTTACATATATTGTTGCTGAATCAGTCTGAATCTAAAGTACTTCATTTTGTTGTTTGCATTTGCAAAATCTTTTTGTTTTCTGTCAACAGACTAGGCAACAAAACAAAGTGGATTGGTTGCAAATGACACTTGTTAATCATGTGCAGTGCATTTATTATCTTTTTTTTCTTTCCCCTCCTGGACATGTTAAGTCAAGTTTTTTAGTTTTTTATGTAATTGAAGTTTGCCCTTTTGTTACCTGAGCATGAATTATTTTTGAAATGTTGTCATTACCCACCCTGCTGTGAGGTTTATCTCTTCTGTTTGTCCTAATTAAATAAAACATACTGTTGTTCACCAATCTCATGTTGAACTGAATTACCTGCCTCAAGGCTTATAGATGGTCATTGTGTTTCCTTGTTTCAGCTGCAGACGTTGACTAACACATTTACTTCTAGATTTTTGTTTCGAAGGGATCAGTATGTGTTGGGTGACAGGTGAATGGTGAATGCTTTACAATTTGGTAAAAAGCTGTACAAACAGTAAAGGTCCTATTGCTACCAGTGTAGAATGGCAAGTACAAATACAGTCCAGTTTTTGTGACAGAAAAGTGCTTCCGTTACCAGGAAAAGACCAAATAGTCTTAATACTGCAAGTAAACAGTATTAAGTGTTAACTGATCTTGCCCTTCTTCTTACCACTCTTAGAACCCACTTCACTGAGTCAGGAAAACTTTTATAGCATTGATCCTCTCAGACGCAGTATCTCCTCATTGCTATATCAGAAAGAGAACAGTTCATTATTCTTTATTATTGTAACTGTTGTGCCTAGGAACGCTAGTTGTGGATGATGACCCCACTGTGCTCGGCACCGTACAAACCTGGAACAAAAAGCCTTTTCTTTTGTTGTCTTTTCTGTAGCTGAAACATGATAAACAGCATTCTCCAGAACAGCAACAGTTATATTTTTCCAAGCAGAGCAACTAAATTTAATTCAGATTAGAGAAAGCAGAAGACGTCTTTGTTTTAAGATGCAAGTAGAGAAAAATACCTACATAGAGAAACAATTCATTTAAATGCATTGAATGGACACTGTTGAAAACTTAATGCTCACTAGTGAAATTATTAATGATCTCTTACAGTTGCAAAGACACAGTTAAATAGTGACAGTTCATGGCAGAACTAGTGAAAGTCCCACCGCTCACCAAACTGAAAGCAAGACTAATATAACTAAGCATTAAAGTATAAATCACTGATCTAAAGGCTTGTTTATATTTGAAACACTACAGCAGCGCTGAAGTAGCTCTTCAGTGACAGTTTGGCATGTTTGGCTCATTTTACACCTTCCTGAGGTTTGGTTAAATGTACCAAGTTCTGCCTTCCAGATTTTTATTTGTATTTTAGAAAATACAAGGGGTGAAAAGACAAGTT
The DNA here is from genome assembly GCA_007922195.1 of Podocnemis expansa. Classification (NCBI taxonomy): domain Eukaryota; kingdom Metazoa; phylum Chordata; order Testudines; family Podocnemididae; genus Podocnemis; species Podocnemis expansa. Next base: position 10,001,012 of record ML682036.1, read on the forward strand.
CTTTGTTCCAAGTGTAATATGCATATTTTTTGAAAATCCTTGAACATTATTCTTGCCCTTCTCTAATCCCCAGACTATAAAAAATTCCTTTTGTTTTCATCTCCACCGTGAAAATATACCCTTCTGTAGGAGACCCACAGCTTTAACCATCCCATTCATTGGAGCCGCAAAGCTGTTGTAGGTTATTTTTTGAAAGAATTTTCTCTACTGATCTTTGAGAGCATTGGGCAATCCTCCAGAAAGAACCCAGCAGGGATGGTCTAGGTTGGTTGATGCCACCCTACGCATGTTCCTTGATGTTCATCACTTGTCTTAGACTGTTCTAAAAAATTAGTTTGATCCTGGTATGTTGCCCAGGGGAATGAAAAATCCACATCCCCGAGTGACATAGTTAAGTAGCCTAAACCCTGGTGTGGACAGGCAGTGCCTCTCAAGTAGGTGGATTACCTATGCTAGTGAGACAGCCCCTTCCGTTGATGTAGGTAGTGTTTATGCTGAAGAGCTACTTCAGCGCTGCTGTAGTGTTTCAAATATAAACAAGCCTTTAGATCAGTGATTTATACTTTAATGCTTAGTTATATTAGTCTTGCTTTCAGTTTGGTGAGCGGTGGGACTTTCACTAGTTCTGCCATGAACTGAACGGGGAAGATCTCTTGTTACACAAGCTAGAATCACTGTACTATACTTTGAAATCTAGTGGCTTGATGGGAGTAAAAAAGTTAAGCGCTGTGTTGGGAGAACAGTTTCTCCTTCTCTTTTTGAAGTTAATGGCAGTTTTCCCACTGACTTTCACTTGGAGCAAGACTGGATTCCTGACATACACAGTTAAGGTCTGATCCCATTGAAATTAATGGCAAAATTCACATTGACATCAATGGTGCAGCAACAAGCCTAGCGGTCTTGCAGGGTGAAATCTTAATCCCATTGTAATCAGTGGGACTGTTGCTGTTGACTTGAAGGAGGCCAGTATTTCACTCTCCATGTTTACATTAGAAATGAGAGAGCAAACGACCTTCAGATATTCAGTGATAATACTCTCTCAGCACCCAACAGAACAAAGAATTTTTCTTCTTTCCTTCATCTGCCTGTTTTGTTAGGGCATTTCTGACTTAATCTTTAGCAGCAGCACTGGGCAGGTTAACCTGGAGGAGGAAAAAGCAGTGGCCATGAAGTGTCATTCACAACCACTTAAAAGGGTAGGTAAAAAAGTGAAGTGAAGAAATTAAAAGGCAGTATTCTGTCTCAGTCCACCTTCCACACCATCCAAATTAAAAAAAAAAAAAAATCATGGGAGGGAGGGGGGGAGGAAGAGGAAGTATTGAGGAAAACATGCTGGAGGAAAATGCAATATCTAACACTGAGGGAAAGAAAAAAGAGGTAAATAAAGAAAAATGAATTAAAAACATGCTAGTACTAAAGGGGAAAATACAAGACTGGGAAAAACAGGAAAAGAGTGCTTTGAGCCCAGCACATTTTCTGCTGCAGACATGTGAACATAAAAGCTACTGGACGACTAGCTGAGGCATTTGACACAAACATATAGTAACTCATCTGAAAGGGTGTGTGTTTGTTTTTAATTTTTAAATTAAAAATTACCAGATCAAACAGAAATCAGAAAATCCAAACTCCACAAAAATAAGAGGAAACAAGCATAAAGGGTAAAAATAAGAAACTACTGAACACACAAAACACCCACCAAACAAAACAAAACAACCCCCCCCAACATTTCTTTTCTAGTTCTGTCACTGTTCTCTTGCTAGACAGTATGAAGTGTATTTTTTTGCTGGGCAGCATACAATGAAATATACCCTCAAAAGGGTTTGGTTAAAAAAAAGTAAACAAAAAATATTATTTAAAACAAGCTCTTGGGGTCCACCCCCACTTGCATTTTTTTTTTTTTTTGGTGATTCTGGCCATGCTTGAGCTTTTCATGTGATGACTTCTAATGAAAGTGTTAAAAAAAAAACAAAAACAAAAAAACAAACTTTCCATATGGAGATCAATGAAAAAGTCCTGGGATTTTGAACATAATTTTAATGTAAATTGCAGTTTATGTAAATCTGTTTGTTTTTATTTATTTTACAGGCAGATTCAGTTTTGTCTTAATTCACTTGTTCAAACCATTTACTCATGTGAATAAAAAAGACAAGGAGTCTGCCAGCTTCAGTAGGACCTACACCTGACTAAAGGCGTACTGGATAGGTTTGAAGCTCATGTTTCTTTCATTGTCAGATGAAGTTGAGGAATTTCACATGTAGATAAGTTGCTCCTTTCCTCTTTCTTTTCTTGAGCAATGTTATGATTTGCTTTCCCTGTCTTCTGATCACACCATTTCCCCACATGGTACGTGAAGTGCGGTAGTATACTCTGGTCTAAGAATTCTGGAGTGGTGAAGCAGGGAAGATGGACCATTTCTCCGTGAAGGCTGTGAGAACTGGATGCTATTTATTTTAGGCCATGTTTTCACTGCAGAAAAGTTTCATTTTTACATTCATTTAGCTATCTCAATATAATATCCTCGTGGAGATACGGCATGGGTAGTTTGACCTGATGTAGTGAGTTGAGGTCAGTCCCAGATGGTGAGGAGGTACAGCTCAATATGAAAACACACTTTTTTTTCTTCCAAGTCAAGACAGGCAATGGGCTTAAATTGCAGTAAGGGAGTTTATTAGATCAGGGGTCTGCAACCTGCAGCTCCAGAGCTGCATGTGGCTCTTTGGCTACCCCCTTGTGGCTCCAGGCTCTTGGCCCTCTGTCACCAGGGGACCCGGCAGTCAGTTCATGCCAGGCTCCAGACTCCCTGCCACCACTGGAGGGTGGCCCATTCCTGGTTCTGGGTCTGCCCCCGCAGGGACCTCATGGAAAGTGCCCTAGCCTAGTTCCTGCCACCAGGATGCTATACCAATTGTGGCTCTCAAAACAATTGGTTATTGAAGGAATTTTTAAAAATAGCTCTTCTTATATTTTAGGTTACTGATTCCTGGGTTAGACACTGGGAAAAACTTCCTGACTTCAGGGCAGTTTAGCAGTGGAATAAATTCCCTAAGGAGGTTGTGGGGTCTCCGTCGTTGGAGGTTTTTCAGAGTAGGTTAGCCAGTCCCCTGTTAGGGGCGGTCTAGGCTCTAGAATACCTAGTTCAGCCTTGAGTGCAAGGGACTGGACTAGAAGACCTAGCAGGGTCCCTTTCAGTCTTACAATTCTGTGGTCAAACTTGATCTGAAATACCTGAATGTTGTGTGTCAGTAAAATGCAATACAAGCAATGTTTAAAAAAAACAAAAAACAACTATGGTTATCTGAATTTCAGTTTATATCAAAAATCGACACTTGTGTTTTAAAATGCATTGCTTTTCCATTGATTTCAATGCAGAAAGGATTTAAAAAAACAAACAAGCAAAAAAAACCCCCAAGTTAATTTTTCCTGCCTCATAACAGGTATATGATGGCCTTTGTAAAACCGTGTTTTTGCCTTTTTAGGTTGATGTTTTGTTTTGTATTCTTTAACTGTAGTGTTAAAGAAAGGTGGTTTTTTGTTTTTTTTTTTTTAAATGTACCTGTTGAGCAGTGGGATTAAATACATGTGATGAGGAAGATCCATAGGACCTTCCTGAAAAAGCCATGGTATGACTCGCCAGTCTCTGATTTTAAATGAACAGTATCTACTGTACTAGCACGAATTTTAACAACCAATAAGAAATGATGCAAGGGAGCTGAAAGTGAGGCCAGGTGGGGAAGATCTGTGCAAATCTTGCAGTTCTCGCCAACTCTCCTTTGGCATGTTAGCTACACTGTTGATATCTCTAATATAGACTTCCCTTACTGCTATTTAAGGAGCTCCTCAAGAGACCTTGGAGAAACAAGAAAACAAGTTGAAGAAAGATATTCTTTTAGTTGTAGTGTTCGGTTGTGAAACTATTTGTAGCCTAAACTTCAAGGTTATGTCAGTGTGATTTGCAGTGTGTTTAAGATCACTAGGAACTAACCTGAGATCACATTCTCATTTTATGAAGACTAATCGGATCAGTGTTTTTTGTTTTTCTTGCCAGTGGGTCTGTATTCAACATGTGGCACTAAAGAAAATGTGTAGAAAAATTAGCTTTTAATTTGTCACCTGCTGTTGAGCCACCCTGTCCTCCTTGAGATGCCAAAGTGTAAATGAGGTTTCTGTATCCCCATGCATATCCATCCAAGAAATGCTCTGTTTCATAGCTAGTAGTGGCAGAACTGAGGACATTAGACCAATTTTTTTAAAACTATTATTGTCTAATTGATGTATACAAAGCAAACAAAACCCATGAGCAAACATACAAAAGGCGATTAAAGGAACAGTTATCTCAAACAGATTTCAAGGTGCTGGTTATCATCTAAAAATAATCTTTTCTAGGTTTTCTATTTGGGGAGGGAAGGGGAGGCAAAGTAACTTATTTCTGTTGTCATTCAGAGCTCTGTTTTAAAAGCCCACTTCCATTCATTGTTTAAAAATTAATGATAGTTTTACATTTTAAATTTTAGGAGAACATTAATTCTCACGTCTGCATGCACATTAGGCTGCTTTTTAAAATCTAGTGTCTGAGCTGTTGGGGATGCTGAATATTTCAGTTAATAAATGTGTTTTATTCTACCAGCAAATGCCAGATTGTCTAATAAAAGTTTATTTTGAGGTATAGTCTTGATAACATAATTTTTAATTCAGGGACAGGTAGCAGTGGGTCAAAGGAATATTAGGCCAATTTTGAAGTACTCAGTCAAATTCAAATTATGTAGGTGAAAGGTCATTTCAGTTCATTGGCAACACATTATTGTAAAGCTTCATTTAAAAAAAAATTGGAGAAAAAGATTTCCTGATGTGTGTGTTAATGTTTAGAAAACTCCCATGAAAACAAGTTTTCTCTACGTGACCAAAGGTGGTTTTATGTGTTTGTTGGATGGATACAGTAGTTCCCATAGTCTCTGCTATATCTGTCCACCAGTGCCTCGTCTTTGTAGGCAATTGGGGAATGCTGGCAAATGCATGGGACAGTCCTTCATTGCTTAGGCCAAGCCTACCCTATAAACGTTTGCCAGCGTAGATTTTTTGACCAACGTAGCTGTGTGGGCAAAAGCTCCAAATATAGTTGCAGCTATGTTGGCAAAACTGTGCTTTTTTTGGCATAATTTGTTAAACTGAAAGGTGATGCGGTTGGGCTGGAAAAATCCAAGAACATTTTTGCTGCTATAAAACGCATTCATATTTAGGTGCTTTCTTCCAGTAAGTGAAAACCGTATCTACACTGCCACATTGCTCCTAGTGTAGATGTAGCTGTAGCCAGATCCATAAAGTAGGCCACACCTCCTTTGGTGTATGTCGCATGTAACTGTTCTATCTTTTACCAGCACTGCTCATCTACATTTTTAACGAATTTGCCTCTCTACCAAGAAAGCTGCCATTTTGTGATGTAGAATTGATGAAGCATGTTGCATGGGAGACCCACACTGTGTTCTCTAACAGAGATCTGACTTTTGCTCCTTGTTTTGGTTGTTTTCTTTAATCTAAAATTCATTCGGAGTGAAATTCTGTAGTTGCTTTTTGCATATGGCAGAAGTGAAGACTTCCTGTTCAAGGTGATGCTTTAACAATGCATTTACCATTAGTCAATTCAGGTACATACCAGTTTTTTGAATAGGCCCATAGAAGGCAGGGAGAGAGCGTGGAGAATGTTCATGCATATGTCCCTAGCCAGCTACTGTGACAATAGGTGCTGACAAACAAATAAGTAGTGTATACGTGTGTGAGGTGTATCTGTCTGTTATGGGTTTTCTACAGTCTTTATGGCTGTGTCTACATCTAAAATCTTAGTTCAGGCTTGTTTAGTATGAACTAAGTCGTTCGAGAGTTGGTTCAAACTAAGCGTATTTTTTTAGTTCAAACTAAGTTTTAGTTTGAACTAGCCATGTTTTTTTTTTTTTAGTTCAAACTAACTTTTTAGTTCAGTGTTTCATGGGAGATGGAACATGAGAGCTTATCATGGAACCAGGAATTGTGGTTGTGAAGGGAAATTTTTTGTCATAAGAAAGCAAAATAAGTGGAAAAATAGGTGCCAACTTTAGATATCTGCTTAGAGAGAGCCTGGAAATGGTTTTAGTAGTTTGAGTAAAAGCATTGTGATCTTGTGTTTTTTGTAAAATTTTATTACTTGCTCTGAGCCCAATCCCTGTATGGGCTGAGGAGTTCTCTTTAGTTTCAAAAGGAATTGACTGTACCAAACACCTTTTAGTTGGTGATTATCAGCACTTTGCAACATCAGACCCTTTGTCTAAATATTTTCCATTGTTTATGATCTGTATAAAAAATAGAGTTTGGTGTATCTATGCTGAGTGGTGTTTATGTACCAATGTATATGTTTTGAAACAAAACAGTCACTTGTTCTGTTAGTTTGGAACAGCAAAAATAGAACATGTGATGAATGGATCTCTAAAACTAACCAGTTGTCAGTCACTGGCTATTTATGCTGACAACTTGTCGCTGTCATAGTAAAAACAACAAAGTCAAATGTGTTGAAGAAGAAACAAAATCTGACTTTTATTTTGTAATTTTGTGTGTGTGGTGTTTAGGTTTGTGGGAAAATGAATGTGAAGTGCATTGCAAAACTGCAAACCACATCCACCAGGATGTATTGATTCTCACCAAGTCTCAGTCAACATGACTGATTTTGAGCAATTTTATTTGTATCCATACCTAGATGACTGGTTTTAAATCTTTAGTTCCTGCATTCTCCCAGTGCCCAAGGAATGCTTGTAGTAGATAGTCTTCTGCTGTACCTAATGTGTTCTGTAAGCACATTACCTCTGCTAGCTTGTGTGTGGATATTTATCTGGTTTGGAATTCATTGCGCGTCATATGTAGCAGTAGTAATTGTGTTGTTCCAGTAGACAAAGCACAAACAAAAAAGGCAAGATAATACAGAAAGTAATACTTTTTTACTGTTTTATACAAATAAAAATGGCAGACTCATCTCTGTGGTCTTTTCTCTTTGATTCTGTTTGTTTGCTGTGTTGCGGCAGCATCATTTTGTTTCACCTCTGTCACTAATGGTAAATTTATTTCCTTATGTTTTGTGAATTTTAAGAATTTTGAAAGAATTTATTTTTTCCTTCATCATTAATAGTACCTTTTGTAAGCTCAAATCTGAAATGTTTGTTTGCAGAAAATTGTTTAATTTTGACGCTGAAACATTTAAAAACTACAACAAAGTGCTTGAGTTATGAGATGAACTTTGCAAACAGAGATTTGAAGAATTCAGGTTCTGATCTTTCTTTTTGTTTGTTTGCTTGTGGATTGGGATGAGGTTGAATCAGTTTCCCAGGCATAATTTTGTCAAGTTTAGTGTTCAATCTGTGCATGTGATGGGATAAAATTCTTTTGAGAAGGGAAGGCCTGTGCACCAGAGCAAAATGGGATTTTGTGTGGGATTTATATGGTGTATAGATCCTTGCATAGTCTCTGTGCACAGTCCTGAGTCCTATCCATGCATCTTTAATTAAGCAATTTTAAGAGTCTGTACTAAAACTATGTAAACTTTTTGCAAATCTGGAATCACATGAAAGTATTAACTTTTTGGGAACAAGCATTTTCCCTTTATTCTTTCGGAGCCTGGCAGCCCTGAAGTTGAAAACAAAAGCAGAACTTTATGGTGCCCTTGCCTGCATGTAGGTTTTTAGTAAATAGTTTCCTGGTTTCATTTACTTTTATTATAAAACCAGTACTGGCTGCATACTTAGTTTCTGGGTAGAGTGAACCCAGGTTTCATATATTCAGCCTAGAGAAACTTGGCACATTTGTTTTGTTTTGATGTTCACTTTCACTATATTGGCTTGAATTGAATGTTGAAACTTAGAGTGAAACTACAAAGGGTGCAAAACCACATGAGCTGAAACTGGGATGAGTTTGGCAAAATTAATATAGAATGAAATGTACGAGCCTGTGAAGCGAATACTTGTGACACATTCTGAACTTCTGCCCAATCATTACAATGCTAAAATCAGCATTAAGGGTGGGAATGTCAGAAATGCTAAAGTGATTTAGGTTAAGGTTGGTGCCTTAATCCTGCTCCTGTTGACGTCGACATCAAACTTCTGTTGATTCAATCTCTCTATGAGAAATTACCAATCAGCAGCTGACATAGAATTCGGTTACTTACTCAAAATGCATAGGTGCTAGAAATGCCTTGCTTGCCATGATAAGAAGTTGTTTCAGTATGTATTGCCAGGACAGGCAGTATAGCTGGGCCGTACACATTTTATTATTGAAACTATTGTTCATAGGTTAAAGAAGTTATGTAAGGGCTGAATTCAGATTTAATTTCTTACACTCCAACTTTCTGTCTCTGTTGCTCAGGGCTGGTGCAACGCAGTAAGCCCAGTAAGCCTTGTGGGGTTTTACCAGCGTTTGAGGGGTGCCAAAATGGGGACTGCGCCATGGTGCTGCACTGATGAAATCACTCGTCTGTGCCGGTGTCTGCTGTGTGCAGGGGGGGCTCCAGAAACCCTAGCACCGTCCCTGCTGTTGCTCCTAATTTTCTTAATCTATGTGGGTTGGATAAGATGTTTTATTCATGCTACCTTGTGGGACAGTAGAGCTACAATTCCAGGGCTGCTGTGGCAGTTGGAAGTGTAAGACGTATTAGGATATGTCTACACTGCAGTGAAACACCTGTGGTTGGCTTGTGTCAGTTGCTTGGCCTCACAGGGCTCAGGAAGTGTACAAAAATGCAAGGTAGGCCTTCTGACTTGGGGTGGGGCCTGAGCTCTCCCTCAGGCCTGAACATCTACGCTGTAATTTTATAGCCCAACCAGGTAAAGTTAGCTGATGCATATTTTACTGGAGTGTAGACATACCCAAAGAGGATGTGCATGTGTCTTCTGGTTTAGGAGACTACGGCGGGCAAGGCAACATTGAAAGTAGTGCAAATTAGATAAATGTTTCAGAATAGTTGGAGAACAGAGATGCTATCCAGAGTTCAAAGATATACAGGTATTCCTTGGGACTCCTGAACTACCATCTTTACGTTTTGTATGCAAGATACAGGCAGCATGCCAGATCACAACTTTGGGCCGAAGGTATGTTTTAGTGGAGAACAGTCGTTTTTTAATCTGTCCTACTATGCCCCAAACAACATGAGAAATAAGTCTGACTGACAAATCGCAAGAAAAGAAAGATTTAAAACTTTTACTGTATTTTTAACTTTTTCTCTTCATCTACCTGCCCAACAGAGCGTGATCTCACCTAACCAATTGGCTGGCTGTTTGACTCTTCAGTTTCAAAAATATATTTTTGGTGTACAGACATAAGGTTATGTTTTATGCTCATAACTGGGAAGGAAAATAGTGATGCTGAATCACTGGTCATGAAGAAATTGGTGCAACAGTTTTCTGTGGTATAAATTCTCTTGTGTTCTGTATCACTGTTCTATCAGTGCAGTTTTGTACAATCTTAATTTCTACTGTAGGGGAATTTTGACTGGTTGCTCAAAGGTCATTTCCTCAATAAACTAGTTTACAAGGTCACTGTACGTTTTTGAAATTGCAGAGTAGTTATGATTTTTGTTAAGGATTAGGGTCTCTATTGTCCAAAACAACAACAACAACAAATCCTTTGGCCATATACAGTTGTTGGCTGTCTTGACCTTTTATTATTACGGTAATATGTTTGAGTTGTTCACTCTTTTATTTAGAGTATCTCTGAGGTGGGAAACTTAAATAGGCTTTCATTCTGTGAAAGGGCAATTTTTTGTTTGTTTTGCAGCTGTAGAAAATGAAGAGAGTTGAATATTTGGCAGTACAAGTACTTGGTTATTGTACATCATCCTTTTTGCTTTTTTGCTTTTCTTGTGATTATGCATCATGATTGCTTTTGATTGTTCACAGATGAAAACAGGTGTTGTAAATAGGAAGATGCAATGTTTGTATCTTTATTGGGTTATGCAGTACATCAGTGGAGTGTAAAAGTACTTTAAAACTGCTTAACACACTCAATTGGTTGAGATGCTAAATGGTGAATCCATAGCATCTTCAAAGTCTGTGCTTGAGATAAGAGTTGTTTGAAGAACTGTGGATTTTAGGGCACGTATTTCTACTGGAGTCTTGGTATGAATTTAATTTTAACAGTATTCGTCTCAATTTATCCCTGCAAATTGTGATGTCACATTGTCCCTCTCTATGAATTGATTCTGCACTCACCACTATTTACATTGTTAACTACTAACCCGGGACTAGTTTGAGCAGATGCAATTTGTCCTTTGAAAGGAGGAGATTAGGTGTACTGTCCCTGGAGCAGCAAAGAGAGTAAATCTTGCTTTAGATTAGAGGTTGAGCTGCTTCCCTGCCCACACTTTGGCCTTTACCAGTAGCAGATTTGTAGTATGCTGCCTCATCTGTACTGAATCGTGTATAGCGGGGTGGAGCCATGGATTTGCTTTGAAAAGAATTGTGCGTGGCTTTCTTGCTCTTACATATGTGGTTGGCCAAGACCTAGGATCTGGAGAGGCCTTAAGGATAAGACCTTCACTCCCAACATAACCAAACCAACACTGTTGCCTAATTATGATTTGACCCAAGTAGCAGATGTTTGAATAAATGTGCATTTTCTCCTTCTCAGGTTGGCACATACAATGGGTATGGCCACAGGGATGCTTAAGTCTGAGCTAACAGTAAGTTCGACAGAATCTTCATTATTGGAGGTGCTTAAATGATATCAAATATGATCAGATAATTTTGCCCTGGTACAACAAAGGACCACACTGGCAGTTTGTTGGAAAGGAGGTTAGGATGGTGGGGTTTTCTGTTGTTATGAAAACTGTACAACCATTAGAATCCTCCCACCTGAAGTCACTGGGACTACTCGTGTACCTACAATTAAGTGCACACTTAAAGGGAGATGTGTTCAGGATGTATTTGGGACTTTCATTTGAATCCTAGTTTGATAATTTCAGCAATTTTTTTCCCAAAATCACTTCAGACTTGCAACATCTTTTTGTCCTGTGCTTGTACAGTGCCTAGCACAATGGTCTCCTGGCCCATGCTGGGCCTTCTAGGTCCAGTAAAAATAAAAAATAATGGAAAACCTGGTAATATGGTAATGTGGCTTTGGGTTTGAACAGGCCTGGGAGTCAGGATTTCTGTGTTCTGTTGAGGGCTTTGCCATTAACTGTCTGTGAACATGGATGTATGACTAATTTCCATCTTTCTCAGTCTTCCCATGTGCATATGGGTATAGTGTTTCTGTCCTTCGTAGAGAGTTCCATGTTTGTTAATTACTCTGAGATCCTGGCTTGAAAATGTGAAGTAATGCAACTGTGAAGTGTTATTTACATGATTTCCCTCCGGCTCCCTCATCAAGAATTTGAAAATTAGGGAGGGCTTACTTTCAAAAGTAGTAGAAACATCTGCCTGTCCTTAAGAAACATTTTCATTTAACAGCACTGTCTTGCTAGGTAAGGATGTCTCTTTGTTTGAAAGATAGAAGCTGGGAAAACTTTTATTATGAGTCTGATTTACCTATTTAAATGTTTCCATTGATTAAATACTTTGTTTGTCTTATATTTGAATGACCCGAAGTTTTTTTTTTCCATAAACATGGGCAGTAGTACACAACTTCCTACATATATTATCTTGAGGACTTCGTCTGTGTATTTATTGTACTTTAGAAAGAAAATATCAGTGTTCTATTTATGAAACCCATAAAGTACTTATTTTGAACCAGAGTTTTGGAACTATGTAGGTTATAGAGGAAGGAGCATTATACTTTGATGGGATAGGGTCTACATTGGGTTTTTTTAGTTCCTCCATTTGCATTAGTATCAATATATGGAGAAATTCAGTTTTTGAAAACAGTCATAGCCACTTTATAGACAAATATAATGCAATATATAAACTCATTTTAGACACTACTTATTCTAGCATGTCCCATTAGTTGATATTTGCACAGCATTTTGGAAATGTAAAGTGTGATAAAAGTGCTTATTATTACAGCATTATTATTATTCTCCCATTTGAAAAAAGACTCTCTGGGGTGTTTGAGTCTTGCTTTGCATTTAGTGTGGAGTTTGGTTCCCAATAGAAATATACAAGTTTGTTTTGATTTTTACATTCTCTCCCCCACGAACCTATTTGGAACAATAACTACTTTGTATTTAAATTACCTAGTTCTTACTTATTTCATTTGCAGTTGGTAACTACACAAATGGGAGTGTTATTTGAAAGCATATAAAAAGTTCACAATAGTTTTTTATTTCATTTTGTAGAATGAAATAAATCATGGTCTCTGAGCATCTGTGATCTGGGAGTGCTGAAGAGAGTGTCTCAGATCCTCCAGGGTATTAGGCACCTAATACCCTTTGAAATCAGTAGGAGTGAAGCAGCATTTAAGGACCTGAGCCCGTGTGCTCCATAGCAGTATTGCAAATGAACAAAGATCAATGGTCTGGTGGCACTTCTAATAACTAACAAATTTATTTATCTCATGAGCTTTCGTGGGAGAGAATCCCACTTCATCAGATGCTTGAAGATAGGGAAGGTACAGAATGGGAGGAAAATAAATGCAGGGAAGTGTAAGTCATAAGATCTAGTCAGGCTGTTGATTTACTGTTGCAGCCTGACCAGATCCTATGACTAGAGCCCTGCAAATCTGCAGATATCCGCATTATATCTGCATGTGCGGATGCAACACGGATATCCATGGACCATTTCTTGTGGATGCAGATCGGATACGGATCCACATATTTTTATCTGCACAGAGCTAGAGCCCTGCAAATATGCGGATATCCATGGATATCAGCATCATATCCGCATCCATGGATACGACAGGGATATCCGCAGGCCACTTCTTGCGGATGCAGGTTGGATATGGATCCACATATTTGTATCCGTGCAGGGCTCTGTCTATGACTTCCACATCCCTGCATTTATTTTGCTCCCATTCTGTAAGTTCCCCTTCTTCAAGTGTCTGATGAAGTAGGATTTTCTCCCATGAAAGTTCACGCAATAAATAAATTTGTTTGTCTTTAAAAGTGCCACCAGACTCGTATGTTTGCTGAACTAGACTTGTTTGCATGGCTACCCCATCCCAAAACTTGGCACCTAATATCAGTGGTGACTCTTTACTATAGGGAGTCTTACCAAGTCCTTAATGGTTGGATGAATGGTGATTTTCACAAGGAGGGAATGGTCTGGTGCCAGTAAAGGGTCAGAATGATCTCCTTCCTATTGGGAAGAATGAACTGACTTCACAGTTTTTCTGTTGCATCAGCACTGACGTTTCCTTGTTGTTCTGGATTTCCTCATCTCTTTTACATGCTGTCCTTATCCCATCCCACATAGTTAGAAGAAATTTGAAGGCAACAGGTTTTTTTTTTTGTAGTCAATTTAAAAAAAAACACAAAAAACAAAACAAACCCATCTCAAGGAAGCAAACCAAAAGTCTTTGTGTTAAGACTATTCATTGTGCGCAGCTACCCACATAGAAGTCAGAAAATGCCCCATTATGATTTAAAGGGTGAATCCCTCCTGGGTTCTCTTAGATTGTATGCCTTACAGTGTAGTGTTTGGGCCATATTCAGTGTTGATGCAACTTACATTTCTTTCCCTCAAAACATCTTAGATTTGGTGAGTCAATAACTTGTAAGACAGGGTAAGTTACAGTAGGATGGGGCTGCTTTAACTCTTCTGCTCATTACTCCTTTTGCTGTGCTCTTGTCTTTTTGAACTCATCTTTTTTAGCTCACCATCTTGGATTCCCTTCAGTCAAGTGAGCCTGAGTAGGAGGTGTTCTGTTTCTAATGTAAGGTGTTTGTAAATGCATACATAAATGGTATGAATCTAAGGAAGGGGATTTGTGTAACAAACAGGTTGAAGGGTTAGGAGAAGATGTAAGCTACACCAGCACAGACTGGTTTAGCCTTGCCTCTCTCACTTTGGTCCTTAGTTATATGGCCACATACTAGTCCAGTAATAGACTATTACATAGTCTATTTTCCTAGAACTTGAGCTGTACCTGTGTAACCTCTGGTGCCTGTGGTACTCTTCGATCAGTGGACTGAGTCAAGTTATATAGAAGATGAGACTGGAATGAGGCAGCTCTCCTCAAATACTCAGTGCAACTGCATCATTGTTTTGGCTTTTGATAAAACCATTTTTACCCCTCCAGAAATATTCAGTGGACCAGCTCATCCCCTCCTATGGAAAAACTTGTGGGAGAAGTCACAGTAGGAGGGCATCTCCATGAAGATCCTGACAAGCAGGATCCTCCTCCTCATCCCTGTAGGAAAGGCTGCCAAGCCTATTTGTAAATCCATGGATGCTGAGGGATCTGCTGGAGGCTAGGGCAGTGGTTCCCACAGGGGCATTGCTGCCCCCAAAATAGGTTCGGAGCCAGGCCAGGGGCAGGGCCAGAGGGAGTGGGGCCAGGGCCATCCCCGGGGGTGGGGCTATCACCCCTGTGCAGCGGCATTCTGGCCCAGGAGGTGGGGCAAGGCAGGGCGGGTGTGTAGCCAGAGCTCTGCAGGGCCCTTGCCACACGCCAGCCTGCCTAGGCCTGTCCTACCCTGCCCCCGGGGACAGACTGGTTGGGGGGGATGCCCACATTGGCTGATTGGTCCTGGGCCCTGCCCCCCCAAGGGACGGCCCTGGGTGGGCTGGTGGCAGCCAAGCCCCGGATTCCTGGGCCCCAGAGGGAGGCCGCTTTGAGCCGGTGGCGGCTGGGTCTCCAGTTTCTGGGAGACCCGGGGCACTGGCGCTGAGACTCGGGGCATGAGCCCTGTGTGCCCAGAGCTAGCGACACCCCTGGGTTCCTGCCCTTTTCTTTGCCATGGCACACCTTGATGCCTTTAATTATTTTGAGGCACACCCCTAAATAGTCTCCAAATGAACTCATGTATATTCATGAGTCAATTCAGAACTCTTGGAGTAGTTTTTCAAAAAATTCCATGGCACACTTACTCTGGCCTGAAGGCACAAGGTTGGGAAACACTGGGCTAGGGCAGTCCAAAAAGAGGTCTTGTACCGTCACATTGGCTTTGGCCTTCAGTGCTTCCCTGGTTACTTACTAGGGATTACTTCTGAATTTTGGAGTTGAGAAGGGGCAGAAAAGTCCTCTGTACAGAAAAGACAAGACTGTATTGTCTCTGTGTTTTGACCAGTTTCCTTGGGTTGGGAGAAGGAAAGCCACTGCTGGTCTTGCCCGGTCTTTACCCTCTCCTTTTTTGTTGGCCCTGGGCCCAGAACATATGGGTAGATATATGGAGGTTTTGGAGTAGAGGTGATTATGGAATAGTACTATGGAGTAGTAGCCTGTATCCCTCTCCATACAGAAGCATCAAGGGTCTCCTCTATGTATGGATCTTGGGGGAAAGGAGGGAAATGAGCAATGACTGCCTAGGAAGAAGTAAAATGAGATCCCTTTCCACAATACTCCTTCCTAGGCAGTTGTTGCCCATTTCCCCCTTACCCCTAAGATCCATTCACAGAGGAGACCCTTGATGCCTGTAGTACGCATGTGGTTTCAAGCTGAGATTATATGAATAACTCTTTCTGTGTTTTGTGTTGTGGCAAGAAGGAATTTTTAAATTTCAAATATTTAGAATTCCAAAAAATATGTCCAACTAGAGGAGAACTGATTTTAAATTTATTGATATTTTGCAGTTCAGCAGCTTAACTCTCCCTGTTAATAGCCTATGTTTTCCAGGCATTGAGTAAATCCAAGTCAAAGTGTAAATTTTGGTTTCCAGTGATGTAAATCATCAATTACATCATTATTTATAAAGACCTCCCTCATCCCTGTCAAGGCAGGTACTTAAGATTACGAGAGAGAGAGAGAGAGAGAGAGAATATGCTTGAATATGTGGGCTGAAAAAGATGTATGTGTACAGGGAAAATGAGTTCCACAATCCAAGGTTATGTCTTAGTCCATCATGGATAGTACATGAAATCCTTTAAACATTAGGCTGAGTTATCCCTTTGTTCTGCAGCTGATGTACAAGTCGACAAACTCTTTGGCTGTGTCCATACGTACATTATTATTTCGAAATAAGTTGTTTCGAAATGAGTTATTTTGAAATAAAGTCCTTATTTTGAAATAAATTAATTCGAATTAAGAAAATGTTAATTCAAATTAAGGGAAAGCCTGCTATCGAAATGGCTGTTATTTTGAAATGGTTATTTCTAAATAAAGCTGTTTGGACATGTTGTTTCGAAACAGTTGTTTTGGAACAATGGTGGTGTTTTGAAACAACATGTCCAAATGGCTTTATTTTGAAATAACCATTTTGAAATAACAGCCGTTTCAAAATGAATGGGGTTTAAGCTGTTTCAAAATGACGATTCTTATTTCAAAATGACAGAGCCTGTCATTTTGAAATAAGAAAACATCATGTGGACCTAATCTTTTTTATTTCGAAATAACCAGCGTTATTTTGAAATAAGAGAGACGTGTCGACATACCCTTTGAAACTCATAATGAAATTACCAGTCTGTCTTCTGCAAACTTGGAGGCATCTTCTATTTATTACCATTGGGTGATCAGATACTGGACTTTATTGTAGTCACTTTCTTTATGCTAGTAAAACTTTATCTCACTGTCATCCCAGTTCTATTGTGGTGTTTGCACATGAGACTCAACATCCTGTCCATATCAGGGAGATGCTATTTCTCCTGAAACTGAAAAGTGTAATTTGACCCCATCCCTGGTTCAGTTAACCTAATTCCTTTCTCAGTGAAAAACTGTAGGATTTTTGGAACTGGAAACTTAAACATTATATTTGACAATCAATTGAAATTGAAAACGAGTGAAAACTTTCATGTCTTTATGTGAAAAATAGAATTTCTGGGATATGAAATGGCCTGAAATTTATAAATAATTAAGATGAATAACCTAAAGTTTGAGATCTCCTTTTTGAAATGATTGCAGCTCTGAGAAGCACAAGAGATTGCTCATGTTCAAGTTAAAATAATTGCTGTGATTGGATAGCTCGTGACTCAAGGAGGATTGTAAAAAAATCATGACCGTTCTTGCCCCCTTTTGTTATGTGTGAAGCTGAAATAAGAGGGATTATACAGAACAGTACTTGGGGAGGTGAACCCATGAAGCCTTCTTTTATCCAGTGGAAATCTTGGTGGCACAATCCAGATCTCTGTGGTGATTCGCCATGCAACTCTAAAGTGTAGTGGACTTATTCTCAATAGACTGGGTGTTGCTAAAGAAAAAAAATCATGCGAGAAGAATCAAATTTCTCTCTTCCATTTTGACTACAGGTGTGTATCTGAAAGTGCAGCTAAAGAATTTACTGAAAGAACCTTAACTCGAGAATCTTCTGCTGTTAATCTCATTGGTGTCATGAAACCCACTAATTCATGTGGTTCAGTCATCCTCTATCCTTCATCCATGTTAACACTAAGCTTAAAAAAACAAAAATAAAAGGAAGTAGTCGTCCTCATTCCTTTGCCCCAAGGCAGGTAAATGAGTAAATCACAAATGACACAAGGAGAGAGCAGATTCCAAAGTGGTAGCCATGTTAGTCTAGTTCAGCAAAACAAGCAAGGAGTCCTGTGGCATTTTTAAAAACTAACAAATTTATTTATTGCATGAGCTTTTGTGGGAGAAAATCCCACTTCATCAGCATGGCCGTCCCTGGGGGGGGGGGTAGAGGTCCTGGGGCCAATCAGCCTGTGTCCACTGCCTCCTGGTGGGGTGGGGCAGGGAGGGCTGTCCCAGAGCCTGGGCCCCATGCTCTCAGCCTGGGTGGGCTGACCCAGGGGCTGGGCTCTGCTCTCCCACCCCACCTCTTGGCTGGCCCTCCCTACCCCCGGAGCAGAATAGTTGGCCCAAGGGCATAATGGGAGAGTGGAGCCTGACCTGTTTGGGCCTGTCTGCCTGCCCCTGGACTGGCTATTGCCCTACCTAGGGAGGGGGAGAGAGCTGGTTCAGAGCAGACGCCGGGCTCCTCACTCCTGCCCCCACCCTGTTACCTTTGGCTTTGTGTTGAAGGTGGCTGGACAGAGGCAGGGGACAACGTGGTGGGGCCCACAGAAATGTGGGGCCAGGGGCAATTGCCCCTCTTCCCCCGCCCCCCTTGGATGGCTGTGTTTGTCAGACACTGATGAAGTGGATTTTCTCCCATGAATGCTCATGCGATAAATAAATTTGTTAGTCTTTAAAAGTGCATTCAGATTCCTTGTTTATTTTTAAGGAGAGGGGAAGCAACCTCTGCATTTTCAACATTGCCTGTGGCACCTTAAAGACTAACACATTTCTTTGGGCATACGCTTTTGTGAGTTCCAATCCACTTTGTTGGATGCCTGAAGATATTTTAGTCTTTAAGGTGCCACAGGATTCTCGTTCTTGCTGTACATAGAGTAACACGACTACTCCTCTGGAAGTTCTGTGCATTTTGTTTTTTTGTCTGGTATGTGAAGGGAAGGGAGGTCAGGAAAAGGGGGAAAATCTGTGACAACCCACACCCCCTGTGTCTCAGCCAGCTGTTCACTACCCATGTGGAGGAACCCTCTAGAAGTAAGAGTCTCACTAATGCTTCATTCTTTCTCACTCATTTCATCTCCTAAAAAGAGTACTCTAGGCACATTTCCAATACAAGACCTAACAAAACAAAAGCAAACCATAAACCCGACCAGATATGAAGATGCTCCAAAAGCACAACTGCTGTTATTAGAGGCAGGGAAGAGAGTAAACACGGAACAGGAAATATAATGCAGCTGCCCATTCTAGTTGCCACAAATGGCTGGCACCCTTAGACTATCCTGTGGTTACTGCCCCTAGGTATGGGTCTGTCTCTTAGGGACTGGCTCCTGCAGAGCTTGCAATAACAAACAGCCTGGGGAATCAGGCAGATGGTCTTTCTCCAAACAGTGGGGGCCTGTCTCTTAGGGGAGTGATCCCTGCTGAGCCTGCAACAACAACAGCTCAGGGAATTGGGCAGATGGTCTATTGGCGACTGCTAAAATAATTGCATCAGCTGGTTACTTTTGCAGCCAGTGGAGCCTTTTATTTGTAGCCCCACTGAAGTGATCCTGAGGCTTCTCTGCCTGCTTTGAATTTTGTATGTGTGGGAGAGAGTGGATGTTTGTGCTTTATTTTTATTTCATTTTTCTCTGCCATCTGCTTGAAGTATCTTGTAATCTGGTGTCAGGGCTCGTGAATCCAGGGCTACCTCTCTTACACAAACACTTGGGTAACTAGTGGGGTAATCATAATTTCTTTCCCATCTGTCGGAGGTTGCATAACTTAGGACTCGAATGTTGAAATGACAAGTTCCTGACTGGAGGTGGGAAAGGACTCTGCCAATGTACCATAGAGTGTCTCACTTGCTACAGAAATCTCTTGCTAGGCTCCACTTAATATGCTAAATATACCTGAGCCACTGCTGCCACGAATGGCGTGTATGTTCCATGCACACAAGCCTGAAGATCTAAATAATGTCTTGTATCTTTTCAGATTGATTCTTTCACTGTCTCTGCCTCCCCAATGGAAGCTGTGGAGTTATTGACAGAGAAAGCTGAGGAGATGTCCAGCTGACTTAGTTTTTGCTGTTTCTCTTGATCTTTACTTGCCTTGCACCTTTCAGCTTCATTATGCCCTGCCTTTGAGGGTCTTGTCAAGTAGAGGCAAAGTAGCTGTATGTTCTGTATTGACATGTTTTCTATATACGGTGACTGCTGGCAAGCGGAATCTCCATGGACTAGCTAAGTAGAAAAAGTCTTGTGGGCCGCAGTCAAAGGTCCTCCATAGACACCTGATTTCCTTTCCCCCTCGTCAGTCCCTGTGTGCCCTGATTCACTCATGCATCTCAATTCTGTGCTCAATATGGGGGGGGGGGGGCAGAAAACTATGAAATGGGGCCTTCTGTTGTCTCAGTTTTTGCTTGGCTCTGTTTTCAGTACTCAGGGCATCGCAGCTGGGAGCAATCATGCTGAGCCTGACTTACTTCTGACCCACAGGTCCCTTCATCCTCAGTAGTAGTCTTACGTTCTGTTTAACAAAGTTTTCCTTAAACCTTCCCCCCCACCCTGCTTCTGCTGTATTTTGTGCCTCAACTGACATGCAACTTGCTTTCTGCCTGTTTCCTTACTGGATTGGTTATTCCATTTCCCAAGTAACTTTTACCCTGGTTTTGAGGTTTGATCAGACTGATTCTCCTCATCTCCTGCTGTTCTGCCTGTCGTTTGCCTCCCATCCCCTAATCGCATTAATTCACCCATGCTGTTTTTTACCTTCTCCTAGCTTCTTTTTCTCAAATAATTATCAGCACATTACTTCTGCCCATCCTAATCTTGTATGGATTGTTATAGCTGCGTCAGTTCCAGGAGCACAGAGGGATAAAGTGGGTGAGGTAACATCATTTCTTGGACTAATTTCTGGTGGTAAGAGAGATGAGCTTTCTGAGCTACACCAAAAGTTTCTGTCCCTCACCAACAGAAGTTGGTCCAAGAAAAGATTCAATCCTAGCTTTGCTGATCCACTTGAGGTAGAAGAGCTGTTTATTGACCCAATTAGAAAGAGCTAAACTAACAAAAACCAGCAGTGCTTTGATAACTTTCCCCTTTCTTGGGTATTCAGGGCAGTTCTAAAGTCTCTAGTGTTAGCCGTTAAGTTCCATTAGAAGTTCCACGGTACAGTAGCTGTGTCTTTCTTTGCTTTTTACACAGAAGTGAGTATATTATTAGCAATTTACAAATTCGTAGTAGTGGTCCCTGGAGACTACTGCTGATTTTCTTTACTTTCTAAGGAATTCTTCTTAACTTGGTGTCACATGTTAATCTCTGTAGAAGAGGGAGAATTACTCTTTCTTAGAGTTCCTTATTTTTTGCTGCTCCTAGCACACTCTTCCTCCCTTGCACGCTCTGTCCTGAAACTTCTCTGCTCCTGACTGTTGGCGTATGATCCACTACTTTCTGTGGCTTGCGGATTGCAAAGATATTGGCAGCCCCCCCCCCCCCGAGGACTTAGGGGGCCTGGGGCAGATTTGATGTGAGGGGCCCGCCTCACTGTTCCATACGTACAACTCGTACCTCCTCTGCTCACCCCCACGTCTTCCCCTATTTCAAGTCACGCCAGCCACCTTCCCAATTACCAAGCCCCTCTTGGTTTACCCAGCCCCAATGTTCCCTGGGATGTATAGAGTCAGAAGCTGAGGCAGGGGCCCCCTCCTTGGGGGGGCCTGGGGCAAGTTGCCCCTGTGCCCACCTGGCCCCCCTTCTCATTACTCCTGGCTTCTTTCTATTGTTTCCCCTTCAGTGTTAACTTTCCAACTGTTGTCCTTCAGCCTGCATGGAGTAAGAACTCAGTTTTTGATCTTTCCTCCACAATTGCTATACCTTTTAACTTTTTCATGGCGGCCTATAGGGAAGTGCTAGAACTCTTCTATGGGTCATTTCATGGTATGGAAAAGTTAAGTGTCAGACCTGTCTCTTATTACACAAAATTAAGATCTGCTACCCTGTCTTTTATACAAGTATCTGTGGTATTTAAATTTAATGTCAAAAGTTGATCCTTCCATTTTTTTCTTTTTCATTGGGACCCTTCTTCAGAATTACTTGTAGGCAATGTCAACTCATCCTTGGCTAAGAGTTGTGCGTGTTTTTTGTTTTTGTCGCTGAATTCCAAGTAGATAGTTTTAGGGCTTTGTTGCATAACTGTTGCTGGTATTTTCCATCCCAGACGCTCACTCTGCAGAGGCTTTGATAGCGAACTGCAGTGTGATATTTTGCTCACGGAGTTGCATCCTGTTTCATTGTGTGTGAGGGATGAGCCATATCTCAGCCATTGTGTCAAGGTTTCTTATAGAACAAGTTAAAGTTCACCTTCTGGTAACAAGGTTTGCATCAGATTCTTGCTCTGTACAGCTTTATAGTTTCATTTACTGGAACATTGTGCTGGAATTAGTCAGCTAAATGATGAAACTAATGTGTAAAATGTTAGGTTGCTGGATTTTGTGCATGTTTTTCTATCTGCTATAAGCTCCAGATATGTAGCCATTTATGTTTAACTGAAACTTCCAAATATCCTGCTGTTCCCTTTAGAATTTTACTTATGTAGCCTTATTTTTTCAATAAAAATTGTAGGTGTGGGTAATTATATGTATTTTTGAAAGCTCTAACTATGCCTCATTTAAACTTCTGCAAACATGTCTATGTAAGTTCAATTAACTGCCAGGAGAAGAAAATGATCAAAAAGTGAAATGGGAAATGCATATTTACCAGGATGTTGCCTGCAAGCCAAGTCAAATGTTATGTTAGCCCAACAAATGGGTTATTCAAGCAAAGTTCTACCAAGATAAATAGGCAAAAGTCAAGGATAAGTGAGTTTTTAAGGAATGGGGATATGACCCTCATAAGTCAAGTTATAAGGGCTATATAGGTTGTAGATGACCCAGTTGATTTAGGATCCATCTACAAAACTGTTTCTAAAACCTTAGCAAAAATGTTATCTAAGGTTTTCCAATATGCATTATAAAGTTTAGTTTTTGTCTTTTATCAGTGCATTGTGGTGATTTACTGAGTGCTTTTAGTTATACAAACCTAGGTGAGGATATTTCTAAATAAATATGAATTATAATTAAATTAAATTTGTTCATTACAAAGAAGTTTAAGAGTGGGGAAGCTAATAAAACCCTAAAGAAAAATTTCTACAACTGAATGCCTCTGGAATGTGTGTTTTTTGAAAAGGGGATGCAATATATAGGCAAAAGAAGCCTTTTTCTTCTCATATCTGTTTAGCTTCAGTGCACAGTTATAAAGAAGTCAGCATTTTTAAAAAAAATATTTTACTCTGTATATGTGGTCTACTAAAATCATAAATTAGTACATCTCGAGTAAAACATTTTTAGTGTTTTTGGATGTTAGACTGGTAATCATGCAGCATGGTATGAATTCTGAGTAGTAGTTCCTTGTTATACAGTGTTTTATTTACAAATATTATAAAGCATTATTTCCTTATTAGAAACCTGAAAATATACTTAAACCTTTTACGCAGTTCATACAGTAGATTGGAATTACAGGGCTGTCTTTTCTGAGCAGTCTGCAGTTATTCTAAGGTACTTACTCAGATGGGTGAGGATATCATGGCCAGGACACAGGAGGTCAGTGAGGAAATGATGCAAATGTTTTATCAAAGTATTCCTTAGATATTGTGCTTTAAAGGACCAATCCTGCTTCCATTTAAATCAAGGACAAAACTACCATTTATTTCATTTGAGATCAGGATTGGGCCCAGCATTCTTAACAGGTTCCCCTACTGTGAATCAAAGCTGGTATTTTGCTTCTATATTGACAGGTTTGGTTGTTTTTGTTTTTTTTGTTTTTTGTTTTTTTATTCTTAAAGTAGTTTGAAACCAAAGGAAATGGTCACATCCTGAGTGACATCCTGTGTGCCATAGCAACAGTCTTGCTGTTAAGTGATCAGCTTCTCAGCCAAGGGAGTAGAATTCAATCCACATACAAATGTATTTGCCCAGTGAAAATCATATAGTGATGCAGATGTGATTCTTTGATAATAAAATGCAAATCTCCACACCATAGCCAAGAGAACAATAAGGTTAATTAAATTTGTTGTCTGGAGAAAGCACAAAGGACATCTACTTAGCAGTGATTTGATTTTAGTAACTTTAGGTTAGGATATAAGAATTTATTTTAAAAATGCTTGGAATTAATTGAATTTTCCACTTAATTCATTAATGAATTTTTTTAATCTAAAATTTTGAATTTGGCTTGTGATGTAACCTGATTGTTGTTAGGCATTCTTCTTTACAATGTGACTTAGAATTTTTTAGGCAAGATTGAAGGTTGGCTCTGATTTTTCTGAAGAGGCTAGTGATTTGGGGCATTTAAGTTTTTTGAGTGGGCAACTTGCATCCTATTAAAGGTTAATATTAAAGGTTAATCAGGAACAGTCAGCATGGATTTACCAAGGGTAAATCATGCCTGACCAACCTCATCGCCTTCTATGATGAGATGACTGGATTTGTGGATGCGGGAAGAGCCGTTGATGTGATATACCTTGACTTTAGCAAGGCTTTTGATACGGTTTCCCACAGCATTCTCATTGGCAAATTAAGGAAGTATGGGTTAGATGCGTGGACTGTAAGGTGGATAGAAAACTGGCTAGAACAACGGTTTCAGCGCGTAGGAATCAATGGCTCCATGTCAAGTTGGCAGGCAGTAACAAGTGGTGTGCCCCAGGGGTCGGTCCTGGGGCCAGTTCTGTTCAATGTTTTCATTAATGATCTGGATGATGGGATAGATTGCACACTTAGTAAGTTTGCAGATGATACCAAACTGGGGGGAACGGTAGACACCCTAGAGGGCAGAGACAGGATTCAGGGAGACCTAGACAGACTGGAGCAGTGGGCCAAGAGGAATCTCATGAGGTTCAACAAGGATAAGTGTAAAATCCTGCACTTGGGACGAAAAAACCCCATGTACTGCTACAGGCTGGGGAGTGATCAGCTAAATAGCAGCACTGGAGAAAAGGACCTGGGAGTCATGGTGGATGGGAAGCTGGATATGAGTCAGCAGTGTGCTCTTGCTGCCAAAAAGGCCAATGGCATACTGGGCTGCATCAGAAGAAGTGTTACCAGCAGATCAAGGGATGTGATCATTCCCCTCTATTCTGCACTAGTGAGGCCACATCTGGAATACTGTGTCCAGTTTTGGGCTCCCCACTACAAAAAGGACATGGACAAATTAGAGAGAGTCCAGAGGAGGGCAACCAAAATGATCAAAGGGCTGGAGCACAAGCCCTATGAAGAGAGACTGAAGGAACTAGGCTTATTTAGCCTGCAGAAGAGAAGACTGAGGGGGGATTTGATAGCAACCTTCAACTACTTGAAGGGTTGCTCCAAGGAGGAGGGAGCTCGACTGTTCTCGGTAGTAACAGAGGGCAGAACGAGAAGCAATGGTTTCAAGTTACAGCTGGGGTGGTCCAGGCTGGATATTAGGAAAAACTTCCTTACTAGGCGAGTGGTGAAGCATTGGAATAAGCTGCCTAGGGAGGTGGTGGAATCTCCATCTCTGGAGGTGTTCAAGTCCCAGCTGGACAAAACACTGACTGGGATGATCTAATGGGAGTGGGCCTGCTTTTTTTTGGCAGGGGGTTGGACTAGATGACCTCGTGGGGTCCCTTCCAACCCTATGATTCTATGATTCTATGTGATTTTTAGGAAGTGGTGAGCATGACATGCTGAAAAGTTAGGATCTTATTTCTAGTTGTACACCCAAGGAGTAAGAGATCCAAAATTTCTACTCCCTTATAGAAATTTTTGCCTTTTCGTGCTACACCCTGTGTAAGGGATGATATGTAACTGCACTGCTTAGAAGACCAATTGTGGCTCTCTGGGTGAAACAGTAAATTATGACAGCCCTTTACTACATACAGATTAACTCTTCTTTGCTGTAGCCAGTACGCTGGAGGAAGTGATATCAAGGAATTGTGCACTTCTCTCCACCCACTCTCTGTGTGCCTATGCATGAGGCAGAAGAAAGGAAGAAGCCCTTAGAAACTTGCTTCCTCTCTCCAATCTTCACCTCCCTGCACACACACCTAGGAGTAAAGAGATAATTTAAGACCCTGCGCTGCTATCTAGGGTGAATCACAGTTTTGCCTTTTGATTTTAATGATATGGCATGATAAAGACTTCTCTCCTGGATAAACTTTTTAATGTTTTTAAAGTTACCCAAACTTCACAAAGTGGCCACATCCTAATCTGGTAACTCCTTTTGCCATTACTGCTGATTCCCATCACAGCTGCTGGGTTTAGAGGTTACTGTGGGACTTGGTGACCTTAGTGCAGTGGGACTCTGGTACCTTAGTTGCAGATCATCAGCTGTGCTTTTAGAATGCTGTAGGTTTTAAGTTTTTGTATTGCATGCTGGAAATCAATATAATGGATCTGGAGGAAAGAAAAAAACCCAAAACCTGCCGACCCTATCTGTCCTGTACTACAGTGTAGTGAAGTTGCCCGATGGTCATTGTGAGGAGATGAGTGTGGTCACATGCAGAATGTTTTGCCAGCATTTCACATCTTATTACCTGACCCTTTCAATCTCCTTAAAGTTTTCTCTAAAGTTGTTGAGATGTATTTGGCTTTGACTTTCCCTCTGTTATTCTTTTGGGGCCATAAAGGCAGTAAATTGGGTCGGAATTTGGCCCTATCAAACCAGAGACATACCCAGTATGGGAGAAGGAATGAACCATTACAGAGCTGATCATGGCTCCCTAATTTTATGCTCTGCCCATCTTGAGTCCAGCTGTTGTAGGTGTTAAAATCATGTATGGATTTTTCTAATGTACTGTTTTGGTCTCCAAGGGGACCTATATTAGCCCCATCCACTAACTGAGAGTTTGTGGAAACTTTAGTCATGTCCCTTCCACACACAAGCATGCACCATCTATCAGATGGGGAGGTCGAGTGGCCAGATAGAAGTCAGCTACATATCAGCTTTTTGCAAGCTGTGAGCTCGTCCATGCCAGTGGACTTCCCAGGTGGCCAGATCCAGCGAATAGTTAGCCTCTTCACGTTGCCCGAGCAACTCAAAGGGCCCTGATCAGCAAAGAGAATCTGACCTTGCAGTTGTATTCTTATTTGGTTTTTAAGGCAGAGGGGGAGGTGTGTGTAAATTTGTGGTAGAATTAACAAGTGCACAGTGATTTATTGCATGGATAAAGCTGATTCTGTGATGGATTTTAAACATTTTGGGGATGAGGGAGTAAGTTTTACTCAGCTTACAGTATTTTACTAACACAGTAGTTTTGTGCATTTCAGTGGTATGATGTGCTGAGTTTTGCCAGTATTTATGTATGAATATGGAAATACATCTACCTTCTCAGCATCACTGGGTGAATCCCGTGTTAAAAAGGAGAATCATTAAAAGAACTTAATTTAACCCTGCCCATAACAGTGGGGGGTGATTTACTTCTGTCTTTATTATTTTGTAGTTAAACTTAATGAAGATGAATGAGACATGCTTTCTTGAGTTAATTTACAGGCTTTTAAAATGGAATGTGTTGAATAAGATGTATGTGTAATGCCTCTGGAAGGCTGGATGTGCTGCTATTTTTTCTATAGTATTTTGCTTGTTAAAGCTGTAGAGCAGGGCGTGTGTTGCAGAGAGCTGGAGAGATGGCTAGATTTGGCTGCCAAGTGTGTCATGACCCACAAAAGGTTGACAACCACTGCTTTAGTATACTTTAAACCAGAGAGCACAGCGCAGAGTTGCTACCAGGGGTGTTGGTACCCCAAAAAGGGTTTGGGACACGATACTTGCTGCCCCCTCCCTTCCTGGTACTGATCTGGGTTGCTGCCAGCCGTACCCAAGGTTGGTTCCAGGCTGGAGCTGCCTTGCTGCTGGGCCAAGCCCCGGCTGACTTGCTACCCCAGCTCTGGCCCTGGATGCCAAATTGAGTTGCCAGTACCAGCTGCCAGGCCCTGGGATCCTGAGCTGGCCCTGGGCTCACCCCTCCCACCAGCTTCCTTTTTTCCTCTGCCTTCCTTGCCCAGTGGAACCCACATCACTTTCCCATGCTGTAAGTTTCCATGCTGGTGGGCTAAAGAGGGAGGGATTTAGATTTCCTTCTTCCACTGCCCTGCATCACACATTTTGGTGGTTTAATGCAGGATGGGAGAACTCTTGACTCCAGCTGCTTCCTCCTCCCAGGCAGGTGCAGGAGCTCAAGCAGCTGTGTGTGCCTGCCAGGGAGAGACATTCAAGGCACCGGCTGGGATGTTGGGGGCTCGTGCATGTGCCCAGTGAAAAGCTAAGTCGGCGAAGAGATCACACCTTCTACTTCTGAGTTGAGAAGCACATACCTTACCATTAAGACAAATTCAGCACACCATATACCATATTATACTGCACCCTTTCTTCCATCCCTATCTTCTGTTTCCCTGCTTTTTCCCCTGTGAGGATAGCCATTTGTTTTAGTATGGTAAGGTTTGTAGGCAGAAGAAAGGTCAATTAAAGGAGTGCAGATTGGAGATTGTAGTGCGGGTTTTTTGTGGGCGTTGGTGTGTGTGTAAATGCACCCTTACTGATTAACAATAAATATATTTGTTAATTTTTTAGGGTTTTTTAATGCTTACCTGAAAGCAAGGGTTAGAGGAGTGTGGGGGTTGTAATCTGTGGGAGGGTGAAAGTGGAGCTGCAGCTGGAGAATATTTTTGCACTTGAATCCATGTCTGTTGTTTGAATAAAATCTGACAGAGAAGTGCATCTCTTAACAGCAGTGTCCTATGTGTGCCCAACCTGAATTAGTCAATCAGGCTTGTGAGTGCAGGGCAGAGCATTTCAGTTGTAACCTAAATAATGGCTGCTAATGATGCTACATCCAGTATTAGAAAAGATCTCCCAAAGTGTTCCTTGTTACATGCAGGATCTAATGTTTTCTGTAGGTAATCAGTTTTGAAAAAAAGATGTCAGTCAGTGATGAAAAGGATTGCCAAGGAATAAAATCAGTTAAAGCGTAAACTTAAAGACTTTTTGTAAAACAAAAACTGCAGAAATTTCAGAGCATGAGAATTAAACTTATCTGAAATTTCGAAGTGTTTGGACATGACTTTTACAGTTAAATGGGACTTTATGACCCATTTTAGAGCACAACCCTAAGAGGATTTGGTATTAGGAGCCTCCATAATTATATGTTTTATGGTTATGTATGTCTTTAAGTGGGAAGATCATTAAATTAATGTGTATTAAAAATACTACCAAAATGTGAAATACATGAAGTATTAAGGTATTAGACAAACCTAGGAATAAAGACCAAACCTAATGAAAAGTTAGACTTACCTTTCTGAATACAGGTAGTCCTCACTTAGTGACCGGGTTCCGTTCCTGAAACCTGGTTGATAAACGAATTGGTCACTAAACGAGGAGCAGCCCTTACCGGTATTTCAGGCATAATGTACTTTACTGGTAGTGGGTTTTTCAACCATCGGTAGATAGTTTTAATGTCACCTTTGCATCATTTATAACATTTTTAATATATATTTTAAATGTTTTAAGCTCTAATGTACTGAACTTAGTTTGCATAGTGTACTGTAAATATAGGTAATCTGAGAGAGTTGATGCGAGTTCTCGTACATTGCCATAATACCAACTCATCAGAGAGCCGGTCATAACTCTGAGGGGTCACTAAACGAGTAGGTCACTAAGTGAGGACTAGCTGTAATATGGGCGTGATACAGACAGTGAGAATTTTGGGTGCATAAGGTTTGGAGGGAATGCTCACCTTTTTACTCAGTTATTTTACTGTACCATTCTGTGATGTCGAGTCTCATTATCAGCTTCTACTTGATTTAAAGTAGTCCCTTTTGATAAGCACTAACCATTTTGATTGTCCTGGTGTTAAACGGTAATTGGGCTATATGTAGAACTGTTAGGTACAGTACCTATTTCTCCTTGTTTCTTTTATTTACATAGTCACTTAACTGCTCCACACCCATCCAATCAATTCTGTTTATGTCTAGTCCTTTGTTTTCATGCGTGTGAGATACAGTACTGTGGATAAACAGAGAAGGTTTGCGTGGACAGTGTATTCATTTTGTCACCAGAATTTTTTCTTCAGGTTTTATAAATAAATGTGTGATATAAAGACAAATAAACAAAAGAAAACAGAAAAGCCCCCCTGAATCGCATTTATTATGAAGCAGCCTGTGAATCACTAATTCAAATGATGTTGGTGTTAATTTACCCTGAAAAAAAGTGAGAAATATTAAGACTTGTACCTTAGTATTTATAGCTGTTGTTGTCTTCACTTCCTCTTTAAAAAGCAACTGGTTTGTTAGGATGACTTTACTCTTTCAAAATCTGCAACCTGTTCTTCAACATCCAGCACAGAAAATTATTCCCATGATGAATAGAATATTTTGGGATTTTTTTTTCACATTTATAGTGAGTTCTACTGAGTGGATAGAGAGCAAGCGCTGTTTATTTGTAGGAACATGTAAACTCAAGAACTTATTTTATTTTGGAAACCAATGGAATTTAGATGTGTGTCCCCCTGACTTGGAGAACACGAAGATGGAATTTGTATCTTGTCTCTTACTGGCTTTTACCTCCTGAAAGAAACAACCAAAAAAATCTCTGTTCTTCAGTGACGCTGAAAATTGAAGGAAAACACTACTCAGTCTAATGTTGGTATTTCTTTAACTGACTATTGCTAAAAAACCTACATTAATTACTATCAGCGATCAAGAGTCCACTCATGTGAATTCATTTCTGTGTAATGGACAAAGTTAGTTCACAATTCCAATACAAAATTAATTTCTATCACTATATCCTATTTTGGGAGCAGACTTTTTTCAAACCTTTCATTCAGTTATGTGCCTTGAGACAAAAATCCATGTTTTTCTTATTAAAAGTTACAGAATGAAAATTTGGTGAGCAGGTGGGTTCTAATTTTTCTTGTCTGCCCTTTGGGCTTTCATTTTAAGAATAGTTTTTCGGTGCACGTGTAAGTTGTTCTCACTCTTGGTGTTGAATGATTTCATTGTGCAAGCTCTCAAATTTTATTAAATTTTTGTTCTTTTTTCAGACCATAAACATATTAAAGATTGCTTTGAAACAATACCTTTTCTGGCAGATTTGAATAAATCAAATTCAATCTGTACTTGTTAAGAATAATCTGACCTCATCTGTGAATTGGACTCCACTGTTAAGAAAATGTAGAATGGCCGGAGGCTATGGCATAACAGTTGTAGACCAATCTAATCCCACATATTTTAAGTGAAATGTTTGGTTGCCTATGGAACATATAGCTTGAACAAATTTATACACTATTTATAAAGGTTTAACGTTAAAAACTGAGGCAGAACCAGATTATTCTAGTTCAATTTTAACAGTCAAATAGAAATTCTCCCTAATCTATTATTGCAGGAAATAAGATTTGTTTTGTTTTGTTAAATTTCTCTGCCATTTGCCCCTCCTGCTGGAGTATTTTTGAATCTTACAGGAGAAGGAACATACATATATTTAAGTAATTGAACAGATGATCTCTTAACACAGAAATGAATATTATAATGCAAACTTGTAGGAGTATTATAATGTAAACTTGTAGGAGCAGAAGTTGTTGTTCAAAACAAGTCACACTAGATTTCTGGCCATGAATTCTTTTTCTTTATAAAAAAATTTGTCGCCTTTATTTCGATTTTAGTTTTGAAAATATTTTTCTTTCATAAGTTTGGAAATTGTGATAACACCCCAAACCGTTGGCTGGTATTTGGGTTACAGCACAGCCACAATAGAAAAGAAATGATGGCCATTTGTGTTATTTCTGATGAAAACTGACAAAATATTTTAACCAAACTGTGCTGCAGTGTTGAAAACTAACAAGCCTTACTAAACAAACCCTCCCCAAATGTAACAGCTTCATAAAGTATAGTCTGGTAAAGTAAATTTCTGTGGTGAACAACATTTAGAAAGCCTTATTGAGCACAAAGAAAACTGTGGGTTTGATTTTTCAAAAGTGTCTGTGAGTGAGGGACACAAGGTCCACTGACTGTTTATGAGATGTCAACTCTGCAAGTCAGTTTGTTGCTGTTGAAAATCCGACCCTGACAGTCTCTCATTTTAAGTAGGTTGTGTCTTTTTACAGATTTATCTGCAGCTGAAAATACTGCACTTTCTCTAATGGGATTTAGTTTGGGATACCTGCTTGAAATCTGTGCAAGTGAAAAGCACTTTTAAATGGGCCTGCGGTATCATTTATGTCTTGTCTACACACAGCTTTTGTAACCATATCTCAGGTGTGGCCAAACTGTGACTTGGGAGCCACATGTGGCTCTTGAATATAAAACTGTGGCTCGCAAAAGAGTGTTAGCAACTCAATTTAGTAGGTAAAAGTATATGGCTATATGCTTCAGTGCAGCTCTTGAAGGTTTAATAATCAACTTGTGTGGCTCTTGAGTTCCATAAGTTTGGCCACCCCTGCCATATCTGTTTGATTCTGGTATAATTAAAGTAAAACAATTGCTCAGTGTGGATGCAGTTATACAGGTAGAAAGCTGGCTTTTATTATATAGCTTATTCACTTATAGGAAGGTGAATAACTTGTGCTGGTGTAAGGCATCTTTGTACGGGTCTGAGTGCATTTACAAATGTAGGATGGGTTTTGCTTTTTAAATCACATGCCTAACCAAATAATTAAATCTGGATAAAAACTGCATTGAGGTCAGGCTTTAGTGATTTTGGTGTTTCTTAAGCAATTAGGCCTAAAGTCAACTTAAAATATAAAACTGCTAGGACTTTTTTTTTTTTCTCCAGGAGTGATGCTGAAATAACATTTTGATGTTTCAGTTTCTGAGACACTTTAAACATGGGTGGTATTTAATAGCTGACAACTACTTTTTTTACATCTGAGAAAAGAGGGCTCAGTTAAATGTAATACTAACAATACCACTTTCTTATGTGATGTTTTTCATTGGTAAATCTCAAAATGCTTGCCAATCTTTAATCTATTTCTTCTCACACCTCCCCTGTGAAGTATGTCTGAGCTACTATTTCCATTTTACTGAGGGGGAACTGAGGCACAGAGACACTATGTGACTCACCCAAGGTTACATGGAAAGTATGTAATCGAGCCCGGTATAAATGTATAGGGCAAAAATTTTGTACGTTTGTGGTCTGTCTCCAGATTCATCAGTGAGTTGCAGTTTTGCAAACTGTGAGTGGATCATGGAACAGGAAGGTGCCTAAATTAAAATAAGAGGGGGGCTGCTTTACATTAGTCTTTCATGTTAGTTCCTTTTTTTCTGTTAGTCTTTTCTCTTTCTGTCCCTTCATAGTGCAAGTTATCTTTTCTTTATGCATTCTGTAAATGTCAGGTTGTGCAAGTTAATTTACTATTTACATTTGTTTTTTATGATCCACTTAAGTAAATTCATCAAGGTAGTTTAAAACTGAAGTCTGTTACTCAGACAATATTTGCATTGACTCCAGTTTTATACTCTCAAACACTTTATAACAGGGTTCTCAAACTCAAATCACCACGAGGGCTGCATGAAGACTAGTAGAGGGCCACCTGAAGGCTAGTACAGTAGCC
The DNA here is from genome assembly GCA_007922195.1 of Podocnemis expansa. Lineage (NCBI taxonomy): Eukaryota > Metazoa > Chordata > Testudines > Podocnemididae > Podocnemis > Podocnemis expansa. Next base: position 10,034,084 of record ML682036.1, read on the forward strand.
CGAGGGCCGCACTACTGCACCTTTTCATACAACAACATTGCAAATATTAGTGGTGATAGGGTCATTGTGGGCTGCAGGAAATAGCTTTAGGGGCCGCATGTGGCCCACAGGCCACATGTTTGAGACCCCTGCTTTATAAGGACTTCAAGTATGAACCCAGTGTAAGTAACATGGTGCTTTATTGGAATGAACTTGTGTTTTTAAACAGAAGCTGACTTTAAATAGAGGCTATTTTGTACGGATGTAATTTTGTATGGAAATAATTGCCTAGGCAGATTGTGGAATCTCTATCATTGGCAGTGTTTAAGAGCAGGTTAGACAAGCACCTGTCAGGGATAGCTTAAGAGGGTACTTGGTCCCGCCATGAGTGCAGGGGACTGGACTTGATGACCTCTCATGGTCCCTTCAAGTTTCTGTGATTTTTATGAATTCATTTTAACTGCTTTTCTGTTTTTGTTAATAGACTGTTAAGAGAAAGCGCATTTAAAATATTCAACATAAAAATAAGTGAGTTTGGACGACCTCTGACTGTTTGTAAAAGAGTTATTTTATAGAATGAGCTTATTGCTTTTCACATTTTAAGGATACTAGACCATATACCAGTTCTTCTAGGCATGCTACAGTCCTGGAAAGAATCTAAAAAACTGCTGTAAATTGAGTATACTATGTGTTGTAGTTTCTTCTTCTATAGGAATCTATTTAACCTTATTCTGGAACATTTGTATCCATTTTTGCCAAAAATCAAGGCACGCCCTTTAATAAGATTTAAGGGAAGATACTTTATAACTTGTTGAGTAGAGTAAGTTTCCAACCCTATTAACTCTCCCACATACTGGGTGTTTCTAGTGGAGGAAAAAAAATGAGGGTTTTATAATAGAGACACTAATTCTTTGGACGTATAGAAAAATTTTCCATTCACTGCTGGGCATGCTTAATACAGTAGTAGGGTTTATTTTGTTGTCTGGTTTATTATTTTCATTTTGATCAGACAAGCAATGAACTGACTGAGAGAAGAGAAAAATTGGTGTTTACTTTCTAAAAAGAGAGAGAGAAGCAATAGGAGTTGCATTCTATGACACTGCATGTGAGAGGAAGAAGGCGGGAGTTCACATTCTGTTAGCTGCAGCGATTATTTAATCAAACATTTACTTTTTTATTTTTTCAATGAGACGTAAAACACGAGTTCAATACAAGTTTTCTACAATATTTTATATTTCCTATTTGTAAATAGTTTTTATACTTTGCTTATTCCATTAATACCTGGAGGCTGGGTGCTTGAGGGTTTTTTTAATTATTATTATTTTTTTTAGATTAAGCACACTTGTAAGATATTGCATTGCAAAGTAGGTTATAACAAATTCAAGTCAATGGTCATTTAAGCCCTTATTCATAATGTGGGATTGGGTCCTGAGTGAGGAAGAGTAATTTCAAAATCAAACAATATAAGGAAGAGAAAATTTGTCTCTGGAAAACCAGTCTTAGACAAGACCTTAACATAAAGGTACAGAAGAAAAACAAATTGGAGTTATTCGTAGAATACATGGCTGCGATGTGGGAGGCTTACCTCATGTGTTGGAGCCAGAGAACATTGGTTAGCAGTACTTGGAAGGGTGGTGGTCATGTCCTATGGCTGTAGCTGCTCCCTTGGATGTGTAAGGGATACATAGTCTTGACCTTCTCAGCTTCTCTCACTGCCCGTGGTTCAGAGTTGGAACTCTGTGTGGTGTCTTCATCTCACACTTGCACCTTTGTTTCTGGGAACTTTATCTTGTATCTCATATGATGCCCTCACTGGGGTTCAAGTGTATTCTGTCATGTGAGAGGAACCATCCTGTACTCACCTGAAGTGCTTGTTGTGTATCATGAAGGGACATCTTAAAGAGAGGTGCTCCATCTGTAGGTTGTTCACAAAAAGTAGAGGTGGTGAGAGATGCGGTTGAAGCGGTTCCTTCTGGAGCAGGAAAAGAGGCACATTTCAGTACTGAGGAACTTGTCTGAGCAGTGATTGCCTTTGGACCCAGCAAGTGATGCTGCTCCATGTTCAGGCTCAGGTGTTTCCCCCAAGAAGAAAAAGGATTGTTCACCTTCCTCTGGTGTGGTGAGGAAAAGTCCTATAAAATAATCTTCAGCCATTCCAGGACTCAGAGGGGCACCCACTCCTCCTGTAAGTGCTGACTGGCACCACATTCCTTCTGGCATGTGAGTTGGAGCAGGTCTGTCTGACCACTCCCCGGTTCCATGCTGAGAGCAGCGAGGGTGTGTACCACTGACATTAGTTTGGGCTATCGGTTCCCAAACACCTTTCAGTTTACAGTAACTTCAAAACTGCCTATAAAGTTGTGCACTACAATTATTATTGATTTTTATTTACTTATATGTCATCCTAAATTTATGCTTCTCACTGTACAGAAATACCAGGCTTCTCACCAAATCCTGCATTTAATGAAGAGCAGCCATTTCACAGAAATGACATACACAGAAGAGACATGACCGAGGAGGGAGGATGTTTGCTTGCTTCACTGCTTACAGGTCAACATTCTAATCAATAGGAAGTCGTATACTTGATTGACAGTATGCTTAAGTAGTCAGTTCTGAAAAAGCACTCAGAGCTGATATAAATAGATGGTTACGTATAATGCCACACTGTCCATAACTCTCACCGAAGGAATGGAAATAGTAAATTCTGTCACTAAAATATCACTGTTCAGACAAGATCAGTGTACAAACAGATCTGTTTCCCCTGGTTCATTGCTTTTATTCAGCTAATGTATGCCTGTGCTAGACAGCAGAGTATAACTTTCTATTACCATAATATCTCAATGTAAACTTATCAGGAAATAAAAGTACGACAGACAAATCCTATTGCTGCAGAACAAGTAGTGTGTATTTGAAATCTCTTCAGGCTTCGTTGCAGAATTATAGGTGAATTCTGTTTTAATGACCCATCAGCTACGAGTGAAAAATTACTTTAAAAAAAGGCATTACCTACAAGTTACTGATGCTTGCTTCATGCTTAAAATAATTAGTGTAGGATTTGTTTGTAAGGTCAGATTAAAAGAAAAATTCTTCATTCTGAAAGGTAGAAATTTTTTTCTCCTTTTTTCTGACTTCCTGTTTGGCTTGGAGGAAGACAATATTACAGATTGTGGGAATTCCAGTGAGAGCCAATTCTAAAGTGAGTGCCCTGCCTGAGTATTCAGATTGCCTGATACAGTTACAGTCTGTGTTTGCAAAAGGGGGTTCTTGCTTCTGCACCTTTCTGATACAGAAAGATTGTTAAATCTATTTCAGAACACTTTATCTGGTACATAATACCTTGGATAGCTGACCTTTTTGATTTTTATTTTTATTTTTTTTTTAGAAATTATGATAATTTTTTTTGAAGAGTTAGTTCTGTGCACCCTTAATATATTTTGTGGCTATATGTGAATGAATTTTAAATATTAAGGTGTGTGTGTTTTAGGAAACTTGGTCAGTTTTAAATAGTTTTCCAGGTTTAACAGTAGTTTTAAGGAACAGTATTTGCTTTTGGCATCACCCCTCTCCATGAAAAACAAGAATTCAAAATTGGTAAATAAATGTCATCAAGAAATATCACATGTACATGAGGGAAACTAAGAAAGGAACTTGTGAAAGTGGATCTTTCAGAACAAAAGTTGTATTCCTTTCAGCAAAAGTTGGCTGCAAGGATTAACTAACTCTTTTGGATAGCACTGATTCATTTGTAGTCTCTTTCCTTGAGCAGTCCAGGACAGGTTTACAGGGTGCACTGAAGGCCAAATTAAGATGTGTTTGGCAGAAATCAGGTGCTGACTGAGGGTGTTTGTCCAGTGCCTGCTAGTAATGTTCTGTTTGAGTGACTGTAATGCTGGCTAAAGTAAGACTAACAGTTCCTTCCAGTCGACAAATTCAGTTTTGATTTTCAGTCTTCCCTACCTTTTAAATTTTTGTGAAAATGCAGCATTAGATTTTTTTCCAGAGCATTTAGATTTGCAAAATGCAGGTGCAGTTCCAGTTGTGTGTGCAGATGCTTGCACAAATGACAGTTATAGATGCATTTACCTGAGTTGCATTCCAGCAAATTTGGTGCAGAACTTGTGCATCTTAATAAACTAAAAAACTGGCTCTGTTACAGCCGCCAAGCTCTCAAGGCTTCTTAAAGGGAGTTTTTGCTATGGCATCAGAATAGTTTTGATTTGGTTGGTTACTGCAGGGCTGAATAGTCACTTTCTGGTAGAAAAGCAAGATAAAGACATGTCCCTTCAGTGTTTTATGAAACAAAGTAATGCAGATATCCATAAGTGAGACATGACATGAACCGTGCGGATAGAAAGTTTGAAATAGTTCTGGGAGTTAAGAATTTACAAGTCGTTATTAATTATTAGATGTTGTTAGTGTGTGAGTAAGGAGCTGGAAAGCTTTAAGCATTCTTTTGAAGTAATATACTTGAATTAGGCTAAATAAATAAATAAATCCAGGAATGTCTGGAAATGTCTTCTCTAATGAATTTTCTAAATACACAAATCACACTTATTAAAGCAGTGGATCTTTTAAATGTAAAAATATTATTACTTTTACACTGGGGAAATCCATTCAGAATTATAAAATTTTTGGAAACAGTCTCTCTGTTTTATTTCAGTGGAAAGACTGGAAGTTTAATATGAATTAAAAGAATGGGTTTTGGAATGGGGTTTTAAAAGTCAGCTTTCTATCCCCACCTCCTTTTTTGGGGGGTGGGTATGTAGGCCGGTTTTGAATGAGAAGTGTGTTTCCCTTTTAGCCTTCCTTTAAATGAAATAGGTGTATAACAAGATGTTGAAATGTGTTTACAGTATGTTAGCACTGAGGATAGGTTGTTAAGGGATCATAAAAACTATAAGTTTCTACTTTATGGTGGCAGAGTTGGTTTTTCCTCAACTTAATTTTGACTCGGTGGAGAGAAAGGGGAATAAATTGTGATATATAAAACTTCATTTTAATTTCTTTCACCTTAATGCAGCTGAATACTATCTTTCAAGACCAGGAAAATGAAATCCTCCTTTGGAAAATTTCTTCTGACCCATCTAATAAAATTGTATGGTAAAAAAGTATGTGCCATTTATCTGTGATGAGGCTGGCATCTTTTGCCCATACACATAATTTCATAAATTTATAAAAGCCTATTCAATAAGGATGCAGGCTTAGGTGCCAGATTCCTAACTTTCCGCTATCTTAAAGTCCTACTTTCACTCATCCTTTCATGTTTATTTGACTCTCATATTATATACATTAAGACTATTTTTTCTGTTTCCTTCCCATAATACACTGTCTTGTATACAAGCAAGATGGAAACCGATCTGTTAGTATTTGAGTCAAAAGCAAATTGTGTTTTGTTATTAAAATAGGATGTATGAACCCGAAATGTCCATTTTTTCTAAACAAGATATAATATTTATAATTGTATATTTATAATATAAATAAAATATCTGGGGAGAAAGCATACTAAACTGTGAGAGCTTGGGTGTATTATCTTTCCCCCCACACCCTGAAAGCCATAGTGAGCTGTTTGGCATAGAAGCAAATCCTTGTGAGCAATCTTCTACATACAACCTGCATTTACTCAGGAAAGCTTGTGAAAACCATGCTGTCCAACCATTAAGGACTTGCTTCTGCTCCGATTGAACAAATCAGCCTACTTCAAGGGGAGAAAGGCCAGTCCCCGTGATTACAGCAAAGCAGGACTGATATCTCTTCATATTTATGCATTTGGAGATTTATTTTTTTTTTCTTTCTGAGACTAGCTTTAAGAGGGAAGAAAGCTGGAAGAAATAACTCCATTCATCAAGTGGGTTTTTCCAAGCTCTGATATCTCTAATTAGAATGACTGCTCAGGAAAAGTATTCTCTTTTCCTTTTCCTGTGCTGCCCACTCAGGAAGCATAGCTGATCAGTTCACAAATTTCTAACTTTGAAGGACTAACAGCAAAAGTCAGTGTATTTTTTTAGGCAAAGGTGTGGAAATCAGGTTGAAGGTATTTTTGCCAGGGATGATTAATAGCCATCAGAGATGAATGGGATATTTATAAAAGTTGAAGTTGCTGAGTGGAGTGTTCAGGGTAGCAAATGCTGCCTTCTGCTGAACCTTACTTTAGCATGTGTGCATGATCTTTGTGACCGGGCATCCCAGCCCCGCACTAGAGAGACAAGGGTTAAGGAAGCTCTCCAGGCAGAAGAGGCTCTTTGTGGGAGAAAAATCCCACTTTGTCAGATGCTTTGAAGACGGAGAAACTTACAGAATGGGAGGAAGTAAATGCAGGGAAGTGTAAGTCATGGGAACAAGTCACACTGTAACAGCAGTTCAAAACAGTTTTAAAGATGCAAACACTGGGGAACAGCATATAGAGGGAGATGAGGTCAGATCACCTGTTGTAATGAGAGAAAAATCCAGTGTCCCTATTAAGTCCTGAAGCAGTGCAACTAAATTTGCACATAAATTCGATGTCAGCAGCTTTTCTTTTAAGCCTTGATTTAGTATTCATCTGTGTGAGCACATCAGTTAGTAAATCATTAATGGAGTGATCATGAAGATTGCACTGCTGACTGTCTGGTTTTAGAATGTTGTGATTTCTTATGTCAGATTTGTGCCCATTTATTCTTTTGTGGAGAGTCTGTCCTGCTTGTCCAGTATATAAGGCAGGGGGGCATATCTTGTGCATGATGGCATAAATCACATTGGTGGATGAGCGGGTGAATGAACCTTTGATGGAGTAGCTGGTTTTATTAGGTCTTTTAATAGAGTAATAGTGTCTTTTGTGCAGATATGTGGGCAAAGTTGGCAGCGTGGTTTGTTGCAGGGATGTGTGTCTGTTTTAATGGTTCTGTTACATCTGTAGTTGCTGGTGAGTATCTGCTTAAGGTTGGGGAGCTGTCTGTAAGTGAGGAGAGGTCTGTCTCCAAGACTTGAGAGAGCAAGGGATCATCTAGTATAATAGGCTGTAGATCCTTGAGGATGTTCTGTAGAGGTCTGACTTGGGGGTTAGGTGATGACTAGAGACATTCTGATGTTTTCTTTCTGGGGCTTCTCCCATAGTACTTGACTTTGGGGTACTCGCCTGTTTCTGTCAGTCTGTTTCTTCACTTCCGCAGATGGGTACTGTGTTTGTAAGAATGCCTGATAGATATCCTAAATGTATCTGTCTCTGTCAGAGGCATTAGAGCAAATGTGGTTATATCTTAGGGCTTGGCTGTAGACAATGGATTGTGTGGTATGTTTTGTATGAAAGCTCGAGGGATGTAGGTAACTATATTGATCACTTTTGGTATAGAGTGGTGGTGATGTGTCCATCCCTAATTTGTACTGTATTGTCCAGAAATTGGATCTCCTGTTTGAAGTGTTCCAGGCTAAGGTTGATCATGGAGTGGAAATTGTTGAAATCCCTGTGGAAATCTTCAACGGCATCCCTACCATGGGTCCAGATGATGAAGATGTCATCAGTGCAGCGTAAGCAGAGGAGAGGTGCTTTGGGATGAGACAAAACACCTTTCCTCTACTGGGCTGCATTGATGACATCATCATCTAGACCCAAGGTAGGGATGCCTTTGAAGATTTCCACAGAGATTTCAACGATTTCCAGTTCATTATTAAACTCAGCTTGGAACGTGCTACTCAGGAGATCCATTTTTTGGACACTATAATACAAACTAGACTAACACGGTTGGCCCTTTGAATGATAGGAAGGAATCCTCAATCCAGTAACCCATTTTGGGGTTATTTGCTAGTCATGGTATGACTGTATTATTGTTAGTTTTAGTTTCTGGACATAAAGTGTGTTGTCTTATGGAAGATGTGAGGTCCAGTTCAGAAGTGATGTACGAGATGGGGGTGCCACGCCTCTGAGGGTAATTTTGTGTAACTTGCATGCCAAAAGTTTGAAAGAAATTGTAGGAAGTTGTAAGTTAATGTGTGAATGATGTGGGACTTTATTTGCTGTCTTGTGCCCTCCTGTCAATTGCTTTTCCTGCTTTCTCTTCCCTCTTCTAGCCTTTTGTGTAAATTACACCCTATTGGGGTCCCTTAGGCTTGTCAGATACTCTTACAAAGCTTTTGACTTTGGCAGGGGGGAGTTAAATTCTGAATGTCCTCTACTTTTTCTTGTGAATGAATCACTACAATTTCAACATCCACATTTTCTTTATCATCCAAAATCTTTCTGCATGCAGCAAAAATATTTAGATGTTTTGTTTCTGAAAAAAAAGTGTGGTTTTCAGCTTTCTTGTTTTACTTAACCCTTAAAACATCTGTTTAATCCTAATAGTTCCATTTATGAGAGAGAGCTCCAATCATATAGTAACAGTTGCCTTAGAAATTCATCTAATAATGCATATGGTCTGACTGTGTGGTAATCTAAGATAACTATACACGTCCACTCTATCTGCAGATGAGCTTGTTGGTTTTCCAATGTGGCTTCTTTTAGAGAAATGTGTTTTACTCCCCAGTTCTCCTTTCTCTGAATTGCACTGTGAACTTCCATCTCCTGCTTGAGCAGTGTGTTTTACATTTTGTTTGTGTGTTTGTGTGTGTGAGCGCGTGCGCATGCGCACGCACGCACACACATGCAGTGGGGGGGGGACTCTGACCTGTTCACTTGTGGACATGAACAGCATGGCACCTCTAAAACACTCCACCTTGAAATGAAGTTGATTCATTTTCAGCTGAAACAAATTGAAGATGACGTCTCTTGGGATGTAGTGCGTCAGTGAGTAAGCTGTGTGACAAACAGCAAAGGCACTGTTTTCCTGTCTGTAGGATGGGTTCCTTGGGGAGATGAAGGAAGGAAGTGTATGTCTGCAGGACTAGTCTGGGGTATGGGCCAGAGGAGAGAGACATTTGGAATAAGGATGACCCCCAGTTTCTTCTCCTGCCCCACAAATATGGTCTTGCAGCTGGGTGTAAAGACACAGAGGCTCTTTGAGCTGCTTGTCTTCCCTCTCTACTCCTGTGCTGGCTCCTAATGGCATCATTCATGTCCCTGGAGCTGCTTGCTAAGGCAGCAGGCTGCTCCCTCTCAAGCTTCTCTGCTGCTTCTGGGCATCTGAAGGAGAGTGTGTGCGCTAGGCCCCCTGGAGCTGGAGATGATGCCCCTCCTCACCTCAAGCTGTGGGGAGGAGAGAACAAAAGAGAGGAGCGAATAAAAAAATGATAGAATACAGAAAGGGGAAGAAGGAGGGTAAAAAACAGAAGGGTACAACGAAGATGAACAAGGAAAAGGAAATAAGCAGAACTGGCTGTAGAGAGACAGAGACAGAAAATAGGGGGAGAAATACAAGAGAAGGCAGCCCTTGTGCCAGGACGTGGCACAAGGAGAGGATGGCCCATCTGCTAGTAGTCAAGAAGGGATTTCGGGGAAAAAAGGGAGGGGGAGGGGTGGAACTGCTGAACTGGGTGTGTGGAAAACGCTCCAAACAGATTTAAAGAAATAGGTTGCAGGATTATATTCTGGGGACTTTAAATTTGCTGCACAGTTGAAGGGATTGGACAGCCTTAATATCATCCCCGGGATGTTGGAAGCACTTTGGGGGGGGAAGGGGGGGCACTAGTCCCTGGACAGCTGCTAGGTGATGGGAGTCCTGGGGGAGGGAACATGTTCCTTTTGCTATATTGCAGCTGTTCCATCAATGGATCCACAAAGCATCAGAGCTGAATATGTTCAGGTGGGGTCTGTGGCTTTTCCCCCTCTTTAGCTAGTAAAGAGTTGTGGTTCAGACAGAGAATGGATTCAATTCTTTCCCAGCCAAGAAGAGAGGAGCTCCTTCTTATTTTTGCTTGGTGTTGAAAGCTGATGCTGGGAATTGGCCGTTAAGGTCATTTCTGCCCTGTCTTCTCTCATAAAATGCCAAGCAGCTGCCGTGGGGATGGGGCATGTGTCACACATAACAGACAACTAGTATATAGAAGAGGGAGAGAAGGGGGAAGATTGAGAATGAGTGAAGGACTCATAGGATGACTGGGACTGCTCTCTGTGAGATAATGGTGGGGACAGGACACTGTAAACCCAATACAACCTGATCTCTGACTACCCCAAATATGCATTGTCATCAGGGCAAAATAACTAGAACTTTTCTCCTCCTTACTGGCACTTGGGAAAAGGAGTTCTCTTTGTTTGGCCCAGGACCTCTGCTGTTCTGTATCAGTCTGAAATGTTGTGTAAAACCAGGACACTACTTCAAATAAGATACATGGGATTTAACCTGACAATTCCAATTTCTTAGATATGGTGATAGGTACTGACGCATATCAACCTGTTCTATTTCTTCATATTGCTTCATTAGGTCACAGACCTAATGAAGCAATATGAAGTCATAGACCTAATGAAGCAATATGAAGAAATAGAACAGGTTCTAAGAAAGTGGAATTGTCATGTTAAATTCCATGGATTTTATTTAAAGAAAATCCCGCAAAGTAAACTTTCCAATCAAGTTTCCATTATGGTCAGATTTCTTTTTTTTAAATCATATGAAAAGACACCACAAATATGGTGTTTGTACATACATAGGTCCAGTTCTAAGCATTGTAATTTCCAGTTAAGTCTATGTATTAAATGTGAATCTTGAGAACAGACAGCAATATAGAATGCATTTTATTATATTGTATTTTTATACATAGTGGTTTTTGTTGGGAAATCTGTGTCTCCAGTGGAGATGGTGAATTAAAAATACAAAGATTAAATATGAGCACTGGGAATAAATGTGTTATGGCTTGTGATTCATGTGTGGAGTTTGTGGTATGGAGTATGATTAGCCTTTACAAATGGCCCATAGTCTTTCTTCTGTTTTAGATGCCAGTTTTTCTTTGGAATGTGTGGTTTTTGTTGGAAAATCCCTTTTATCTTGTTGCAGTTGCATTAAGTTTCAATGCAGTACGTTAAGACCAATGCCTGTTAGCTGTGTACAGATTTACAGTAGAAGTTTAAGCTAATGGATACTTATCAGGCAGGCTGTGTTTGGTGATCGTCCATCATTTGCTCATTAAACAGTGTGTCTAAGTGATTCTCATTTCCTCCCTGCCATGTCTGGAAAGGAGGAAACTAGGCACATTACGCTGGAATATTAATGTCCTGGAGGATTTAGTCACCCATAATTAGATCTTTTTTGCATAAACCTGCTAGTGCTACCTTATTTTGTTGTTTGTCTTTCCCTCCTTAATTGTCTTCATATCTTTCTCTATTTCTGTGTGTTTTCCTTGTTTTTCTTTGTAATTTAGTCTGGTTTTTTTCCATTCTTCTTCCCTTTTTTCCCCTTTTTCTTGTACTAAGGAGCGTAGCAGTCTGGGTATCCCACAGAAAGGCAGACTTTGCCAGCAAAAACCTCTCATGCTGCCAAGCCCTGTTACTGACTTTGGAGAAAAGCAGCTAGAGAACTAATGTGAATTTAGGCTCTGAATTCTCTGAATCAGTTGTGTCAGTAAACCCTCTTGTCTTATTCCCTGGCCTGCTGGCTCATGAAAGGACAAATGCATAATGGTCCTATTTAGGGGAGAAAAGAATTCTGGCCAAAGGCCACCACTCACTGAATCCTGTATGTGAGGTGAGGAGAACAAGAAAGCTCCTTTGCTGATCTACTCAGAAAGCTGAAAGCTATTGTGTTCAGAAAAAACTCAAGAGGAGCACTTGCAGCTTCCGAGTATTCTACATCGGATCATGTGCACTGGGACTTAAGCAAGGGCTATGCTGTCAAACAGCTAGACGGGGTTTTGTCTCAAATGCCAACTTCCAACTAACAGTGAAAGAAGACAATTTATGACTTACACTAGATGGCAAGAGTCAGCACAATCAAGAAAAGTCTAGTAAGCCGAAATCTGTAGCTGGACTTGGCAGCAGTAGTATGTGGCACTGTAGTTATTACAGTGTGGATGAACTGGCTCACATCACTGGTGCAAAGCAGTAATGTGATGGTTGGATCAATTAATGGGTTTACCTGGACTTTTGTCTGTAGGGTAAGAGATCTAATCTTGCTGAATAACCAACTGAATTCACAGTGGTAGATTATTTGTGTGTTTCTCATTAAATTGCAATATTCCCCAAAACTTCATTTGAATTTTCTTCCACACACCTTAGAAAGAAGCTTGCACTGAGATGACTGCAAATACAGTCAACCTCTTTTGCAGTATGTGGAAGCTAGTTTTTCGTGGTAAGGTTCCTGAATTCTGTGGCACTTCAGTGCACCAGAATGGAACTCTCTAGTCTAGCAGCTTCATTTAATTTAAAAGAAAACAAAAAAACCCCCCAGTAACCCTCCCCCAAGTCAGTGTATTTTATACAGCCCTTTTAAAATATTTTGTCAGTGTTTTGGTATGAAAAATCACAGAATTGCATCATAGAAGTTATTAGGTGGGAAGATGGATTATTCTGGCAGTTGGATGGGGACAGAAAAAGGTTTTGGAACCTTGAGGAGACACTGAAGGCAATTCAGGGTTAGAGTGTTAGCTAGCGCTTTCTGTTAAAGAGATCATTAAGTGAAATAGTTAATAATGTTTCTTTTTGTGGTGTTTTCTTCACGTTTCAAAGTTAATCTATTAAGATGAATGGGTCTATTACAGCTATGAGAGCTGTTGGTTCAGGCTTTTTGCAAATTTCAGAGTATGTCTATATTGCAAAAAGGTATATTTCTAATTTAGGTTAGCAAACGTGGGTTAGTTAACTTGGGTTATAATTACAGTGAAGACATGGCAACTCAGATTTTAACTTGGTTTAGTGGCTTGGGTTAAAGTCTGTAGGTAGATCCCTGCAAATCCGTGGCTATTCACTTTATATCTATGGGCCATGTTTATGGATCATGGATCAGATGTGGATTCAGATTTTGTATCTGTGCAGAGCTCTACTTGTAGGGGAACTGAGATTGAACTCAAGCTACTAATCCAAGTTAAAAGCCTTGTCTTAGTTGTTGTTTAACTTGAGTTAAGAATGCACTTTTTTCAATATAGACCTATCCCAGAGCGATGATACTGAATCCTTTTACCTTTGGGTCATGTAGCTGAACTTTAAAAATTTTCAGTCTGCCCCTGTTCTCATGCAAGGTTAGCTGGAAACTGTTTCCTTGTGGCCCAGATCCTAAGTCCCAAGCATCTTCATCTCCCTTTGGAAACTGGAAATGGATGCTGTGCTGCATCTGGCAGGATTGTGACCAGTGTAAGGTATTATATATTGAGGCTACTGTATGTCAGGCTGTTGAAGCCTGAGTATCTCAGTGTGGTTGTTTGTTGGTTTGGAGGTTTATAATTTCAATATGACCTCAGTTTAAAGGCAAGAAAGAAAACCCCTTTTAAGAGGCAGAGCTTTTAGATAGACAGGAGAGGATAAAAAAACTGAATGCATTGAAGGATGTGTATATGAGACCTGGCAGGCAGTAAATAATTCTAAGTAGTATATGAGAATTGATGTTTCAGAGAAGTGGCAATCACTGAGTTCTAGCTCAAAAGTATCTGTGTCTGGGTCTGGGAAAATATGTAATTATTGTATGATTTGGTTAATAATAAAGGGTCTTGTATTACAGAACTTCACCAAAGGGAAATCTGTGAGTCTGGATGCACTCACTGCAGACTAATATATAAACACTATTGATGATACAACTTGCAGTAGTTTATGTGAGAAAATAAGCCTATTTCTGTTTAGAATAACATAATCAAGCACAGAACCAGCGTGGCAATTTTCTTCACTCAGACCATTTCATCATTGTCTTCAGAGAGGTAGCAAAATGGCGACAATACAGTAATGGTCCAAAATGCAATGGCCCTGATTCAGTGAAGTAGCCTGATTCTCTGTTCAGACAGGGTTCTTAAACATGTGATTTTTCCAAACTGGGGGCAATAACATGCTATTGCTTCTGACTCTTAGGATAGACTACTGTAGCGTTTTTATTCTAGGGCAAATGTTGGAGTAATCCTTTTATATCAGTAGTTCTCTTCACCTCTTGCAGACTATGTAATTGATCAGAAGAATGCACTGACCACCTGAGCTGCTAAGGGGCTGGTACAAACAAAACTTACAAATGAGCATCTAGAAATTAATGTTTGGTTCAGCAGTGTCTTCATTTGATATGGTAAGGTTAACTTCTTTCCTGGGAGTGAGAAAGTGTTAAATAAATCTCGTGACTACGACTGGAGCTCAGGTAGTGGCACATCCATAAATAGATTTTTTAGATTCACGGGGGAATGAACGCTGATTTCTTTCAGATGTTTCTTTGAGCTCAGAGGACCAAAACCTTCTAGTTTCCAGCATCAGTTATCTAGCAATTAAATAAATATCCTCTGAGAACATCTAAAATAAGCTGGCAGAATATAAACTTTGGATTTGTGTAATATTGTTTAATGAGAATGGCATATCTGCCCATATTTCCCTATTGCATCTGAGCTGTGCTTGGGTGTAGTGAAGCATGGTGGCCACAGGGATCTGGTTATGGTTCCCTGATTCAAGGATTCTTACCTCTGTCATAAATTAGAGCAGAGAGGGATCTTGTTCTAATGCTGCTGGCACTGCTAGGTTAAGATCCATTATGTTAGTGGAGAACCATGTGTAGCAGCAGAACCCACTTCTTCCACACCCCAAACATTTCTTGAGCCCATCCTTGACCTACTCCCTCTTGCTGTTTTTTTTGTCCAGGCGAGGTGGCAACTGGCATATAAAGGCTCTGTGCCTCCCTTGGCAGCTCTGTACCAGCAGAGATTTTTCCTGTGCACATGGGGAATTTTCCACTTGTACAGCACAAAACAGTCTTAGTGAACTGGAGAATCTGTCCCCTTGAGTTTATCATATAAGATTTTCTGTATGTGCTAGTCTGAGAACATTTTCATAGCTCTTTGCATGGAAACTCATTCAAAGGCCTTTTTTATTCTTTCTTTGAGGATTTCAACTTAATAATTGCTTCCCAAACTTAATTAAAAGGACACTATCAGTTTAGAAACCACTCTCTCCAGTGAAACTTCTTTATGACCGTAGTTACTAGTAACATCCAAAATTACTATTCTTGAAGGATTAGAGTAAAAGGAGTGTGTGTCTCTCTCTGTTTCCAGTTTGTTCGCTTTGTGCACTGGATGACAGTTTGGGTGCACTGTCTTTTTTGCCTGTACAGTCAGTTTATTTCTGTTTTTGTTTGTGTGGGACACAGCAACAAGGGGGAGAAAAACGTTTTAATGATAGGCTACAATAATTGTAAGCCCATGAAGTCTGATAAAGGAACTCAGAGAGAAGTTCAGTGCTTTGAAACCGCTTCTAATCCCTTTTTTAATGATGCATGACATGGAATAGGATCCAGTGTTCTCTTCTGTAGCTACATTGCTCTGCAGTACTACTAAATGTGAAAATTTTATTTTTTAAAGACATTTCAAAACAGTGACTTGGAGCAGTTACATTATGAAGTCACATAGCCACTATGTCTTGCTGCAACCATCTGAATGCAAAAATACATTTAATAGTTTGAAGATGGTGGATTGTGTTTCACTTGCAATCATGATTGGAATTTAAGCGTAGAGAAGGTAGCCAGGATTCTAAAATTTCTCAGACCAGCATGAGACACCTAAAGAAGTTCTGATTGTTATAAAGTGCTGAGCATTGATCTCAAGAAACCAGGCCCCTTTAAGTTGTCTCAAGTTGAGGTGAAATCATTAGTTGCTTTTTAAAACCTTAGCTCCACATCACTTTCCTTTCATATTTCCATTCTCCAGTTCTGAAAGAGAATGTTTCAAGTGCTTATGCATCTTTATGTCACATGTCAGTGGTTTAGCAGTAGTGTGCATTTCTGTGTTTGCATCATCCGAGTGATTAAATGGCACTTATGGAAGAGTCTACTCTTGGATTTTGGTTAGTAATGATTTTGTCCCTTCTTCCTCCAAAAAGGCATTTATCCTTCAAATAATGATCCCTGTTGTGTCCCAGTGAGGGTTATGCATGCCTGCTATTCACCCAGAGTTGGAGAACCTGAAAGTAGCCTTTCTTGGTCCACACACATGCCCTAGCTCACCTTGTGCTTCTGTCTGATAAAGGATGGGGTGGACTGACCACATCTCCAATTCTTTTCCACTGTTGCATGATTTCGGTCAGAACATTCAGTGTCCTTGTCTCTGATGCAGTTTTAAGTAAGAAGTGCACATAGTTTCCCAATTTTCAGGCTAGTTTTACTAATTTATTATAATTTTATTGTAGTTCTAGCACTTAGTCTAGGTAGACCTTTTTTTTCTTCCCCTCCTTCAGACACCCTCGTACCCACATGCAGGTATGGACTAAGCCAAGGAGTCCGGGTGTCAAACTGTGAGCCTCTTGTCTGCACTCCTTCTCTGGCAGTAATGAATATGTTCCTTTGGGGTCGTTTGCATTGCATCCAGGTGCAGTAGTTGCCTGTCCTTCCCCAGCTGCACTTGAGAAAGTTGGGCTTTCAGTGTATAGAAGCATCTCATGGAGCATGCCATGAGACTTCACTCAGACCCAGGTCAAGGAACCCCCTGGTACGTCGGACTAAATCAGTGAGGAGCACAGTTCCTACTACTAACATGTCTAAATCTGATTGTGGGGTGGAAACACCCCCATGGAGCCCATGGCAAGGCTAGTCAGGAGATAAGGAAGCATACTCATAAGTAGAGCCCTGCATGGATACAGATCCCTGGATCTGTACCCAATCTGCATCCACAAGAAGTGGTCCACAGATATCCGTGCTGTATCCATGGATGCAGATATAATGTGGATATCTGTGGATATCCACATATTTGCAGGGCTCTAGCTCTGTGAAGATAAAAATATGTGGACCTGTATCTCATCTGCATCCACAAGAAATGGTCTGCAGATATCTGCATTGTGTCTGCGGATGTGGATATCTGCGGATATCCACGGATTTGCAGGGCTCTACTCATGAGCATGGAACTAGATCTTCCTCAAAACAGAAAAAAGTGGATGTTTCTGCCACGAATTTGAGTCATGGCAGTACATCGCTCATTAAATCCCATAGGCATGAAAAGAAGTCCCATAAGCAATGGGATCTTGCGGTTCCAAGTGCTAGTCCATTGGTACTGTCAACACCAGTGCCCTACACGTTGTAGGATACCTCCATTCAGGGAAATGCCAGGGTGCCAGCACTGATATCCAGGAAGGAAAAGGTATTTTTTATATGGGGGAGATTTGGAGCTGTAGTGGTATCCCAGGATGGGTTCACCTTGCTCTCTAGGCAGACATAAGCGCCCCACTTCAAATATTTTGTGCCTAAATAACACTTTTTGTCCAACTGATTTACAAATACTAGTGAGTAAAGTCTCACGACACATCTTTTGAGATATTATCCCTATTTATTAGACAGGCATACACTGGTTAAATAATTGCAGGTTTCAGAAGCAGTCTGTAACAGAGCAGGAAAATTAACCCCTGTTTTCTGACTCCTAGTTGGCTATGTCTACACACATGGTGATTTCGAAATGAGTTATTTCGAAATAAAATCCTTATTTCAAAATAAGTTAATTCGAATAAACGAAATGTTATTTTGAATTAAGGGAAGGCCTGCAAGCCAAACGCTGTTATTTCGGAAGGGATATTTCGAAATAAAGCCGTTTGGACCTGTTGTTTCGAACAGTTCTTTCGAAACAACAGGTCTACACGGTGTTGTTTTGAAAGAACAGGTCTAAATGGCTTTATTTCGAAATATCCCTTCCGAAATAATGGCCGTTTCGGGGTGGGATGGGGTGCAGGTTTTACTTTTTTGAAATGACGATTCTTATTTCGAAAGGACAGGATCCGTCCTTTCAAAATAAGAAAACGTCGTGTAGACCTAATTTCTTTTATTTTGAAGTAACGAGTGTTATTTTGAAATAAAAGTGCCATGTAGACATAGCCATTGTATACTTTCATCATGGGTCCATCCTTCCCTCCGTGTGTTCCAGACTGCACAGTAGTGGATATTAATGGAATGGACAGTTAAATAGTTGTGGCTTGTTAATCACACTGGTATGCAAACTGAATACTTTTAGTTTGTGTTCTCCTTTATATCATTAGTCTTTCCTTTTTTTGACATCCCTAAGTGCTTGCTGTCTAATTTAGGGTCTGTTCTTGTGAACAGTTGGACACATGAGTAACCGAAAGCCAAGTCTATCCCAATGGTGGCAAATTTGCCATCACCTGTTTGAAATCCCTGGTTTGATTGAGTGGTCTGGTGTGATTGAGTGCTCAGTTGATCCAGGGTTCAACTCAGTAACTCCACCCCTGTAAGAAGAGTAGTGCTGAGTCAAAGGGACAGCATTTTCCTTCAACTCAGCACAGTGGAGCCAGGGATGTAAGTGGGAGTTAGAGAGTCAAAGGGAGATATATAAGCTACATAAAATACTTTGTGTATTTCCTTTCAACTGCTGTCAAATTCTGCAGCAAGTATTGCCCAGGCCTATATGTTTGCAGGCTAGGGCTCCTAGGTCACTTGCTCAGAGAGATTAGTCTCTTTTTCTAATTATCCCATAAGCCTCATACACTGTGATAGTGCTGTAGCGTAGTAAGAATTTCATTTCAGAAAAGTGTAAGACTATGCCAACCGTTCTGTACCACTTGCTATCCTTACGTGCTTCTGCTTCCACAGCGAGTACCTATCTCAAACTGTGTGAAGTGATCTGGCTTCTTTTTTTCATATTGCCCCTGCCAGTTGCCTTATTGTTGAAGAGACCAATTTGAAATCTTATTCTGCTAGATAAAGAAAACCTGTTCAGTTGCACAGTAGTTACATGTAACAATACCTCTTTGAGGGGCCTAGCTATAACTTTTTCTCATAGTTGATCCTGTATAGAGTGTTTATTAAAAGAAAAAAAGAGAGAGAAGTGGAAGAAGAAGATGAGGAAGAATGGAAAGAAAGAAAGGGGGGAAAAAGAAAAGTGGGCTGAGCAACAATCACTAAAATGAGTTTATGTGTAAGCTAGTGAGGCAATTTGCTGTTGTTGTGTGATAATGTAGAAATGTAGATGATGTGATATGTCGGGGGAAGAACTTGAAATCAGCAATGTATGCAATCCATAACCAATGAACTTAAGTGTTACCTTCATTTATGTATAGAAATGCAGTGTTTTCCCTTCTTCATCAATTCAGCAAAGTAATTCCAATAGAGGCATTCATTTAACCTTGCCCTCATTTAAATGATTCCTAAAAGTGCAGTTTTGTTGTATTGTTGAATTCAAGTGACCTCTGCTCAAGGACTGTAGCACTCTCCAGTGTTTAGCCAAAATGTCAGTCCACTGTTTAGAAGTTATGGATGACCAACAGTGGTTCCATATATTTCTTCTTATTTAACTATTATTGAAGTTAAGGCCTTAGCAGATTTATTGAATTTTATTCTTTCACCAGTGAGAAAAGTGTGTGTGATTATATTTCTAAGAAACGTTTCCATAATAAATTAAAAACACAATATATGTCTCTTTTGAATAAGAAGTACATTATAAAGTTGGCTTAATTAAAGCATTGGGGTAAAATATCTTCTCCCAAACATATGTAATTTTATTGTTAAAACACAAACATACCTGTATATTTAGCTTCAGTGTATCCAGAATTTTCCTTTTGTCTTAATACTTGTTGCAAAAATGAAACAAGATGGTGGTCTAAGAGGTACAAAATGGTGGGTGAACCTTCTACTTGAGCAGGGATCTCAAACACGTGGCCTGTGGACCGCATGTGGCCCCTAAAGCTATTTCCTGTGGCTTACAATAACACTATTATTACCGATTTATTTGCAGTATCATTGCATGAAAAGGTTTCAGTGGTGCGGCCCTTGGGCTAATGTTCTAGTCCTCATGCGGCCCTGTAGTAGTCCTCATGTGGCCCTCATGGTGATTTGAGTTTGAGACCCCTGTGCTAGAGAGAATGTCAGACCCAATCCCACTTCTGTTTGTCAGTAGGTGTTTTGATATTTTTTTTTCACAATTTACTACTTTGTTTTCCATCATTCTGAATATTATACTTTGTGAAATTTGCTTTCATGTAGGTTTGTTTAAAAAGCTACAGCTAATTTAAAATGTTCAGCTTCAGCAGATGTGGCCAATCCTTGTTGAAGTAGTAAAATTATACAGTCACACAACTGTAGTTGTAGCCTTCTTTGGAACGTGTATTAACTGTGAGACCTGCACTTACAAATACAGTGCATCAAAACATTTATCTTTTATAGTACCCATTTAGTTATCTTTTCTGTTCCCAATTTCTTTTTAACACAATCTACATCAACTTGCTAGAACTGTATCAAGGATGTTAGGGCTTGCTGGGAGGGGAGTAGGGGAAGAGGCTTCCAGGTATTAAAAAATTGAATCTAAGGGCTGTAAGCCTAGCTCTGACGTCTGAGCATACATCCTCTACTGTGGTAAATGGGAGCTACATATGTGACGTTAGAGTCATACATTGTCAGCGGCAGAATTCTGTAGATGTCCATTTTTTTAGGTGAAGTGGTGTGTTGACAATGGGGGAGGTAAGTAGTGTTTAGTATACAGTAAAATGGTGTATGTCACAGGATAAAGGCTGAGTATCCACACTGTATTTTCCGGGGGGAAGAGGGGAGCTCTGTTGTATATGATTATAAAGGGGGATGTTAACAATATCCGCAGGTATGACTTTCAAATGCACCCAATTTGGCAATAGTGAATCTGTTGTTGGCTATGGTGTGGGTAGAATTGGGCCCCCACTTGGCATGTTGGTTGTCAGCTTATCTTTTGGCTGTTTCTAAGGGACACAAGGCTGGCTAAACAAAATCTAAACAGCTAAAGGTAAAATGTTGTGTTTATTACTTTCCTAAGTGCTGTACAAGTGTTTGATTTGCTCCCCCCCCCCCCAGGTACTGGGCATCTTACCCCTTATTGTCTTCACATAGTCAGGCATTAAGTTATAATATAAATATTCAAAGAAAAAATGCCTATGTGACTGTAGAATTATAAAATGTGCCTGTAGATAACGTACAGCATTTTGGATTTCAAACTTTGAAAACTCTCTAAATGTTTCAATTCTTCTTGTTGTTTAATTACGTAAGTCAATATTATTTTCATCGAGCATATCATTGGTGTGATACGTTACAGAGTGAAAATATCAAATCCCTCTCTTTGCAGCCACAGTTTTGCATGTGAAGTTTTTGTGCGCACAGCCACACTACATAATGATAATGAAACCTCTGTCAAATTTGCACATGCAGATGTGGGTATTTGTACATGTGGATGAAGAAAAAGCATCCAGTGACAAAATTAGTAGCCAGTTTGAAAATGCATATACAAAACCTTGAATTATTGTCCTAAAATTATTTTTATGGAAAATAATCTTTTATTCGCTGATGCAGAAATCTGTTTTAATACTTTAATAGCATATGGAACTTCAATTATCTCATTGTGCTTTCCATCTTATTTAGAAATCACAAACTGTATTTTGTTCTTTTTCAGTTGAAGAGGGTGAATCTTCAGATTTTGCTTTGAACTGGGACTCATCAGTGACTCCATCAGGTAAATGTTTTAGGTTTTTCTCATTGGATAGGCTTCCAGAAAGCGGGCAGACGTGTTACAGAAACTCTATATTGTGTGTCACATTCCTGTCTCAAATCCAAGACTACCCACTGCAACACAATTTTTATATCGCTTCCATATGGTCAATAAAATCTATTACATACAGAGACTAATATACTCTTATCCTCCAGAGAGCCATTCTTTCTTCTTGTGGGCACATAGAAATGGGTTGTGATTTCTCCTGTATAACTGCTTTGAAGTTTTCTGCAATGGTACTGTTGCACATTCATTCCAATCTAATTACATAAAAACTACTCTAATAGGAATTTTAAACTTCAGTCTCAACTGGAATGTATATATTGCTCTTCTTGGAAAAAATTACTAAGCATTCTTAGACCTGGTGAACTTATGTTTGGTACTTCAATGAGTTGGAAGGACCCAATATATTAATCAGTCTCTGTGGGTATACCAAATATGTCCAGATCCTCTTAACCTATTCTTTGTTATTGTTATCAAATTTTATTGGACATTTAATAAAAAGCAGATTAATTAAAATGATGAAGTTAGAATGATGTCAGATTGCTCAAAGAATATGCTTGGTAGCAAGTTGTTCACCTAGGTTGATGCAATTTAATGCTATTTTGTATTGAAGTACATATTTTGTCTGTATGATCTCTGTGGAATTCTCAGAACACAAATGTGTATATAATTTATTTTAAGGCAATTAAATGGTTAACAATAACTTTACTTCAATACTGTCTTATGATAGAAATGCATTATAATAGTATAGCAGAGGTAGACTACAAGAATTCACAACATTAAATAGATGCTAAACTGTAAAATATGAAAATAAACAAAGGTAATAAATCCCCATTCAGTGTGGCTATTATCAGAGTCATTAGGAAATTACTTCACAAGGGATTTTTCTCACCCTAGTTGGTATCTGGCTGGTCTTTAAGGCAAGTTTGTCTTTGCCATGGTATTCGTGGCATTTGTACAAAACACAGTGTATGTTGTTCTGGATACCACACCTTCTCCACTATGGCTGTCTTTGAACAATTCGTATTTTCACTATTCTTTGATAGCAAATATTCCTGCTGCTGAAAACCCCTGACTGTGATGCAGAAGGCCCCTTTGTGCCTGGAGCTAACAGTGCATGAAAAGAGCACTCTCAGTCTTTCTTGCTTGACCTTAGTTTCAAACAGCAGTAGAGTGGAGTAACCAATGTTATCTATCAAAAATCCTGAATTATATGAAATATAACACAAGGTTGAGGTACAAAAATATGTCTATATCCTTCCCTTCAGTGGAGTGCATTTGGGTTTTCTGGAGGATAGTGAATATATGGGAGGGATGAGGAGAGTCTGTAAAAGGGGTTTTCCCCAAATTTGTTGCTTCTGCTCCCATTTTCTCACAGATCTGAGATAATGGGCATCTGAGTATCCTGTTGCTAGTTGAAAATGTGAGTAATTCTAACTCTTGGCTCTTGGAATGATGCATTATAATTGTGTATTGTACGCGTGATCTACCTTACAAAGGAAAATGCACATTGACACACTGAGTAGAGGTGAATATTAGTCTTAAACTTTCATACTGGATAGGGTACAGTGCATGAGAGCGCAGACTGGAATAAGGAAGAAGAGCTATACAGAAGAAGCATTAAGAAGCCGTAATATATTGTGGTGTGATACTGTGGAGTTACTTGCTGTTGTGTGGTGTGCCTCCAAAGCTATATTCAGTAAGCGAAACCAGTCCCTTAGTCCCAGTGTGCAAGACTTTCATTATGTTTTTTATGATCTTCCTGTTTGCATTAGCTCTAGGAGTGTGATGTAGAACTTCAATAAAGGGGGAAAAACATGCTTCGGCTTCTCATTTCATGCCCCTAATTTCCCCAGCTCAAATCAACAATATTCCTTTTCCCCTTGAAAAAATAGAAGTCCAAAAACTGGACTAGCTAAAGGTGAACCTTTTGCCAGATGTTTTAAATTAATGTATTCCTCGCTCTTCTTCTCAGGTGTTGCATACATCTGTGTGGGCATGTAAACAGATTCATTGTGACTTCTGAAGCCAACTGTTGCTTTGTGTGCACAGTCACTGTCTTCTCCTGAGCTAATGAAGCTCTTTAGGCCAGGCCTAGAGTAGTTACTTCTGCTGCTTCAGAAGTGTTGGTTAGATGTGTGTTTTATTAATATTTCTATAGTGGCAAATGCCTAGAGTAGACATAGTTTATATGGGCATAGTCTACACTAGGAGAGTGTGCTAATATATCTGTACTGACATGCCTTTCTAGCGCAGAACTTGTCTGATCTAGTTGCATGGCAGGATTCTTTCATCAAAAGCCCCGCCATACTATACTAAAGTGGTTGAGAATGTATGTTGCTGCCTGAGCAGAAGCAAAGCAATCTGTCTTTCTTAGCTTTGCATAGAAAATGGAGTTTTTAAAAAATAAATCTTAATTTGTAAGAAATATTTTGGTTAATTTTATCCAAATCCTTGGATATGAAGTGCCCTTTTAAAAGCTTAGTCAATCAGCTGTAATTTTTTTGGCTCTTTCCCAAAATTAATTTCTAAAATATTTTATTGTAGTAATCCATTATCTGAACTGCAGCTACCAAATCTCTGTCATTCCAATGCTGTTTATGTCCCATGAGATGAAAATGAAATTCTAGTTGTACTTCAAGGCTCAGCAAAATTGGTTCCCAGCTAGGCACCAGCAGTTTTATTTTTGGTTGCTAGGGGGTGCTCCTCTGCAGCATTTCTGCAGCAGAGCATGGAGCCAGGCTACAAACTGTGGTCACCATGGCAACCTGGCACCTGGATTTTGTTGAGTGTTGCACACTAGTGGTTCCCAACCTGGGGTCTGCGGACGTGTTCTAGGGGGTCTGCAGCGCTGGTCCCTGCTGGGGTCAGAAGCCAGCTGTGGCCCTGATGCTGCCCGCTGGGGCTGGATCCCAGCGGGGGAGCTGAGGGGATGCAAAGGGCTGTCTGGTGTCACGCTGGTCGCTGTTGCCAGCAGCAGCTCGGCTCTGCTTCTTTCTCTGCAGGGGCTGCTTGCCCCCACTCCTTTGCAGGAGCAGGCTGCAGGCCATGGCTGCAGTGGCCCCCCTCACTGGCACAGGGAGGGAGAGAGGGCCATGCCCATAGCGGCTCCTGTCCCCAGGGGCCAACGCTGCAGTGGATCCCGCGGCCCAGCAGGGACGGGGCGGGGGCATGACCGTGGTGGCACTGGTACCAGCTCCAAATGTCAGGCAGTGACGGGGAGAGGGCATAGCTATGGCAGCTCTGGTTCCCTGCTGCCCGGTTGGCAGGGACGGGGGGGGGGGCATGGATGCATGGTGTGGGCCAGATTCTGGTGGTGCGGGCCATATTCTGCCAGAGTGCAGTGTCTGCACACACACATGGCTGGGGGGGGGGATTTTTTCTTGCTGAAAAGGGGTCCCCAGCCTTAAAAAGGTTGGGAAACACTGTTGTACACAATAGTTAAGCTCTTGGTTAGATGAGAGCAGCAGACTTTACAAGTTCTTGTCCAGTGGCAGGGGCATTGCTGGCGCTGGGCTTATGGGGCTTGAGCCCCGAGTCCAAGTGCCTGAGCCCTGGGTTTTTTCCCAGGCCAGTGGCACTCCTGTCCAGTCGCATTGTGATCTCTATGGGGTACAAAATGCGGAGGATGTCAAACTTCCATAACTGCAAGAGCTAACTTAGCAGGTTTGAAAGCACGTGATTATTGACTTCAGTGTTTCCTGAAGCGCCTTTCTTTATTAGTCTGAATTATAATTGGTAAAATAGAAGTATTTTGGAAGGATGGAAATAGAATGCTTGTTAATGAGATGTTGTAGTTTTCAAAGTACTACGAATGCTAGAATTTTGTTAAAATGTCTACTCAAGTTTTTTTTTAAAAATCACCACTTCACTGTCTGATGTTTCAGTGACTTTCTGAACAGTGGAAGAGGCTTACAAAGCATTGATTTGCAGGAGATATTTCATGCAATGTGTATGTTGTCAGTGGGATTCATAGGGCCACCCGTGTCTTTATGCATCACATTGATTATTTACTTTTTTTGCATTTTTAGTTCAGTTGGTTGTCTTTTTTTTATGTAGAATTTTAGCTTCTACCTGAACTGGAGATGAAAAGCTCTTCTCCAAATTATCTAGTCTGTTGAAAGGTTTTATAGAAATCCAAGTCATCTTATTACTGGAGAATCTATTTAACTTCTTTAAACAAGACTTGAACTACTTTCATAAATGACAGTTTTCTATTATAATTTAAAAGCTGTGTGTACTAACTTAGAGAAGCAACAGAATATATTACAAGTAAGCTTGGAAGACTTAGATGTTTGTTTATGATTACAATGAATAATGTCAATGTTTATTTAAAGCACTTTTAAGATTTTTATTGGTTTTTAAATATTGTGGGTCTTATTGGGGATGTTGGCAATTATTTACTGACTTTGTGCACAGATTCAAAAAATTCAAGCTTGATAACTATTAAAACACAATTTTTGCCAACATAACATGTTAAAGTACATGAAATTAATATCCTTAAATCAAATTCTAATGAATTCTTAAGCAGCATTTTTCTTACTTCATCAGTCATTTCAGTTATTGTTGATGGAAGTATAACTGGTTGGTTTGTGTGCATGTTATGTAATGGATGTTTATTGTCATTTACTGATAAAAATTTAATCCTTCCAAGTCTAATTTTGAGAGAGAGATTGTTCTGATGATATGATCAATAATCTTTTGGTAGTAGTCTGTGATCCAGCAAAGAGCATATGTAATTTTCCCTGGTCTTCAATTTTGTATAATTGTTTTTGGACTTAAAGAATAAGAATCTTTTTTTTTTTTTTTTTTTTTTGCCTAAATCTGTATCTTAGGGACTTGGTTAGCAGATCAGTAAGGTTTTATTGTTTAATAGTCAGCTTTTTGTTATATCCCGAAGGACAAGAGTGGTAGAGTGCTCATTCACCCTTTCTGTTAACGGTGACCACCACAGTTGTAGACTTGTATTGTTGCCCCCACATCTAATCTGGAAAGTGTCTTGGATACAGGGTAGGTTGGGCAGGGTTTCCAGTGGGAGGACGGAGAAGCATCAAGAGCTCTGGTTTGCCAAAGAGTTTTCTGCTTCTTCTAACTGAAGAGGAAAATAAGATTTAATATCTGTCTTGCTAGCCCATTGCTTTGCAGTCCAGTATTACTGTTGTAATACATCACTGGAGCATTATCTCGAGGAGCAGCAAGGGACATTTTAAAGAAACAAAAGTCTTACTAAATATATAGAGAATTTAAGGTATTTTTAAAGATGTATAAAAGCATTTTTTATGTGGAGTTTCTCATTAGCTAGACTGGGAGGCCTTTGGGGAGTCAAGCTAAATTGTGCACTGTAACGAGAGTAAGATTCTGTGTTCTCTGTAGGAAATCAGTGGACTAGAAGGCTCACATTTTTTGTCTGTTACTGAAGTAGATGCGTGCCTTTTTTCTTACACTCAAACACCGAATAACATCCCTTATACCATAACCTCAGCCATGCAGAATGCAATGCTATCCACAGCCTCAAAAACAACTCTGACATTACCATCAAGGAGGCTGACAAAGGAAGTGCTGTTGTCATCATGAATGAATCGGATTATAATCAGTTGTCTCGTAGACAACTCTCCAACAAGCATTCTACAGACCACTTCTCTCTGACTCCACTGAGGATATCAAAAGGAGCTACACCACCTACTTAAGAAACTCCCTGAAGCAGCACAGGAACAAATCAAGACAGATGCCCTTCCATAACCCTGACCAGGTATATTCTCCTACTGAAAATCCATAAATCTGAAAATCCTGCTTGCCCCATCAACTCGGGCATTGGCACTTTTGTAGGGGACTTATCTGGCTATGTGGACTCTTTTCTCAGACCCTACCCTATCAAAACTCCTAGCTATTTTTGAGACACCACAGATTTCCTGAGAAAGATTCAGTCCATTGGTTACTTTCCAGAAAACACTATCCTGGACACTGTGGTTGTAGCAGCTCTATACATCAGCATCCCACACGAGGATGGATTACAAGCCATTAGGAGAACTATCCCAGATGATATCATGGCACATCTTTTGATTGAACTTTGTGGCTTTGTAATCACCCACAACCATTTCAGTTTTGAAGATAATTTATACCTTCGTGTTAATGGCACTGCTGTGGGTACCATGATGGCCCTACAGTATGCTAAGATTTTTACTGCTGACTAAGAACAAAGCTTCCTCCAATTTTGTCCCCAAGTATCACTCCTCTGCTTATGCTACATTGATGACATTTTCATCATTTGAACCTGCAGAAAAGATGTCCTCGAAGATTTCCACAGAGATTTCAGCAATTTCCACTCCACGATCAACCTTAGCCTGGAACATTCCGTACAGAGAGATCCACTTTCTGGACACCTCGGTACAAATTGGTGGTGGACATGTAAATACCATTCTGTACCGAAAAGCTATAGACTGCAATAGTTACCTGCATCTCTCAAGCTTCCACCCAGGATGCACCACTCAGTCCATTGTCTATAGCCAAACCCAAAGATATAACTGCATTTGTTCTGATCCCTCAGAGACAGACAACTTTAGGATCTCTATCAAGCATTCTTAAAACTACAGTACCCACCTGGAGAAGTAAAGAAACAGATTGACAGAGCCAGACAAGTACCCATAAGTCAACTACTACAGGAGAAGCTCAAGAAAGACAACAACAGAACACCTCTAATTACCTACAACCCCGCAAGCTGGGTCGTCTCTAGGAGGGTGCGGGCCCTGGGGCAATCGGTCTGTGCCCTTCCCCCTTTCCAGCTGGGGAGGATGGGACTGCCCAGAGGCTGGCCTTGCACTCCCACCCATCTCCTGAGCCAGCCACCCTGCCCCTGGGGGCAGAGCGGGCTGGTCCAGGGTCTGGGCTCTGCTCTCTCACTCCATCCCCAGGGAGGAACAGCTGGCCCAGGGGAGGGGTGGGAGAGTGGCGCCCGGCCTCTGGGCTGGCTGTTGCCTGTCCAGGGGGTGGGGTGGGGTGGGGTGAGGTGGGGCAAGCTGATCCAGAGCGGAGGCCGGTTCTACACCCCCCGTCCCCGCCGGCTGCTTTTGGCTCCATGCCGAAGGCGGCAGGGAGAGGGGGCAGGGTACAGCATGGCCATGGCGGGCAGTGGTGCAGGCTCTGTGCTGCCCTACCCATGACAGGACAGAGCAGGGCCCCTGGAACTTTAGGGGGCAGCAGTGATTGCCCCTCTTGCCTCTCCCAAGGACAGCCCTGTATAGCGTAGGAAATGGGTTCACTTTGCCGTGAAAGCTTGGGAGTTGCACATGATAGAATTAGGATATTCTCTCCAATTCTTCTTCTTCCCATCCTCTTTCAGGGACCCCCTTTCACAAGCAACTCCTTTTGGAGGAATTGCATGAGGAGAACTCTTACAGGAACTGCTACGAACCGGGGCAATGGAAGAGGTTCTTCTTGGGCTTTAGGGGAAAAGGGTTCTGTTCCTGATTACTTTTTTTTTTTTCCTAATCCAAAAGGCCAAATGTGGTTTCTATATCTGCAAATCCTGAACAAGAAGAAGCTGAAGTTTTGTGTGGTCTCTTTGGCAGCAGTCATCCCTTTCTTGGATCCAGGAGATTGGTATGGTACTCTTGACCTAGAGGACACTTGCTTCCACATTTCGTTAGTTTCACCTCACAGAAGGTTCCTCAGATTTGTGGTAAAATGTACACACTATTAGAATATAGTCCTTTCAGTTGGACTATCAGCAGCCACTCTAGTCCTTACCAAGTGCATGGCAGTTTATGGCTGCTTTCCTCAGGAAACAGATGCAGGTATTCTGTATCTAGATGACTGGCTTGTCTGGGGTCGCTTTCAGGAACAAGTAGAGGTGCGTGTCAACCTCATAAGGTCAACCTCTGACAGTGTGGGTCTTTGGATGGAATGCCCAATGTGACATTATCTCCTATGGATGTTTTGACCTTTCAAGGGGATTATTGTCTGTCCCAGCAGCCAACAGTGGCAGCTGTCCCCCACCCAGAATCCTGCTACTATGTCTGTGGCGATATAGACTTCCGAGCAGATGGCCAAGGTCTTTCACTGATCAGCCATCCCTTTAGGTATAATATAGTAATTCATTCCCTCAGAAAAGGAAATACTTTTGATTCACTTATCATAGCTATCTTATCTTTTTAGCCTTTATTTTACATATATCTACCTTTTTGTTTTATAAAAAAAAAATTATGGTAGTATTTCAGTTTCTCACATGGGTGTTGTGAGGATAAATATATGAAAATTGTTGAGGCACTCAAATACTATGGTAATAAGAGCCATATAAGCATAATGTATATAATTTTGGGGGCCAGTTATAATCTAAAAGTGACAATAAAAATATCATAATCCTTTCTCATCTTGCTGCAAGCTGTAAGGACCTCTGAGGGAACTTTGCCATTGTCTTTAAGGGAAATAACTTCCTGTGAATGAATTTTAGTTCATAGCTATACAAGCCCAGAATGTTTCTTTGAACAACTAAGTTGTTAGCTGGAGTAACAGAAGATCCTGTGCATTCTGTGTTTTGTTTGACTGACATCCTGTGGCCATATTACCTTAAGGAAAAGGAGAACTATAAAAAATTAAATTCTTCCAGAAGCAGTTCCTTAAGAAGTCATTTCTGTGCACTGTATAGTGCTGCTTTGACACACACATCTGTCATAGAAACAGATGTTGCCCTATAAATCTGCTCAGATGTCTCTGGTGGTGTGATGCAATAGGTATTCTCATTTTGTTTGGGAAGGGAATCTCCTACAAGAATGAACAATCTGATGTGTGTGCAGCCTGTGTGGCGGTATTTAAATTACATGCTTGCACCTGTGTAAGTATCACTTGTGAGTGTTATGGCATTATCTGGAACAGTAGTTCTCAACCATGGGTATGTGTACCCTGGGGGTGCAGAAGTGTCCCAGGGGATACATCAACTCATCTGGATATTTGCTTAGTTTTGCAACAGGCTACATAAAAATCACAGGTGAAATCAGTACAAACTAAAATTTCATACAGTCAGTGACTTGTTTATACTGCTATATATATTATGCCTTGAAATGTAAGTGCAACAGTTATACAGGGGTGGATTATCTCAAGGGCCAATGGGGCCCATTCCCAGGGGCACACAATAATGTGAGGGTCCTGTGCTCTGCCGGCAGCCTGGCACTGGGGAGGGTAGTGGGATGGGCCAGCCCAGAAGCTGGGCTCTGAGCTCTTGCCCTGTCCCTGGGCTACCCTCTCCACACCCAGAGGAGGGTTGGGCTGGCCACAGCCTGGCTGGTCGGCCTCTGGGAGTGGTGGGGCCGACTTGCGCACAGACAATACAGCCTCCAGTGCAGCCTTTTGGAAGTACCACATGTGCCAGTTGGCCCCACCACCCGGGAGGGGGGCGCGACTGGCCGGGCTGTGGCTGGCCTCTGGCTCCAGCCCCCACCCCTTAGTACTGGACTACTGGTGGGGGGTGTGGCAGAGGGCACTGGTGGTGGATGCCTAGGGGCCCTGCGGTCCCTGATCTGCCACTGAAGTTATATGCCACTATATTTATCTTACAATTGTATGGTAAAAATGA
This sequence comes from Podocnemis expansa, assembly GCA_007922195.1. Lineage (NCBI taxonomy): Eukaryota > Metazoa > Chordata > Testudines > Podocnemididae > Podocnemis > Podocnemis expansa. The sequence continues at coordinate 10,065,138 of ML682036.1, forward strand.
GGAAGTGAGCAATTTTTCAATAATAGTTTGTGGCATAAGTTTTATATTTTTATGTCTGATTTTGTAAGTTTTTAAATGAGGTAAAACTTGGGGGATATGGAGAACAAATCAGACTCCTGAAAGGGGTACAATGGTCTGGGAAGGTTAAGAGCCACTGACCTAGAAAACACTTATTTTTACAAATGTTAAGCGGAAGATTATTGCTGTTGCTTAAAGGAGGCAAACTAATTTTCTGGGGAAGGAAAAAAGGGAAATAAAAGAATTTAAAATCAGTTATTAAGGTGAATTCCTTTCTTGCTTTGCATTGTTGAACACTGTCGTGCCACTCTAGTGGTTAAGGACAGTTCCCCTCAAATGGCCCAGTAACATTTACAGCAGGGTTCTCAAACTCAAATCACCATGAGGGCTGCATGAGGACCTGTATGTTAGCCTGAGGGCTGGACCTCTGAAACCTTTTCAGACAACGATATTGCAAATATTGGTAATGATAGTGTTGTTGTGGACTGCAGGAAATGGCTTTAGGGGCTGCATCTGGGTTGCACGTTTGAGGCACCTGATCTACAGCGATGTGGACTTCTGGACCCCAACAAATTGAAGCAATTGGGCTATGTACTTGGGTATGTTAGCTGGTGCATAGTCAGGATACCACTATACGCTACATTGTAGTGTGTATCTCTGTACAGTCACAGATATTTGCCATTCTTTCTAAGTTATATGCAATATTACAATATATTATCCATGTCTGAGACTAGATCAAATCTACCATATCTCAGATGAGGTCTTTTGTGTTTACTCAGCTGACATCCTTTTATTAGCGTAGTGTCATCTAGCACAGTAGTTCCCAGCCTTTTCAGTAACACAGCACACTTCAATGAAATGAACAGTTCCACACCATACTCACTTTTTTCAGCTGAATTGATTGTTCATAAACATCCCATTTACTTACACTTACTGTGGTTACAGTCTTATTACAGAGATTTGCAATATAGTGCATACAACAAGTTAAAGAAGGATCAAATGCATTAATTTGAAATCCACTAGAAAAAAAATACACATCATGTCAATTTTGCCCTTTGTCCACCTGTTTAGAGTATTCATGTTTTAGAATTGAAAGAGCAGTATCTTGCTTTTAATTTGATTATTAATATTTGAGTTTTATGAGTTGTAATTTTGATTGGATAGAGTATTTTTTAAGATGAAACAATGTTTGTTTTACATTGATTTTTCATGACTTTTGTATGGAATTTCACAGCACATTTGGAAAGTTTTCATGGTGCACCAGTGTGCTGTGGCACACCAATTGAAAACCACGGTTCTAGCACCTCTGTGATTAAGAGTAAGGTGGTGTTCCCATTATAAAGTCTATTGTTGAAGGCCTCTTTCCTTATGATAAAAAAAAAATTGCCATCTGAACTGAAATGTTATGCAGATGGTCTCAGCCTAAGCTGGGATTTTTCACAATGTTTGGGGGGAGGACTTTTTTGGGGGTGTGGCTTTTATCATTTCAGTTTTTCCTTCTTAATCCATTCTAAGGGTTGGGGTTTTGGGTGGATTGGGGGGTGTTGATATTTGCCATCCAGCAAGGCAGAGCTGCAAGGCACTAAGTTCAGGACAGACACTATGACATCTTCATGGTGGTTCATTTTTGGTTTTTATTTTATTAAAAATTTCCCAGGAAAGTATCAGTATTTTTTACAAAAATTAACAAACTGCTAAAGATTGGTACAAAACGTAACTTTGTGGTGTTCTGGGTTAACATCAAGGGATGGCAGGACAGAAGAAAACAACAGAGCAAAGTAAAAGTATTTTAATGCTCTGGTTTATTTCGTGAACGATAGTTAACAGTGTGTAAATAGATGCACATGCATGTATCTTCTTCGAAATCAGTGTTTCCCAAACTGATTTGGCCATGGAACACTTTGGGGCTTGGAATATAGTGAGAGAACACAAACAAGCTGGGGGGGGGAGGGTGGTGTTTATACCGAAAAATTGCTGCATGTATTGCTCAAAAGTTGTTTTAAAAGAGTTAGTTATTTTGGGGTGTCTTTTATTTTACAAGGAACAAAAAAATAATAAAGAAGGAAGAATGGATGAAAATTATTTGAATGAACAACTGTCTTTCTGTTAGGAGAATGGATAGCAACCCTGTAATTAAGTATAAAAAATAAGTACAAAGCCAAAACAAAACATCAATATAACAGTCAAAAAAGGATTGCTAGTGTCCTTCTTGGGTACAGAAATAGGAAGGACAGTTTTGTTCAAAAAAGTACTGTCTTTCTTTAACATAGTAGGCATGAAAAAATATTTTTAAATTTTGTGTTTTTATAAGTTTGTTATGACAGAAAACTACTGGAAAAAATAAAAAGAAATAAACGTTGGACACCTTTTTTTAAAAAATTGGAATAGTGTTTTTTGATCATATATCCCCTTTCCCCATGCATCGGCTCCTCCCCCTCCCATCCTGCACTGCAGGGGCTCCCAGTGGCCATCCTGGCTCATGCCACGGGGGCTCCCTTTCATGACCCCCATCCTACCTGAAAGGGGCTGACTGAACACACCTCTCCGGCTGGGCCACTCCCTCCTGTGGCTGTATGGCAGGTGAGAGATTTTAAAGGGCCCCAGTGGGCCCTTTTTTGGATGGAACACCTATGCACATCCCATGGAACACTGCTGTTCCGTGGAATGCGGTTTGGGAAACACTACATTATTTTACTTTAATAGACAGCCTCTTATTTACACTTAGATATGTTTACGTTAATAAGAAATTAGGCTGTGTAATCTGTTGTATTTTTTTTAACATAATCAAGTGTTTCTATGTAGTTGAGTGGTCCAGAATTGGGGTGAAAAAATATGTAAAACAAAACAAAACACCAACCCCAAAAAACAAACTGCAACAAAAAAACCAAATAGATTTTGTGGATTTTTTTGGTTAAAAATGGATAAAAATGACAACGAAGGGCCTTAGACATCCTTCATACTGAATCTCCGGTCACACACAGGTGGTGGTATATACAGACAGGTTGTTTTTCCTGGACTCCAGGTTTTGTTTTCTTAGGTCTTCAGAACAATGAAATGCTGTCACTGCAGAATTGGAATAATTTATACTTTGTATGATTTGCATCACACCTGTGCCAAAACTGACATGCCCGTTTCTCCATGCTTGTGTTTTGATTGCTGGGACTGGATATCTTGCCTACACCTTTTCATTGTCTTCCATTGTTGGAAGAACCTTTCATGTGTCTTGTCCCAATCCCTTGACCTTTCAGGGTTGGGTCCTCCAAACCTCAGGATCTTGGGCTTTTCTCTGCTCTTTTTATATTTCACTTTCATTTCCCTTTTCCTTAAAGATATTGTGTCATTACAATCTCTTCCCAGCAGAGTTGCTGCTCCTTCTGGGATTAGGTGTTGCCATATCTGCTACAGGGATTTGCCAGAGACAGACAAGAGGAAATGCCTTCTCATCTTATTTATGCTACCTTCAGTTTGTTTTTGTGATTTTTTCCTTTTATATTGCTATGTCACTTTCCTGCTGTCCAAGCAAAAGAATGAATTAAGATGAAAATTTTCTGTGTTTTATACCAGAAGTAGATCTAATGTTTAGAATGGCCCAAGGGGGCATAACTAGAAGTAATGGGATGAAATAAAACAAAGGAAATTGTAGCCTGAATATCAGGAAACATTTTTCACTAGTGAGATCTAATAGACTGTGGGATAATCTCCCATCACTTAGGTGATTTTCAGACTGGATTGGACAAAACACTGGAAAATACATTGTAGGAACAATCTCACATTGGCTGTGGGATGGATAAAATGACCTAGGTGGTATTTCTCATCTCTAATTTATCCAATTCTGCAGTGCTCTGGATTTGCTGATCTTCCCTATAGATTTTGTGATAAAAGCAGACTAAATGACCAGGCGAATTATGCAAGTTATTTTGCTCATTTTTTATAGTACTATCAAAACACTTTAAGTATTCTTGTTCCTTGTGGGAGGTGTCATTCTCTGCCCCTCATCCCTTTTGTTTTTTTTTTTTATCTACCCTTTAACTATCCTGTATTGGTGCCCAGGTGTTTAAAAGGAATGCTCCCTTTTTCCTTTAACAGCCCTTCCTTCACTCCTCTCTCCCAAAGGTCCAGTTCTCTTTCCTGCTTTTGTAACAGGCAGTACAAAAGCTGTACCCCTAACACTAAGCTCCTACTGCATCTCTTTAGAACTGCATCACGTTGAAGCTATTCCTTTATACAGTCACTGGTTCCATGGCCTCTGATGTCTCTCTGCATCTTGAAGCAGACCAGAATGATCCCACTGCATACTGAGTTAAGCTCGTGCTCACTCCATTGTTGGAGAGGGCTTTTTCTTTTGGGCTGACAAACCTTCTGATCCAGGTTCTTGAGAAGTTTCTGTAAGCAAGTGGCTTTCCGTTTTCAGACTTGGGTCAGATGAGGAGAGAGAATGGAGTTCAACAGTTACTAATCTGCGAGAAGTAGTTGCAGTGGCTTTTCCATTAATATTTGTGAAAGTACCATAATGAACAATTTTTCAGTCACATGCTGAATGCTGGGAGACATTGTCATTGTAGCTAGTATTTAACTTCTAGATTGAATTGGTCTAAACTGAAGTAACAGAGCGTATCAGACTAGTCTGGTGTTTTCAAAGAAAAAATCAATATACATTTGTCACAGCAGATGATTTATAGCAGAGATTTAGGTAAATTGTGCTATCCACAAGAGCGGGAATTTTAAACAAAAGACTGAGGGAAATATGCACAATGGAATACATAAACACTACTGTTTTTACAAGCTGAATGAGGATATTTGATACGATTCCCTCTGCAGTAGTGAGCTAAATGGAATTCCCAGTTCTTTGCCAAAACAATATTTGCTTATTCACAACAGAATTCTAGAAGCATTTCGGTGGGAAGGGACCTCTAGTGCGTCTTACTCAAAATGACTGTGAGCTCTGTGTGTATTTGAATGATCATTTATTTTTAACATATGAAGTGACGACACTGTGGTTAGTGCCGTAGAAGACTTTAAATATTAGGGTAACATCTACTTCATAGTTTATATAGTGCAACTATAAACTAGGACTACACTATGGGAGAACCAGAGTTAAGAACTAAAATAGCCAGTTCTTTCTTTCCCCCCCCCCAAAAAAAAGGGGGGGGGGATGTGTTTTAGAGATATGAGGTGGGTGAGGTAATACCTTTCTGGACCAGCCTGTCTTGGTGAGAGAGTCAAGCTTTTATGCTTATACAGCATTCGTCTTCAGATCTGAAGTTCTTTGTAAACTTGGCACTGTCACCAACAGAAGATGGTCCAATAAAAGATATTATCTCACCCACCTTGTCCCTCTTCTGTCCCAGGACCGACACAGCTACAACAATACTGCATAAACGTAGTCTGCCATAAGTGGAGGTGCCATGTAACCCTGTCATGTCTGAGAGGCAACCTTTGCCATACTGATTGCAAGTAAATTACACTCTGCAGTCATTTTATAATCTTCTGGTTTTGCTTGTTTGTTTAAATGGGAAGACTTTTTAAAAGGAGGGACATGCCTTTGTAGATCTTACTCTGAGACAAATGGCTCTTGTCCTTTTGGAGGTGGAATAGCAGCATAGGGGAAAGTTGAAAAGATGTGTTCAGAAACCTGCCATTCATCTGTAGTATGTGGGGTCAGGCGCTCAGCATGCCTGTCCTCTTTGTCTTAGAATGATCATGTGACCTACCCTTTTCTGAGGGCAGCTTCAGCAAAGCTGTTTTATTAAATGACTGACTGCAGAAGACCCTAAGTGGAACCATAGAAAATAAATAACAAATGCATAAGCCCCAATCCTTGACCCAGTGAAACATTAGTAAAAACTTATTTCAGTGGAAGAAGGATCCAGCCCATACACTGTAACTCATATTTTTCAGCATTTGGCTCCTCCCCTCATTTTATTCTACAGCCCGGGGGTGTACAAACTGCTGTACAAAGGTAAAATAATTTTGAATTTAGATGTCACTGTACATCAAGTTTGTGATCAACTGCCTGATTATTTGTATGTTTTACTAGCCATTCCTTCTTTCTAACACATGTGCTTTTTAGATGATTTTGGCACTCATAGTGTAAGTTATTAGACGCTAAATTCAGAACAGAGACATTAAAAACTACGTATTTTGCTTGGAAATGCTGTCCATATTGAACAAAGTTTTGACAAAATCAAACATCTAACTAAAAGATCTGGTTTGTGGACAGTATGGTTCTTAGATGTGCTGAGCTAATGTGTAGCCATTATCTCACAGAACCACCAAATCAAAACAACCAAATAACCAATTTACTTAAGCTACAGTATTTTTTTTTTAAATTGTAGCAAGTCATGAAGCCTGTAAATGTTAATTGCCTGTTAGCACGTTATAATTGCTGTAATTATTTGCAAGTAAAATGATATAAGGGGTTTACATTGTATTTTTGATACACTTTACTTGCAGATGATCTGCTAAACTTTCCACTTAGAATTTTGCTGCTCATTTTAAGAGATTAAAAGCCCTTCATAGAATTTAATAGTATGATCTCATCTATAAACTTGGACTTCTGATTATTTTAACACTGGGTAGTGGATGTCTAAAGCCCTTAGTATATAAAAATCATAGATATAAATCTTACACTGCTTGACCAGAGAGACCTACAGTCAATTTTTCTGGAGTCCAGCTGTGAGAGAGCCCTCCGCACAAATTGCTAGCCTATTGCATCCCACAGTCACTGTAAGGAAGTGGGCCAAAAGCTCCTCCATGTGGGATTAAAGGGATGTGTAATGGATTAAAGATCAAAAATGTTAATTAAGAAATGGTCTTTTCTAATAAGATGCCTTCAAGGGCACAGTACCAAAAATGAGGAACTGTCTCCTTTTGGCAACACAGCTTCTGCTGTAATGAAACGAGTACCGAGGCAAGGGAGGAACAAACATAAGCCTTGTTTTAAAGACATTTGCTTCTAAGGAAGCAAATTCATTAGGAATAAAAAGAGGAATACAAAAGTCAAAATGACATTAAAGTTGAGTGTTACTGAATGACATGCACATTGCAACTTCATGTTTGCTTAAGTACTGTTGTCAGTTTGTGATGAAGATGGACTACTTCAGTGTATTGATATTTAAACATCAGTAAGGAATTTCACCTGCAAAGTACCACTTTTTCTCTAAGCTTTGATGCACTTGAAGTGAATGCATGCAAGTTTGGGATTTTTTTTCTTCTTTTTTAAAAAATTTTCTAGGCATACAAAGTCTAAAATTCATTGCTGGTATAAAACTTCTATACAGTAATTGTGGGAAAGCATGTGTCTCTCTGTTTAGAAGAGACAAGCAGCAAAACTCAAAACTGTTAATTTCTATTTCCTTTAAGCTGGAGAATGTTCAACTTGACATATAAAACAGTGTTCAGTGTTAAGTTCTGGGTTTTGCACGAAATGTGTTTTCAGATCTGTGAGATGTTCCTTCACTGTGAACATGATCATAACTAATGCAAATCTCTGTTTTCTTTAATTCTTGACAGTCATTGAAATTGCTGTTTTGTTAAGTAAACTGTTAAATTTTCTTTCATTAACCTTAGCTGGAAGGAAAAGTAAGGTAATTTTAGCAGAGTTTTTCCTTATGGTGGCCGCTTCTCCTCCCTTGCCACACTTCCCCTCCCCCCTTAATGTCTTAATGGTGAAAAGCTACAGCATTTCTTAAGTGAGTAACTTGCTAGTAAAAAAAAGAAAATGGGGGGGGGGACACCTGTACACAGATTTCTTTCCTCTCATTTAGAAGCTTTCATTTGTATAGAGAAAACCACTGTGATACCGTCAGTGCATGTCTGTGTTTTAAGTCTTGAGTTGCTTACACCATACACCCAATGGCTAGGTCTACACTAGGGGCTTAAGTCAACTTAAGCCTCCTAGCCCATCTCTGTGGGTGGTGGGGGCTGGCAGCTGACTCCCTCCCTGGCTACTTGCAAGCAGCCAGGGGTGCACGGAGTTGGCTGTGCCCGTGCCCGTGCCCTGGGTCTTTCCCTGGGGCAACAATGTCCTGGTTGAGAACTAGCCTTCCTGGTGGTTTCTCCTGGAGCCCATACCACAATTTTGGAGCTTACTGGGCGATAGCTCTGTAAAAGGGATCCCTGCCTTTTTGTGTCATAACATTTGGAGTTTATTGAGTAGTGTACTGCTGCATGTCTTCTTTGTCTCTGGTTTTTGTGGTTCTTTTCAGAGGAGCTGGTATCTCTGGAAAGGAATAGAGAAGCATCCTGATTAATGATTTTCAGGAAACCTATTTTATGATAAGATAAAAGAAAATGTATTTGTGGATTCATTGTTTATGAATGGCAGAAGCGTTAGTTGACAGGAAAGGCACAGGGTGTGCAAGTCAGAAATGAGATATTGGGCAGACACGTAAGGGGGAGCTTTTAACCCCTCCCTGGTGAAATCCCACCGAAGTCGGCAAGGCAGTGTTATATCAGATATAGACTCATGGACTCCAGGCCAGAAGGGACCAGTATGATCATACAGTCTGACCTCTTGCATAACACAAGCCGCAGAACGTCACCCGTTCACTCCTGTAATAGACCCCTAACCCAGTGGTTCTCAACCAGTGTGTTGGGACATGTTACTATGCTGCCACACAGTGGTAAGTGCTCCATGGAGAGGCAGGGAGATGGCTGGATTTCGCCTGGTGGGGGTAGGCTTGGTGTGTCCTGTTGGCTCCTGAAATGCCAAGTTTGTCATGACCTGCAAAAGGTTGAGAACCATTTCCCTAACCTATGACTGAGTTATTGAAGTCCTCAAATCATGGTTTAAAAACTTTTAAGGTACAGAGTACCTTACAGGTATCATTCTGGCCTTGGCTTTACCCATTACTGTTAGTTCTTACTTTCATTAGAGGAATATTCACACATGCTATTTAATGGAAAAATAAATGAAGACCACATGGAAGTGCAAATTATATTTCATCATTCGTTTTTAGTTTCCCCATCCCCTGGGATGTATACACTCTTGTTTTAGAAAATTCTAAAGACTAGTTAGGTAATGTCCAAATTGGCAAAACTTGCTTGGGATGAAAAATAACAAAATCCTTTATTTCCTTATGATTTTGCTTTTAAGTCTTTCACCCAGCTATAATGTTGAAGGCACCCGAAACATTATCTCTACAGATGCCCTTCTCTGCATATCTGGGTTTGTATAGTATCAAGTAGGTGACAGGTACTGCCTTCACAATAGAATTACACTGTGATCTGTATTTACTGTTTACACCCACTCCTACACAAAAAGATCAGAGCATACTTTGTGGGTTATTCAAGTATCCATGTTGTATTTAAGAACTTTTATTAGCAAGGCTGTTCCTCCAAAACAGCTTGCAACACAGAGTGGTGAAAATCTGGGGTTTTGTGTTTGCTGAAAATTTAAGCCTATTACATTTTAAATGCTATTAGATACACAAATATAGCATTTTGCAGTGTACACCCGTGTTTCCCAACCAGTGTGCTGTGGCAAACAGGTGTGCCCTCAGACCTGAGCAGGTGTGCTATGGAAGTTTTTGAAAAACTACTCAGAGTTCTGGATTGGCTCATGAATATTCATTAATTCATTTGGAGACTATAGGGTGGTGTGCCTCAGAGTAATTAAAGGTATCAAGGTGTGCCATGGCAGAGAAGAGGTTGAGAACCAGTGGTGTACACAATCATCAACAAAATGTTAGATGAGCAAATTTCCTTAGAGTTACATGATTTTAGATTGATACTCTAGTCATATTTGAAATCTGTATGTGATTAATGAACTTGATGATCAGAGTATAAAATTTATTGAAGATATAGGAAGTAGAAGTGATTTAAGTGTAGATTTGCCATTGTATGTTATGAACAGGGTGGGAGGATGAGAAATCTCTCCCCCCTTTGGCTTTTTAGAATCCTTGAGCGGGGAACCACTGTGGCATCATGCCGCCTCATTCCATGAGTCTACAAGAGCATAACTCCAGAAACTTCACGTGATTCGGATCCCACAGGGTTAATGGGGAGAGTTGCTCAAGCATCATCATCTCCTTGAGTAAATCATTAGGGAAGCCAATGCTGACCTTTTTCCTGGTCCCACTTGACCTTTATTTATTTATTCCCCCCCCCCCCCACCAGCTGTTGTGGAGGGCAGGAGTGGGAAGAGAGAGTATAAAGAAGCTATGATCTCAAGCACAAGTTAGGAAACTGGTAAATGTGGGGGAAGGATTGGGTTCCCCACATTTGTGCTCTGAGATACTTGCAACAATCTTATGGAGATCTAAGTAGTTGAAGAGAGAGGTTTCCTGTCTTCTCTGCCGGCCAGCAAACTTGCCCTCCTTTTGATGCAACAAGACGTTGGTTGAGTGCTTCTTATTGTGTTTTCTGTTTAACTTTGCTCCTCTCATGTGATCGTTTTGTTTGTTTTGTTTTCTTTTTAGTGTAGATGACTGAAAGGTAGCACTGGTACCATCCTTCAAAAAAATACTAGGTAGAGGAAAGGCCAACGCACAATGTGCAACACTTTATACGTAAGATGAAGGTGAAAGAAAAGGCCATTTTTACCATGTAATCTCTACTCTCATAGGGTTTCAGCATAGAATGTGCTGCTTTGTAGAATTAAGTTCTTGAGTGTGGGTTTCTTAATTGTCAGCATCTAAAATGCTAAAATGCAAATTTAATAATTTAAGGACTAAATCTGGGTCTGGTCCCCTGCAAAGAAACCTACTCTTTTAAAATGGCTAATTTATTATTATTATTACATTTTACCTTATACAGAGTACACAGGGAATGGGACTGCAAAAGAGCACATCAACTAAATTAGGGTTAATTAGAAGTCCTCCCAAATAGCTGGTGCTTCATCAGCAACAGAACAGCATGTAAATAAATCTAATTTCTCTCCAACTAAACTCTTCACAAGCTTAATTATAGCAGCAACAATGTTTTTTTTTTTTTTCATTAGTGAGAGAGGGTCATTATTAGCTCTGTCTGGTAGCAGTTATTATGAGCAGTCTCTGGTACCACCTTTCATAGGTGTCCTTTGAGACTGCGGAAGAACTCGAGGAACTTTAGCATATACTGTAGAGCCCAATTAAGGTGGTTTGCAAGAAACATGAGAAGCAGACGGCACAAGTACAAATAATAATAAAAAAAAACACTAATGAAAATTCTGGAGAGACTTTGGTTAATGATGTAAAGTGTTTCCCCTGTTTGGATTTTTGGCCTTTTCAATTTCTTACTCATTGTCAATTATTTGCTTAAAACATTAGCTCTTAAGTGTTTCATTTATGTATTTATTTTTAACAATAAAAAGCTCCTGTGCACAGGTTCATAGCACTCTGTCAATTACTTAATGTTGTCTCCTGTTTTTCAGTCAGTGCTTTAGCACTCAAGACCTGAAATATTAGAGGAAGAACTGAAGAGAGATAGGACTTTAATATCTTAGTTTTAACTCTTTTAAATACTTTTTCACACTTCTTTACCACATACTGTTAGGAAAAAGAACCTAGGAACATGTTAAGAGGAAGTGTTATCACTGCTAGGAAGTTCACCACACTAGAGGGCTGTTGTAGCTAACTTATTGTTCCAGAATAAATAGCTGAAAACCTCTAGCCAGAAATTAGTTAACACAAAGTACGAATGTTGCATGCAAGTTTCAATTGGATTCAGGAAGTACACGGCTGAGCGCTCATTCAAAAGGATTGTTTGTTTCGTTTGCTGCTTCATTCACAATCCTTAGTAAAACTGTTTTGTTTTAATTTTTGTTTTTCATTTTATTAAAACTAGCACATTGCTTATTTACCAGTGTTGGAAATTAGGTTTTATCCCATTAATAAATGAATAGCACTAGGATAGCGTGTAGCAGAATTTTAACAGCATGAGCTATGCATAAATATATTTCACTTAGCTCATATTTCAATACTCAGTTTTGCTCAATTTAATTATCTGAAATTACAAAATTAATGGCTTTGTCAAGTGAAACACTTAGTACTCTAGATTTTTGTTATCAAGGAAAGAAATTAGAGGAGAAAGTTGATGTAGGTTTATTTCCATTTTTAGCTCAGGCTTTCAAAATTAAAAAAATTTAAAATTAAAAATTAAACTCAATCGGTAATTCAAAAATACATTATATTTAAATCTTACACAAAGATGGAGGAGGAACACTAAATGGAAGGAAACTCACTGAGACTTTTTTCTGATTTGGTTTTGCACTGGAGATAACATAGCTGCTGTAAGGATAGCTCCTGGGCAAGGAAGAAGTGGGCATTGCTCTTCTTTGTGAGACTGACCAGAACCCCTGTGACTCTAATACTTTTTGTGAAAGTGAGGCTTTTCTAGTAGCCTGATCACATGTTTTGATATGTAGCTTAGAAAAGCGCTTCAAAAGTTGCATAATTTTTCCTTGTCTTTTTCTGGTTGAAATAAAATCTTCCTACGCCAGGTAATGAATGTGGAAAAAAAAAAGCAGATTGAACTCTTGTATGTTTTTCTAAAGGCCAACATGCAGCGGTCTTCTGTGAATCAGCTCTTTGTGCAGTGATACACACATCTCATGAGATCTAGGCAAAATTTTAAGAAAAGTCTCAGTCCCATTTTCAGAATTCACTTAGGATATAGCATCTTAAGTCTCACTGACAGTCAACTGTATATTATTCTGCTTCTGTTCATTGACCATCAGTGGGACTTAAGCTATGTCTGTCTATACTGATGGTGGCAAATTTGCTGCTGTCAGTTCAGGCTTCTGGGAGCAGATTGTGGCAAGTGTGAACTCACTGTCCGCTCCTGGAAGCCAACCCCGGAACCCCTCGAGTCAGGGGGTGTAGGGGAAAGCTGATTGCAAGTGATTTGTGGTCAGCTTTCCTCAGTGCATAATGGTGGCTTAAAAAGCTGCTGCCATTTACACAAGGAATTTTACGTTCCTTGTGTAAACGGTGGTCAGCTGCAGCTGAATTTTGCCCAATGGTAGACTAGGGCTAAGGGGCCTATAGTGGCACAGCTAAAGCATTTTAGCTGTGTCAGCAGAACACCATAATGTACACACAGCCTAAAGGAGCATGAGGAGATTTTCTGGCATGATAGGAACACCATCTGCCAAAGCAACTGTAACTAGGTTGGCAGAAGCAGTCTTCCATTGACCTAATGTGTCTCCACGATAGGTTACGGGAATATAGCTAACTACACGGCTTGGGGTACACATTTTTCATCTCCTGAGCACCATAGCTATGTTGACCCAAATCTTAAGTGTAGAGAGGCCTTACGTTCCTAAGCAGCTAAGTTACTTTCAGAAAAGAGACTTAGATTTCTAAGTCATTTTTGAAAATTTTAACTTTAACACTCTCTACTGCAATGAGAAGGTCCAGTAGGCTTTTCCCCTGATCCAGCATCTCTCATAATCAATGGGATTTTTTCCATTAACTTTGATAGGAACTGTATCAGATGACAGGTATGTATCTTTCTACTCTTCCGTATCCAGGCAAGTTTCCCTTTTTATGTCGAAAGGAGGCTAGAATATAAGGGTGAATAAGCTATGTCTACATCACAAAGCTTAGTTTGGACTCCCTTAGTCAGAACTAAGCAGTTCCCTGTTAGTTTGAACTAACTGCAGCTTTTAAGTTCGAACTAGCTGCATGTCCTAGTTTGAACCAATTTTTTAGTTCAAACTGGTAAGTGTAGTTACTTTGAACTAATGGCTAATTTTGAACTTTTTTTTTTTTTGTTCAAACTAAGCCTTAGTGTGGGTCTATATAGCACCTAGTTTGAACTTAAAGTTCAAACTAGGTGCTTAGTCCAGACTAGCTAGGTGAATTTATTAGTTCAGACTAATCTTTGCTTAGTTCGAACTAAGAAAATTCTTAGTTTGAACTAGGCAAAGCCTGGTGTAGACATGGACTAATTAACTAGTGTTGACATAGCCATAGGGTACTGTGGATGCATCTTGGATATCTGTTCTCAATGGTTATGGAACTTCCATTCATCATGACAATAGAAGAGGCAGTGACTATTCCATACACATACAGCTGCACATTTGTATAACTTAGGGTTTGTTTGTTTTTTCTTTAATGTTTTACTGAACACGATAGCTCTTTTGTTACAATGTGTATGGTTGCATTTACTGATATTTTAAAACTTTCAAAATGTAAATTTGAGATAAAAATTAACAAACAGAAGCAAAAATGATTTAGCTTTTGACTGAGAAATGCATCTCTCTTCATGATAACATTTAAATGTGTATTTAAGAAGATGCTTAAATGGCATTCTGAATAGGGTTATATTTAAGCACTCGCTTTAGAGTTTTTCTGAATTAGGATCTTATTTATTTATGTTTGCTACTGAGAGACATCTGTGGGCTTGGTTTACAATAAAGGCATCTAGCTGTAAAGATCAGAATGCAGCATAGCATGAGTCTATATCCAGGGGACAAAAGAACAATTTCCTTAAGACCCGTTATAGGAGAAAGATCTAAATATAGACCCAGTATTCTGGATACATGTAAGTAAATGCAAAACCATTTATGCAAACAGTCATGTTTTCTCCGTAATGGTAAATTGCACTCTTATTAACTTTTGTGGGGGCTAGTCAAAAGATTTATTTTAATCAGCGGTTACTAACAGATACTATTCTAAGGAGAACTGGTAATGTCTTATCTTTTCATTTGATATGCAGCTGCAATAACAAGCTACCTGTGAATTTTATTAAATCATTTGAACTTTCTGTCCAGAGCACTATAAATTTAACCCATATAACTATCTGGCTCCACATTAAAGTTCAAAAAAATCATTAATGCAGTTGTGCAAAAAATGCACATAAGCTCTGCAGAAGGATGGAACAATAGTTTCATAATCAGTTGAACAGCTGTCAGATACAGTACCTTTAAAATGAATTGAAAGTTTCTTGTATGTGATTGTGCAGTTGTCATAAATAAGTATACATTTATTATTAGTTATTTTGACTATCACTGATGGTCTGTAAGGTTTAGAGCAAACTGCTCCTTAGCATTAGATTACGTTATATACTTACATATAAGCTGAGAATTTCCTTCTTTGAAATCTGCTTTGAAAAAGGCACTCAGCTTATGCACAGGTCATTTTCATTCCCAAGAGTACTGGTAAGTCAGAGTGCCCCGGAAATAGAAAAACTTTGGTGGAATGCTGCGGCAGGGAGCAACCCTAGCCCAAGCTGGGAGTTTTGAAGTCTCCTGTCCTGAGCATCCTCTGAGCATGCACAGGGTGGGATCCCTTGTGTATGGCAAGGGTGCTGGAGTGGCCAGCTAAGGGGACCTCAGAGGGTTGGCCTGGGGGCGACAGAGGCAGGGTGAAGGGGTTAGGGAGGGGATTGGGGCAACTTGAGGCAGTGTAGGGAGCTGGCGGCAGGGTGGGGGGGGGTTGGGGGAAGCCAGCAGTGGGGGGGGATTTGGGCAGTGCCAGAAGCTGGCAGCAGAATGGGGAGGTAAGGAAAGAGGGTGAGTTGGCCCTGATTTTGGACCTCAGCTTATATGTGTGTCATGATGTTTTTTGGGTTTCTGGGGTTAATAGCTGAGGGTCGGCTTGTACGCAGATCAGCTTACAAGCGAGTATATACAGTAACTCATTTTTCGTGCTGATATTATGAAAAAGGAAGGGTAGCATTTTCTTCACAATGAGGCATTTCTGAAAGTAGAGTTCCCTTTTTTAGGCAGAAGCCAGAAGAGTGAGAATTTTACAGGATCTTTTCCCTGGAACTATATTCCAAAATTTGTATTTTTCTTTACTGGACTGTGTACAACACTCATTAATGTTAATGAGTTATACAGAGAGGATGCTGATTCAAAGTCCATTAATGCCACTGGAAGTCATTTTTTTGACTTTAACAGGCTTTGGATCCAGTTAATATGAAGAAATGCCATAGAATTTTAGGATCAGATAACATTGGGTACCGTGCTCTAACCCTGTGGCCATAAAAAGGGGGAATTCTGTCTCTGGGATGAGTCTCTCTTTCTTACCCCATGCTTTGCAGGACCACCTTGCTATCAGTTCTAGCTCTGTGATTACAGTAGTGGTTGCTGAAGAACATTATACTGGTTAATGCAACTAAAAACCCCTTTGCACTGCAGGTTGTAGAACCACATCCAGCCACACCAAGAATCCCCTTAATGTGGGGAGTGAATAATTGCTGGATTGGAGGCGTTCTTGGAAGGACAGTCAGGAGTTGGTGGTTTTGGGTGACAGAGCAGGGGCAAGCAAGGGACTTAGAGTTGGATCTCTCACCTTTTCCAGATTTGTAGATGAAAGCTGTGGTTCTCAACCTGCAGCATGCAGGCTGTTTGCAGCTCTGTCAGGACATAGCTGCGGGTCTGCAGCCCACGACACATCCGCAGGGCCATTCAGGTAGTATTGAATGCTTGCTGCAATGGTATATAGGTTGAGAACCATTGAATTAAGGGGACAGAACCTGAGCTGCTAATATAAGGGACAGAGGAGTGGTAAAAGTGGCATGCATGAAACTTGCAAAGTTTCTACTAATCTTACACAGTTTCATCCATAAGGGGAAAGGAACCCATAAGGCGGGGACAGTCTAAAATGGGATAATGCATAGCAGTTAAATATTTAGCACAGCCTTTTCAGCCTTGCCTTCCTCCCACTGTTCAGTTTTTAAAAATTCACTTCAAACATTTCCATAAACCATATTTTTCCTGGTGGAGAATCTTTCACATCTTCATGTGTGTCCAATGAACCAACCAAATATTGAACAATTGATGCCCTGATGCACTTTGCAAAATGTGTTATTAGTGCTAGAAAAATAAATAATAATAATAATTGGGATGCTTTTTTATTATTTTTGTGTAGGAGTGTGTTGCAGCATAAGGCAACAAAATGTAAATAGCTCCTGAGCAAGCATTAGAAAAGCTGGAGCTATTTTTTGTTTGTTACTTTAATAACCCCCAGGTTTGATTAACACTAAATGAACATTGGTAGGTACATTTTATTATCAGGCAGTTATCAGGGGTTCATTTTATCCTTTTCATAGAAAATTGGAGCTGTCTCCATAACTATGAGTATCAGATCCTGTCTTCCTTACTCATATGAGATACCCTTTGATTTCATGGGGGATTGCTAACGATAGAAGTATTGGCCTAAAGCAGTGATTTTCCAACTTCTTTTCTTGGGACCTAGTTGAAAAAATATCTTTCATGTCTGTGACCCAACAATTAAATCTTTTAGCAATGCATTCCAGTCTTTTGGTGGCAGTAGCAGGGGTGCCACAACTCAGTACCTGAAGGTCTGTGACCTGGTACTGGGTTCCAACCAATGGTTTGAAAGCCACTAGCCTAAAGGGTAACAGTTTTGCTCAGTGTATATTAACACATTTTCTCACACTATACTTGATAATGACTCAGGTACCTGTTTAATGTGCAGGGTCAGTTGTAAGGCAGTTTTAGTGTTCATTAATCATTAACAAGTGTTTTTGGTGACATCAGTCAAAGGTTAATAGAAACCTAGAATTATTGCATATACCTGTTCTGACAAGCGACTCGGAGAACTCTTTAAACAAGGGGATGTTAATTGTGCCACTCTGTAAATGGGAAATTACATCTAGGCTGTATGTGTATTGAAATTGTCTTTACAGCAGGCACTCAGGTAGGTGTTGGTTTGACTTCAAGATGATGATTTAAACATAAATTGACCCTTGATGAGGGAGTTGGAGTTTCAGGTTTAATGTATTACAGTTTTCTCTTGCCTTCAAATGGCACACAAATAATTCTTTCATAATAAGTGCCTTTTCAGGAGATGTATGCAGCTGACAGTTAATATAGAATTATTGCCCCTGAATGCTTTTTTGTAATTACTTCCCAGAGATCTGTCTTTGTGTTGGAAGACATTTCACACTTTAGTAACATAAGTGTTTGGGGAGAACATGAGCAATAATTGCAAGCAATCTTTCAGTGAAAATAAACCTAAAAATTATATATACCCCCCTCTTCTGAAAACCCCTAATGCTAAAGTTGGTTAAAGACAGTGAGGAATTTATTTTGTATGTTAGGCATGTCTATGTATCCAGGTTTAATAACCTATCAGTAAGTAAACTTAAAAAAAGGAGCATTAAAGATTCAAAGAAACTGGTTTCTAATTTTTAAGCAATAATGAAACTAAAACCTGATTAAATGTGACACATTACTTGAAACACAATAAAGAAACTTAATCTGAGTGCTCCTATAGGAAATTTCTATTATAATAGAAAATGAAACAACTCCACAGTTTGAACAATAAAAAATTAGCATAATTTAATAAAAGGTTTCTACTTATCTTGTCTAAAGAATATCATGGGTGGCCTGAAATTCAAGAAAGCCAAGGTTTCAGGAAGTAATTTTATGTATGGGTTTGTCCATAGGTCCAGACTTCAAGCTTAGTGGAGTAAGTGGAAACAATCACATTGACTCCAGAGGGCTTTAATTCAGACCTAGTATCTATGTGTGTGTATATATATCAAAATCAAGTAAACCTGAACACAAGAATATGATGGTCCGTGGTACCAGAATTCATATTTATAAATACTTCTTACTGTTGCTCGCAAGTATGTGTAGATGTAAAGTGAAATCAGTGGTAATTTCACCCATGGTACTTGCCCCAGGAGCTTTGTTATTGAAATACATAGACAACTCAGAATCCCCTTAGGAAACACATCTTCGAAAACTTTCCAACATTACCTTGTATATTTTCAATGTTTGTTTTTTCTGTTAGTTAGCATATAGAATATAATATAACTTTTACAGAGATTTATAGATTCTGTTGCTAGAAGGGACCACTGTGGTGATCTAGTGTGACTTCCTGCATAGCAGAAACCATAGAACTTATTCAAAATAATTCCTTTTTGAACCGTCTTTTGGAAAATAGCTTTTAGAATTTTAAAAACATAATTTCTCAAATCAAAATGAGGTAAGGCAAGAATTAAACCAAAGCTGCTGCTTTCTATTTTTGTACAACAGAAGAGGAGCTTACACAGGAAAAATAAATTGTGGAACTAGCTGGGTATTAAAACAGGCAGTTGGAAGAATTTATGCTTGCTCTGTATCTACAATAAACACAAGAACTCATTACACTGGAGGAGTATTTTCTGTTTCTACCCCTGCATGTAGTTCTTCTGCTTGAAATGGGCAGGTAGGTTCTTAGTGGATGTATAAGGCTCTGTTGTGCCAGTGTCTACTGTTACTGGTTGAATAAAGTAAATTAAAATGGAGGAAAAGGTTGGATCACTTTCCTCCGGTTAGAACGGTCTCCACTTTCACACCTCATGTGATTTGTACATTAATGGTAAATACTGTTTACAGTTTCCTAAATAAAAGTTGTCCAGGTTATTCCTTTGGAGCTTTTAAATCTGTGCCGAGGCTCCTTGGAAGCTCTTAAGAGGAATAGGAAAACAAAACAGACCCCTTGCCATTAACTTATTTTTCTTGATTTGCCCCGTTCCTGTTCTCCTTTGGCTAAAGAAGAGTTGATTCCACTACCCAGTTGTCATATACAGTATTTGAACAGGGCATTATTTATTGAAGCTGGAGTAGTTACCATTTTGCTTTTCCTACAACAGAAACACAATGGTGAGAAAAAATCCTGCCAGATGTACTTTGTGTTTTGGAGGGCCTCCACCCTGCCATTTGCCTAAGAATAGCCATTTCCAATGCTTTTTAAGACTGTAAACGATTAATTTGGTAATTATTATGAGCAAGCTAATTAAACTTAAAGTGGTGCCTTTAAATGTGTTAAATTTAGGTTATCAAAAAGAATGGGAGACCATATAACTAAAAATTTTGCAAGAAATAAGGTAGCAGAAATTGTTGGATTGTCAGATTGTAGAGCAGGGATCTCAAATTCAAATCACCACGAGGGCTGCATGAGGACTAGGTATGTTAGCCTGAGGGCCGCACCACTGAAACCTTTTCTGTATTGTAAATATTGGTAACAATAATGTTGTTACAGGTTGTAGGAAATAGCTTTAAGGGTGTGAGGCTTCCTGTTTATAATTTACTGCTTTTTAGTTTGTAACATAATCCTTTTAAAATGCATGCTTTTTCCACCAAATGTAGAAATGGTGAATCCTGTTTACTCATGAGTCCAATATGCTTCTTCACTCTGCCCTATGAAGTTAAAATAACACCAGGAAAAAGTTTATATAGATAAAATGTTAATTTAGTTCTCCTATTGTGGCGATTAATATTATGGTGTGAAATCCTATAACATGAATGCAATAAACAGCTGAAAGTCACTAACTTTTGAGTATTATACATTTTAATATTCTATTCCTAGTTCATTTCATGTAGCAATGTAGTCATAAATTATTGTATTGTGCTCTGCATTACTAATTTAATATATTGTTGTTTGAAAGCGTTATCTAGCATTAAGTGGCCTGTCTTCATTTCTGCCCTTCCAAAAAAGCTCCCATAACCACCATTCTTGCTTGTCTGTACAGTCCGTTGTCAGAATCAAACAAATGACAGCTTGGAGAATTTGGAATGGCCATAGCCCTAGGAGGTCACAAGGAGGTAACAATAGACAATTTTCATGGTTCAAGGGTAGCCTTATCCTACTGTTCTTCATTACAGTACTGCAGTGAGATCAATTTTATTAAGTTGCAAGTCTTAGGAAGCCAACACCATTAACTACATGCTGGATCAAATAATTTTTTTGTATTATGATTGTTTTTTCTGCTTGTTCAGAGGAGAGGATCTGATGCACAGACAAGTGTTATTCAATGGAGGTGTTAGAATTGAACACTGAATTTCAGTTTCTTTGGCAACTTTCATATTCAATATGACATTGTGTACAATTTACCCAGTATTTCATACGTTTTCCTCTCTGCATCCTCATCTTTTTTTTTCCCAGACATTTTCCTTGTTTCTTTTCTATTTTGAAAAAACTAATGTTTTGAACCTGAGTGTGAAGGAGATGTACAGCAATGCACTTTAGAGTTTTAAAGATGCTTGCTTTTGGTCCATTCAGCATGTACTAGGACTAGGTCAACAGAGTGAGGCTTCTTTGATATCTTTACCTTAATCTAGTGCTTGGACTGAACTTCTGTTTTTTGGCGTAACTTGGTCTTATGAACTAGCAAGTAGACTTCTTTTTTGTATGTGTTTTGAAATACTTTTATTTTGTGTAAAATAGCTAAATGCAACTACTAACAATTACATTCACTGCTGTCTGTGTCCTGTGTATGTCCAGTTGTAAGAAACAAATCAGACATATGCTCAGTAAGGATTTTAATAGTTAAAAAAATTTTTTTTGTAATGACTCTTAAATCCTTTGCTTCACTGGGAATATACAGCAAATGAGAAACTTCTCTGCTTACACCCTTTACTCTTAGATTTCTTCTTTCTAACTGGAGAATATTACTAACCTTTTTTGCCCACATTAGTTGTTCTTTGATTAACTTGCAAATAATTTCAGATATATTTGTTATTTCATAATATCAGGGACAGGCTTTAAATGCCAACAAACTAAATACACAATCCCAACACCAGCTTGAACTGCCATTTAATAGTAAAAAATGCTTATTAATAAGATTTTAGATTAGGCTTTTACTTTTAGTTAGTTTTTTCTTTTGTCCTCACTTTCTAATTATACTTGAACGTTTCTTCTGCCTTTATCTTCTCTAGGAGTTCACCGGCCAACATGAAATCACAAAACAGGAATGTTATGTATGCTTTGTTGGTAAAACATGGGGCAGATTCATTTCTGGTGTAATATCACTGCAGTCAGTAGAGTTGCATCCGGGATTAATTTAGTTCAGTGAGTTTGGCTGATTATAATGCGAAAGCTTCCATCCCTTAGGCTATAAACCCCCTTTTTTTTTTTTTTGTGACATTTGCTCCAGCCACCTGGTCTGCATCTCTGGACAAACATTCAGGAAATATTTTAGATCCTTTTAAGGCTATATTTTGCCTTTTCTTTGCTGCTATCAAGATACAGTCTGTATCAGATGGATGTGAATGTGCTGCTATGAAAGTGCCTTCTCTAAGTAGTCGTCTTGTGTGGGTTTTGAAGGTGCATTTGAAAGTGCTAGTGCATACCTTGGGGTGGTTGGGGAGCTCTAAAACTCCTTTACAAAGAAATTCTGCAGGACTGGAACTTCCTTCCAAGATACTAAACTGCTTCTTCATAAGGAGCTTGTCCTCTGGCTCAGTGCATATGAGGTCAGGTCTCCTTTTCTTCCAAGACCAGGAAAAAGCTGTGTGGGTTGGCTTAAGAGGGTGACAATCGTCTCATTGCAGTGAGAGTGCTCTACTGATATTTTGGTGAGCTAAAGATGTCAGTGTCTTGGCCATTTTTGTTTTTCTTCAATCTGTTAAAAGTGGCCAGTATGTCTTCCTTGGTGTGCACGTTATAACTTGTGAAGCGTAAGCATTTCCTTTATGAATTACATTCTACCTGTGTTTGACTAAATGACTTTCAGAAGAAATATTGCATAATTAGAAGCCAAATGTAATATCGACTATAATAGTGGTTCCTAACCTTTTCCTTTATGTGGACCACACATCATCATCGAAAGCTTTGTGGTCCACCAAGCAAGCAAGCTGCTTTAAGCATTTTTAACATAGCCCATGGCTGATGGGAGTCATACTTGTATATCAAGGGATATTAAAAACGCAACTGTTTCTAACGTATTATGCTCACTCACAGTGCCTAAGGTAGATGAGGTGGGTTCTGAGTTGTTATGGAGAATTATTTATTGGGTACTGGCTGGTGAGATTAGCCAATGTTCTCAGGGTTTAACTGATTGCTATTTTTGGGGTCAGGAAGGAATTTTCTCCCAGGGCAGATTGGGTAGGGCTTTGGGTTTTTTTTGCTTTTCTTTGTATTATGGGGAGTGCTCACCTGCTAGTGAATTCTCTGTATCTTAAGAAGCAAGGAGTCCTGTGGCACTTAAAGACTAGCAGATTTATTTATTGCATGAGCTTTCATGGGAGAAAATACCATTTCATCAGATGCTTTGAAGAGGGAGAATTTACAGAATTGAGTGAAAATAAATGCAGTGGAGAGTAAGACATGGGATCAGGTCATATAGTAACAGCAAATCAGAGCAGTTGTTAAGATTCAAACACTGGGAAACAGCACATAGAAAAGGATGAAGTCAAATCACCTGTTGTAATGGGAAAAGAAACCATAGTCACGATTTAATCCTGCTTTCACACAATGTAATCTGCATATCAGTTCTAATTCAGCTGTTTTCTTTGAAGTCTTGATGTCCCATTGACTTTCTTGAGCACAATCATTAACAAATTTAGTTTGCAGAAGAGAAGATTGAGGGGGGATTTGATAGCAGCCTTCAACTACTTGAAGGGATGCTCTAAGGAAGATGGAGCTCGACTGTTCTCGGTAATAACAGAGGACAGAACGAGGAGCAATGGTCTCAAGTTGCGGTTAGGGAGGTCGAGGCTGGATATTAGAAAAAACTTTTTTACTAGGAGAGTGGTGAAGCCTTGGAATGAGCTGCTGAGGGAGGGGGTGAAATCTCCATTTTTGGAGGTGTTTAAGGCCTGGCTGGACAAAACCATGACTGGGATGGTTTAGTGAGAGAGGTCCTCCCTCTGGCAGGGGGCTGGACTAGATGACCTATGAAGTCCCCTTCCAACCCTATGATTCTATGAAATTGTCCATAGAGTGATTAGAAAGATGGAGTCTTTTAATCATGATTTGAGAACTTAGTAACTGAGTTATAGGTTAGGCTTATTGTAGGAGTGGGTGGGTGAGGTTTTGTGGCCTACATTGTGCACAAGGTCAGATTAGATGAACATCCTGGCCCCTTTTGATTTTAGAGTCTGTGAGTCTATAAACGTATTACATGTATCACAGTACTTTTACCTGCAGTAGGCCTAGCAATGGGAAAAAGATAACACTTACCTAATAAGAGAGGCTGATGTTGTTTTGCAAACATCAAGAGAAAGTTATATTACACTTGCTGAAGCAAATTACATTATGAATAATAATGTAACATTGAAACTGATACATAAGAGGTACATAGGATTATATTATTATTATATTATGTCCCCTCCCTTGACCCCCCAGGACCACCTGCAAGTACCCTCGTGGACCACAGGTTGGGAACCACTGGACTATAATAAGACACACTCTTGATACAAGCCCCACAGCATGAGGAATTTAAAAGTGGTTTGGACATGGTACTAGATAATATAGAATTGGGAATAATCCTGCAGTCCGCCTTGCAAAAATATACTGACAATGTTTCAGAGCAAGCACAAAACATACTTTCTTGTCTTTTATCATGATGATAAGAAAAGCAAATGATAATTTAGTTTTTGCAATTCTAAAGTTACCTAAAAGGTTCTTTCCCTTTGTAACTACTGTATTCTGAATCTGGCAGGCAATGTGCACTTGCAACTCCCAACTACTCATCAATGAGAATTGCAGGTGGTTATAACCTCTTGGAATTTGGCCCCATTATTTTGTGTATCGAATTGTATGCTGCCAGTTGATGCCCAGAGGGTTTTTATCTCTCTCTCTCTCTCTTTTTCTTTCTTTCTTTCTTTCTTATTTGTATTATTATAGTGTCTGAGGGCCTAGTCAGGGATCAGGATCCCATATGCCAGACACAGGAAAAAAAGTTGTCTTTAATGTATAAAATATAATGGCCGAAATCCTGGCCCCTTTGAAGTTGAAGGAGAGTTTGGCCATTGACTTCAATGGTGCCAGGATTTTACCCTCTGAGTGTAATTTGTTTTAAAGATGTCAGTTTTAAAATTTGTATGGTTTCCATAACAGAAAAAAATCATCAACAGTTGACATGCTACGCACCATTATATTAACACTATCCTAATTGTAACTTTCAAGTAAAATAAACCAAACTTCATGCATTTCTCTCCTCTGTGTATTTCTTAATTCAGTGTGTCACTTAGTAACACTCACATATTTTGGCCTTTTCTATTTTTGAAGTACTAGCCTTTCTAGCAAATAAGCCACCTTTTACAAAAATTATTGAGACTGATTGAAAACTGTAACCACATTATTAAATAAAACAACTTTTTACTAACATTCTTGCCTGGACAGTCATTAAGATAATAAGATAAAATATTCTGTTAATACTCAGCAAACATTTAAAACCTGTTACTACACAAACTGGCTGTTTTCTGAACTGTAGGCAGAGTAAGGTATATTTTCAAGGCTAACAATTCAAATTGTAATCTCTACTCAGGCATACAGACAAATGATTAAATACATTGGAAGCAACCATTAGAAATAGTGGCTATCCTGTGGACATGTTTAATAATCTGTCCAGTATCTTTTTGGAGACACTGTTGAATATGAGTTTGTGAATTTCACCCTTGATTCCTTTGCCAGCAAGTAATGGATTTTCTAAAGGTTCTCTGTACTTGCAGCTGAAGTACGCTAGGTGTATGTAGCACGTAAGTCTGTAAAACACACAGGTTTTTTTAATTAGAATTATTAGCAGCCATTTATTTTTAACAAACCAATGCCAGCAGTTTTCTTGTGTTGACTTTTCCCTATAACCTCTGAGCTACATGCCAATTTGTCCTGGTGTTGCTTGGTAACAGTATGTCAGTGTTTAATATGCTACCCTCTCAAAGGTGCACCCAGGGGGAATTCCTGGATGTATCACTAAGTATGATTTTTTTTTTACAGTATATACAACAGGAAACAATTATTTTTGCTAATCAGATTAAGCAACCTATGCTCTAAGGTCACTGTAAATGGTTACTGCCCAGGCAAATAACGGAACTTATATGTGGTAGCATATTTTATTCACTGATATTAAAGCACTTTTATAAAGGTGGATAAGTGTTCTCTTCATAATGTAGATTGAAAAACAGGCCTGGAGAGGTTAAATGCCAGGCCCAAGGCATTGAGAATTAATTGTAGGGTGGTCTTTGACTCCCTTTGGTCCAGCCACTAGTTAATGCTACCTTCTCCCTATCTGTTGGGAAATTCAGTATTCCCACAGGTAAGCAGAATGGTCTATATGGCCATTCATGAGAATCTTTTAGTCTTCCTTGCCCTTTTTATTTTTGTTGTGTTCTATTCCCAAGTCCAGCTGTTCCACAGGCTCTGCAGAAGCTTTGTACAAATAGACAATTGTATCTTGCACTGTTGTCTGTTTCTAGCCGTGAAGGGACACTTTGGAGTTATACAGATTTGATACCCCTGAAAACAGTGTCTCCTCAGCACTAGCAGGTTGAAGAGTAAGAATCAGAGTCTGCTCCCAGTTCTGAGTTACAAATGGTAACAACTAAGCTGGCACCACTTTTAATTATGGCGACTTAAAATATTTTTTTAATTTTCTTGTTGTTGTAACTTTTCCTTAGTTTTAATGCTGAAAGGGACTGTGTGTTCTCTTTAAAATTTGCTCCATTAGGATCTATGTAGCAATTCTTGTTGCACTGTAAACTCATAAACTCAGCCAAAATCTTCAGAAAACTTAACAATATCACTGCATGGTGCAGGATGTGAAGCTTTTACTTACTAGCTCACCTGTCTGAATCAGCCCACATTGGTTAGTGACCAAAAGGTTAGATTTGATGAGTTGTTCCTTTTATGAGATGCTCAGTTTGTTTTCCCATCATCATGGGTCCATATCACAGAGAGCAATCTAGAGCACCACCAATGACAGCCTTGTTGGCAGCTGCTGCAGAGGGAAAAAAACTTCATTGGCAGCAGTAACTACTGCACTTCTAATATGTATGTTCTTTAGCTCAGCAGTGTGAAGCATTGATCGGGCAACATGTGCTGCCACTGAACTTGGGTTACTTTGGTTTGTGTCTTGCTGAACACCTCTCTTACTGCAGAAAAAGCCTCCAAGCCTGGTGGTCTGGCAACTTTTGCGGACACTGAATTTAGTTTAAAAGAAAAAGTGAGCTGTCAGTGCTAGTGAGGTCTTCCTTGCTGGTATTCCTAGTCAATGTAATTGAAATTGACACAAAAATCAGACACTGGGCTTTTTTTGTTCATCGTGCTTCTTGTATATCCTCATTTATAAAGCAAGAACAGGTACGTAACATGGAAGAAGAGTCTCATAATGTTTTCAAAAGAGATTGACAATAAGATGCATATGTTGCATAAGTGCAATAAAATGAACAATTATAATTCTTTGAATACACAATCACATTCTAGAGCAATTTTTCCTCTACTAAGTACCTCATTTTATACAAAATTCATTTTTGTGTGCTGTCTGGTAACAAAATTTTGGAAGATTGTTTTGTGAAGCAGATTTTCTCTCTTCATAGGAAGTAAAAAGACTTATTATAAAATGTTGCATTGCAGATGGAAATCTATTGTCTTACCTCATGTTGTACAAATTATTTTTCCAAAAGCAGTGTGCTAAATTATTGGTTGTTGTTGGATACAGTGGAGTGAATATATCATTGGTGCAGTCATTTATTTATTGGAGTTACACTAAGGATGAATTTATTGCAATATGTTCACCAGATCAGCTGTCCTAAACTTGATTGTCAGAAGGAACCATTTTTACTTTTCTGTGTTGGATAGGTCCCTTGAACTTCCACTAATTTGCCTGAGCACTTCTTAATTTTTTTTGACATTAGAAAGACCAGTTTTAGCAAACATGTCTCCAAGTTTATTAGTAAAAGGCAGAACAGAATTATATGGCAGTTGTTTAAATTTGATTTATATACTTGGACTATTTTTATAGGTTTCTGTCTTATAAAACTAGGAGAGTTGACATTCTGATTTATTAACTATCAACTCTACAGGACATATAGGCTTTAAAGTGATTGTATGAGCTGTAATGTTTGTGACTCAAGTCTGGGATGAGAGATTGTAAAAGGTCTACTAAATAAATATGACAAAATGAAAATATAAATTTGAATACACACATTCAATTAAATGTTAAGTAAAACGAAGCTGTTGTAGCCTTAATGTAACTTCCTATTTGGGGACGTACCATTACAGAGAAAACCATAATCATGGTTATTTTCCCCTACATTTTTGCTGGGGGAAGAGGTTGTAAATCATGATTCAAATAACAGTACTTCACTGAATAAACATAGTCCTGGTGATGGCTTACTGAATAAATTTTTTGTTACCAAACCATTAATTTCATTACCACGGCAGTAGTGGTGGATCTGTTTTCTTTAGATCACTATAATAGTCAGCGTTTAAAAAAAAAATTCTACTGCAAATAAGTTGAAAGTAAGAGAGCTTGAAAATGTGTAGATCATTTAATTGTTGAGAGATGCTACACGCCCCCAAAGCATTGATTTTTAATATTTCCGTTGCAATCTGAAGGTATGTCATGCTATGAATGCTCCATGGAAAACTGCAGAACGTTTTACACTGTTGATTTATGCTATCATGTTCAGTGCAGATGATGTTTGAAAATGCGTGTTGTCAATGGACAGCAATAATAGAACCCTGCTAACTGTGTATATGAACTGAAGTACTTCTAGTTCTTAGTTTTCATCTTGAGTAAATTGTCTTTCTCAATTTTGTTTCATTTTCACAGTATTCTTTGGCATTAATCGCTTTGGACCCAATCCCATATTGGAAACTCATATCTGTCCAATCCCATATTGATCTGTATAATCATTGCTGTTTCATTCATAATGGTAAAAACAAAAACAAAAAACCCCCTGAAATGTAGAACATTAAGAATTTGGATCAAGAAGCCTAGTTTAACAAATTAACTTCTGTTACATCAGTTCAATGAACAATTTCAAACTCCTATAGAAGATTCTGTGCATTCAATTGTTGTTGCAATTTTGTGCATTGGGTTTATTATTATTATTATTCCTGACAGAGAACAATTATTAAAATGGGTATCTTGAGAGGAGTTGAAGGAGGCAAAATAGGTGAATCAGTCTAATAGCATGATTTGAACACACTCTTTGTATACTGCATTTTGGTATTAAAGACAGTATGTGGTTAGAAAATCTGATCTGACCTCCATTAAACTAGTTTTATGCCAGGTCATCTCCATTGATGATAATGGATTTAAACCAGATTTACCTCAATATAAGTGAAAAGAGAAGCTGATTCATAAATATATCTCTCTTTCAAACTTGCACTTTATTCAGCACACATATAATTTCCCCTTTGTTTAAATTTCCATTTTCCTACATTTAGATCACAGTTTATTTTAAACAGGTGTACAAGATATCTGAATATCAGTCACTATGTTAACATGGCAGCTAGAACTGAAAGCATTTGTGCCTAGCAAATTGACTTGTTAGTTCAAGGCTAGTGTAACTACTCATATACTAGAAGTTGTATAGGCATGGAGGCCTTAAAACAGACACTTTTTTTTTTTCTTTATGATGCAGAGATTTTTTTTTTTTTTTTTTTTTTTTTTTTTGAGTTGGGGGAATTAAAGGATTAAAATTCAGTGCATAACTTTTCTTAGTATCAATAATTTAATCTTGCCAGTTTGCAATATACTGTGCATTTCCTTCAAATGATGAAATGCCAACAGGTTTGTATGATGAAGAGCTAGAGATGCCTCCTATACACAAGCTAAGGAAGATTAGAAGAAAGTGTCTTTGGAGGATTCACACAAAGTATTAAAGAATACAGTTGAGAGTTGTTGCACTGCATGATATAAAAAACACATTACTATAATGAGAGGTGTCAGGAGTAACGTGACGTGAGAGCTATGGTAATTAAATGTATCTAATAGATGCAAGACCATTTCTTTTAAAAATTTTCTCTAGGCCACTAAAATTTACAGTGGAGTATATTCTTCCTGTTGGCAGGAGGCCTAGGAGGAGAGCTGGAGAATGATGTGAAGGACAGCCGGACCCTGGAAGAGAGGAACAGCGTGACAAGTCAGGAAGAGAGAAATGAGGAAGATGAAGACATGGAGGATGAGTCAATTTACACCTGCGATAACTGTCAGCAGGAATTCGATTCACTGGCAGACCTGACTGAACATAGGGCACACAACTGTCCTGGAGGTAATGTTAAACTAGCTTTACAATTCTGACAGGTGGTTAGCTGGGTAATTGGACATAGCAACAGCTTGAGGCCTCAAGTGAGATTAAAGAATTAATAATGTAATTTTACAGTTAATGTAATTTTATTGTGGTGCCTTGGGTAGCCTTTGTTCACTTCTTTAATAAAATTATAATAAAAGCAACACCTTTCCAATTGGAATCTGTCAGTAATTATGCCAGACAAAAATGTTGTGATTTTTATATTGGCAGTAAAAGTTTTAGACAGTTTTCCCCCTCCAAATGGGAGGAAGGTTGGTTAATACAAAGATAAATGATTCATGTGTGCAGAACTCTAGGGAAGAGAAATGCTAAAGTCTTCTGAACCCCTGGAAGTGGACATGATAATTTCTGATACTAAGTTTTAGAATGATGCTAAACATGGGCCATTCCATTGCTTAATGGGTTATTATTGAATTTTCTTTTGAAGTTTAAGGAGATGGTGATGGGTATCATTACAAATTGATCTTGATTTTATTTTCTGAAAAGAGAGAAATGAGCTCAGAGCATTGATGTGAACAGTTGCAACATATATTGTTCTTTCATGACACTTCTTGTGACAGTGATGGCAGCAGATATTCTACAGATCATGTTAAGCTGATTTATTGCCTACAGTCAAATTGTTGCAGGTCTATCCAAAGATGTAAAAAAGATTTTAGGAGAATGAGTACAGAGCATGTAACTGAGACTATAAGTCTTAATTCTCAGCCTTGCCAGAATACAGTATTCTGCCATCACTTTTTCCCACAACACACATCTAAGATCTTTTGCACCTGTTCTTGGCCAGGGACTGGTTTGGTTATCAGACACAAAGGGAAGCCCCCTCTCTACTGTGTATCCCCAGATCTTCAACCTTCTTTCTCCTACAAGCAGATTCTTCCTCTTCTAGCTCCCCTAAATGGCCACAACTAAAAAATTGTGCTACAGGAAATGGGGGTGAGCCCTTTCAGCTTCTCAGATACCCTGGTTTAGTCTTTCCTTGTTCCTGTGATACCTTATGAGTTTCACAGTTTCGTAGTCTCTCCTTTTATCTATCCTCTAACGCAGGCCAATACCTAGGTCTCTTCCTTAACCTCTAGCTATTGGAGAAGTGCCTTTTGTCACCTCTTCTGCCTGCTTGGAGTGATGGAATACTCTCCTGTGCTGCAGTTAGACAGAGTTTGCAATCTTAAATCTTTATCAAGTTCCAGTTCCTCTGTTTCCAGCCCTGCCTCCTGGATTCACCACTTTTCTTGTTTTGCCTGTAATGGGGAGAGGCTAGGGAGCAAGCCTGAGGCCGCATACAAACCTTCAGACAATCATCCTCATGGTCATTAGCCACAGGTTGATAGCCACAGTAGTAGTAATGCAGAGATTCTTTAACGTGTGCTGAGGTATTGATAGTCTGTTGATGACATTGTTCATTCCTACTTGACTGCATGGAAAGAAAAGCTGAAAAGTGTATAATTATTATAAAACACTGTCTTCCTAAAAGGAAAGCAGGGGAGCACAGCTGGTGCAGTCAAAATGAGGACATGCAAATGTTAAAAATCCTGTGCACATGTAAAGTCCTGTTAGAGCACACGGTTACCCATTTTCCAAGTGTAAAAGCAGTCACCTTAAAGGGGAGAACATTCTTTTGCTTGTTCAAATAGGCTTTAAAACGGTGGCCTCAAATATATAAACAGAAAAAGATGTTTAGTATCAGTATTTTCAGAGCCCAGTTTTAATTTTTTCAATAATGAAAAATTTCATTAGTGAGGATAACAGAAAATAAATTGTATATTTTTGTGGAGCCTACCAAAATACTGTATCAGGCTCCTACTCTTGACTTTGAATTGCAGTTAATACTGTTCATAAACTGTATTGTCTTTCTACATGACACTGGCACACAAGGGAAGACATTTTGGCATCAAACGGCGGTTTATAAAGACACATGTAGTTGTTCCTTATTAACTATTCTTGATTAAATCACATGTGGACACTCTTATTCTGGAAGTTATGCAATTCTTCAGGAATAACTATTGTACTTGAAACTTGTACTCACTCTACCTTAATCAGAAACAAATTTAACTGTAGAAGAGCTGTAAGTTGTTGTTTGATAAAAATATTCCATTTGAAGAACATGGAAAACAAATATGTACTAAATTCAACAGAAAAAGATCAAACCACCAGGGTAAAAGTCTTTTGAGACAGCAATAGGAAATAGGATTTGTTAAAAAATATTGCTCTATAAAATAAACTACAAGGTAGTGTCCTTTGATATACTCCATTCTTGTATCTGTAGTGTCTGACACACAAGATTGCAATGTAGTGTCTGTCTCTTGGCAAGCGAGGATTTCATATCTTAATCTGAAGCCATGTTTTCAATAGCGTACATAGGTCCAGATCAATACAGGCAATATTTGCGCTGATAATATTACAGGGCTGGTAATAGAACATAACTAATGACTTCCTGTGGGATACTGAAGTGAGGAAGACCTTGCAACTCGGGAGTATCGCCGGATTATAAGAGATCACTCTAAAGAATAGGAAAAACCAGCTATTTCATTGGACTCCCTTAGAAATTCATTACAGTATACTAAAGTTATAATGCTTTTTGAAAGCAGCTTTTTTGACATGGAAGGAAGTAGCAGACAGCCATTTCCATCCCTTGCTTTTTCATGTTCTTGAGGCTTGTTTCTTTCAGGACAAAACATTGTTGAAACGTAGACATCTCTTGTAGCATAAATGAGTGTTTTTTCTTTCTGAAGTTAGTGACAAGTAGTTGTTCTGTTTCTGACGGAATCAGATGGCTTTTATCCCGATTACTCATGCCTGATGTCTGTGATTGTAGATTATAGATTTGCAGTTTCTACAGGGATTCTGAAATGGGTTTAAGTGGAGGCAACTTCCAGTGAAGTGACATCATATTCCTTGTTTTCCTGTCCCCCAAAAATCAATTAAGAAGTCAGACATTGGTAATGATCCTTAAACCAACGAGAAGGCAGTTCTAAAAGCACTTTCCAGGATGAGTGAGAGTGGTGGGCATGTACCTTAGATATTTTTAAAATGAACATTTTTTCCCAATCTCTGAAGTCAAGAGAAATAAATACTGTCACTCACAAATCTAATTTGTGGTTCCTTTCTAAAAAAACAAATGTTTCTTTAAAATATTGGTGTTATACTTTGGATTGTTGACAACAGTATATTTCAAACCTGAATTTACAAATCATGCCCTCTCTTGTCCAGCAATAAATTGCATATGCATCAAGCAACTGTTCTGTAATGCATTTTTGTTTTGTGGCTGATGCAGTTATTTCTTATCTGATGAAAAGGGGCTAAAGAAGCCCTAAGCTTTGCTGTGTGCGCATGCATGATCACCTTTTCAGGATTTTAGCACTTTTCTCAGATTAAAAATACAGCTCCAGCTTTGCTTTATTTTTGCCTTATCCCTTCCCACCCACCACTGGGTCAGTGTCCATTTGTAAATTTTTTTCTCGCTCTCTCTTTTCAGTTTCTCAACTGAATATGGAATATTTTTTAGCACATTAGCACATCAATGAACTGGACAGTAGTAGGTTACATTGGGGTCCTTGAGCATTTCATGAGGTCCTCTTCTGTTGTTGATAACTTTACAGGTTGTCTGTTTCAAACAGCAGCAGAACTATATATGGAAATTGCCAGCTTGGAAGCGGCTGATTTTTCTAAACTACTGTACGGTAGGAACTAGTTTATAATTAAAGTCTTGCAGTTGCTCCTTTTCAATGCCCTGTAACTTGTTCAC
This sequence comes from Podocnemis expansa, assembly GCA_007922195.1. NCBI lineage: Eukaryota > Metazoa > Chordata > Testudines > Podocnemididae > Podocnemis > Podocnemis expansa. The sequence continues at coordinate 10,098,827 of ML682036.1, forward strand.
TAGGTTTACATTTTAAATGAGGTATTGTAAATGTTTCATGCTAGTGTGTAATTTTTCATTTTCTTGTATTCACCTAGTACAAAGAATGGTAATTGCTTTGCAACTATATATTCCGGATGCTCACCCAACAACCACTGTATGGCTGCTTGTAAACCTTGTGACTACATCTCATGAATATAATTCTTATGTAGTACTTTGTATTTTATACTTACAAAAATGTACTTCTTACGTGCTTCCCTCCCTCCAGCAAAATATACAATGGTTTGCTGCATCTGATAGGCATTTTAGGGGTTATTTTTCTTTTCTTTTTTTTTCAAATATTACTGCCCCACATTCACAGAAGAAACAGAAATGCTGTTGTGTAAAAGCAGTATAGAAAGTTAATTACACACCTAGTTTATACAGCTGTGGCTCTAATGACCTACTGGCCCTAATTACTATGTTGTGGTTCAGTCTGAGTGCTCTTTTCTTTGCCAGAGCCCAGTTGCTTTCTGTTAACCTGGTTAGTGTTTTAAAGTAAAAGGTAACAGATTTCCTTTTTTTGTGTGTGTGGTGCCAAAATGCATTTTTCCTGCTTTCCACTCGAGCATATTGAAATTGGCACTAGCAAAGCTATGGTAACATGCCAAACAATGTAGAAACAAACGTCCTCCCTCAGAGTGCTCACTTCTCAACATGTGGATGTGAAAGTGGGCACTGGGGCAGTTAAGCATTTGTCATCATGTTCCTTAAAGGGCTGTTTGTGCAAGCTTTGTGTTGCTGACAATAACACCTCCAGGTACAGGGCAGATAATAGGATGCTGGGGCAGCCCCTGCCCTCCTTGACTACGCATTTTTTGTTTGACCCTGTATTCTTTGTATGCACTCACTGGAATAAGAATGCAAAATACAGTGGAGTTTTCTTCCTACCATTGTAGGAATGAAAGAAATCTTATCCTGTGAGGTTCTGAGATGTCAGACGGCGATGAGGGCGCTTCAGTTCTCATCTGAGGTGCCAAAGATGAGCTTAGACTGAGTTCTGGATGGAATATCTGAAGGCCTAGCATAACTGGTTTCTGTTAGACAGATATTTAATTGCATGGGGCTGGTTTTCATTCAGACTTGGAAGAAGTTATTTTCAGGACTCCTATAAAAACATACCAGTAAGTTACTCTGCCACTGTGGCATCAGCCACCTCTAACTTCCTGCTTAAAACCACAGTGAAATGTAACCACTTCTTTAATATTCTTCCTTACATTATATAAAATGTATTGCAATGTCTGAATCTGCAGCTGAAAGTGGGGGAAAGAAATTCAGTTGCAAATTTAATGATAAATAAGGCATATGCTAACCTTTGAAGTATCAGCAGTTTAGCTGAGCTTACTGCAAAATATTTCTTTAGCTGTTGGTTCAGTACATTCACACTAGAGCTTGTAAGACTTTTACTCAGTGTGCAATGGTGTGATTCTGTTTATTGATGGGAGGAGGGGCGGGAAGAGGAGATTTCAGTGTATATGTATGTGCCTAGATGGGAGTCTCTCAGTTTGAAGGTTGTCCTAGTGTAGTATTTAATGAATTGAGACTGTTTATAAAAGCTGTGCAAAATGTTGTGATTCCTGACAGTGTTGCTTTCCAGCAGTCTTGAGAACCCTTCTGCAATTGAAGGTAGGTGGCATACCTTTCAGTTTCCTGGGGGGGTTAGGTGTGGGATGTAGACTCAAACTAAGGGCTGCTGCATAGGAATTGGAATAGTGGAGGATAATGCTAAAATGATGTAGCAATTGTTTCATCAGCATCATCTGTAATATTGATTTTTTTCTGGGTCTGCAGCGGTGGAATGGGTGGGAAGGTGATACATTTTGATTTAAAATTAGGACTGTTTGCCCTCAAAGGCCAAATTCTGGGGCCGCTTACTCAGGCATAAAGGGTCATAGGCAGCAGAAGTAATACTTCTTCCTGCTTAAGGGTGCAGCAAGTAAAACAGGGGAGAACCTATACAAGAAGGCTTCACATCCACCCCACAGTGCATTGCAGGTAGGACATGCTGGGTTGGGGAGAAGGATGGGGTATTATTCTCACAAATAAGAGTTTGTGGTTTGTATGGTTCAGATCAAAACCCCGTGAAGAAATGGGAATAATGTGGCACATATACTATTCCTCTCAGCCTCCACAAAGCCAGAAATAAATGGTGATGGCCTGGCTGTGTGGATGTTCTGGCTACTCAAACTCTTCTTAGGGATGATAATATCTTTCCTACACCTGGTTGCCCTTCAGCTCATTTTCACACAAACAAAACTCTTTTGTTTTGTTTTTTTCAGCATAGAGCCCAGTGAGGGCCAGTCATTTGAGCTGGTGATGATAGTAGGATGTTTGCCTGATTGTGGGAAATTACAGTAAGGAATTATTTATTTATTTTCAATGCCAATTTATTTATCTGTTATAAAAGATTGCTTGCCCTGTAACTCTAGGCAGTCATTCATACATTTTAAAATAAAACTAAAACAAAACATGACAAACATCCCGTCTGCACTAGTGTCCCCAGCCTATAAAACACAAAGTCATCAGCCAGAATGAAGGTGGATACAGAATTCACCTATTAAGCTAGGTTTCAGACAAAGAACATATATCTCTGATGTTTCACTACTGCACTGGTTGCCTGTGAGTTTGCAAATGGTGGTTGGTTTTGCTTTTCAAAGTACTTAATGGCTTGATACCAGGCTACCCCAAAGACTACGTGTCTCCTCAGGTCACACATCTGCAGGTGTGATCAGAATACTCGCTCAAACTAGAGGTCTCTCAATATTAATGAGAGTATCCACTGACAGATATTCTTTGTGAAGGCCCATTGACTTCAGAAATCGCTTCCCCACTGAGCTTGTCTAGAGCCCTGATCTGTTGAGTCTGTGAACCTACTGTTGGGCCCATCTGTTCTCTTAAGCACCTTGGGATGGACTGAAGAGTGGTTGTGTAATGCTATGAAATGCATTTTCTGAGTTGTCCCTCCACCAGCCCCCTTCCCTTCCTGCCCTGGAGACTTTTTAAGATTGACACTGGTGGGAGAGTTCTTATTTTTATGTAGTCTGTTACTTGCTTTGTTGGTTGTTAACTACATTATAGACAGAGAAGTGCCCTACGCCTAGGGTGGCCAGATAGCAAGTGTGACAAATTAGGACACTTTATTTGAGGTGGGGGAGCATAGAGTTATAGTTGCATACCTATGACACAGCCCCTTACATCGGCATGTTCCCAAGGATACCAAGTTGTTTGATCACCTTACCTTACTAAAAATTGAGAAGGGGCATGCTAGTTTTGGTTATTTTATTAATTTAAATGAATAATAAATATTTGTGATTAGGAGAGAAGAGTGGGTTCAAGTCACTGGTTGCAGTTGTATAAGAGTACCACTTGCAGAAAGTGGCGGGCATCTTTCAGGTAGGCAAGGTCCGAGCCATTCAGTGATGAAAAACTAAAACTCTAAAGCTCAAATGAGAAAATAAGGCAGTCACAACCTCCTACAAAACCATGTTTCCAATGGGAAGCATCCTTTAACTGCAGACAGAAGCTACATCCTGTGCAAACTTAAGTTTTTAGGTGGCCTTAAGGTGTAGGTAATTCCATGGAGGCCAGATGCCAATTTGCCTAATCTCAAATAGAGAAAAACTGGATTACTGTTGCAAGGTTCACAGCCCAAAATTAAGGCAGCTCCTGTGCCCTTCATGTCAGGTACTGATGGGAGAAACCATTTTTGGCTATAGCTGCTGCCTGATGGTCTTACATAATCTTCAAAACGCAAACTTCAGTGGAGAATTGAAGGCATGCCCTCCCCACCAAGGGCGATACTATAATGTTTGCAATCTTTTCCTAATTTCTTTCTCTAACCTCCTGACTTTCTCTTGGTCTTGTCTGGATTGAACCTCAGGTCAATTGCCATTTCCCAACCCTTATCTCAACCAGAGCGAAGCAGTGAAATTGAAACGTAGACTTGTTTGTTTTCAGCATTCTGAGGGGTTCTTATCCCATGTCTCCTAACAGCCTCATATACTCTTCTGACACGATAAATAACTAGATTGAATCATGTAATACCTAGTGCAAGAGAGCGCTGAGGCAGCTTAGTGTCTGTCCATTACTACTTTTTCTCTTGGAAAGAACAAGCTGGAGCCACTTGAGCAATTCCATCTACTTCAGCTAGGGATTGCAGATGTGTCAACAGTAGCTCATAATCTATGGTACTGAAACTCACCAACAGGGCTAAAGAAATTAGCATGACCACTTGGACTGCATCCACCATCAGATCACCAGTCAGTGCAGTTCCTGTGCTGAAACCAGATTGACTGTGTTCAAGTAGGTCTGATCGAGGGTTGTCTTGGCACAATACTTTACAGTTGTCCCCCTGCCCTCCACCTTGCAAAAAAAAAAAAAAAAAAAGAGAGAGAGACTTGGGTTGTGTTTTGTGGGTTACTGCCAGATTGACATTATTTGTTCACCATTTTCCAGATAAAGTATATTCTCTTGACAACTAAGACAGACCAGTATTATACACTAGCACGTTGGGGGGAGTGGCATGGCTATGGACATTTCCCCACTAGTGGAAGATAGATAATACCCCTTTTTGGGGTCATCACAACAGGAATCGCAATTAAGTCTTCAATATTTACTAAAAAGAAAAGCAAAGGGTAGTGTATTTCATGCCTTCATCACAGAGCACAGTTTGTTTATTAAACATGCTAGGAAAAAACCTTTGTTAGGTTGGTATCTTTAAGTATAAAATGGAAAAGGGGCAGGAAATTTTGTAAACTCTGAAATTTCAGTAAAAAGTTGGGAGAGGAAATGTCTAAACAGTTTAAAAAATTTGTCTCCTATATTTTGACTGGCTATAGCAAAAAAACATAGATGCTCTGTAGTAGACATATGAATGATTTTCTTGTAGCCTCATTAAACTTGGCTTGTTTGTAGACACAGCTGGCATGTTGTTCACTGTGCTTCAGGCACGGGGAAGCCAAAATGCAGTCTCCCACAAGTGCCTGCTGGCTTAAGGGAAATTAACCAGCATGGCCTGGTCTTCTTCAAATGCCCAGCTTCCAGATGGCTAGCTAGAACATCCTCTTCAGTGACTTCTGGGTTTAAGGAACCCAGAGTTCAGCGTAAGGACTAACAGATTTATTTATTGCATGAGCTTTTGTTGGAGAAGATCCCACTTCATCAGACACTTTAAAGAATGGGAAGCTTATGCTCCCTTGCATTTATCTTCATCCTATTCCGTAAAACATGGGATCAGGTCATGCTCTGATTTGCTGTTACTATATGACCTGATGCCATATCTTACACTCCTTTGTATTTATTTTCATCCCATTCTGTAAATTCCCCCATCTTCAAAGCATTTGAAGTAGTGGGATTTTCTCCCACAAAAGCTCATGCGATAAATAAATCTGTTGGTCTTTGAGTGCCACAGGACTCCTTGCTTCTTTTGCTGAGCTAGACTAACACGGCTGCCCCTTTGGAACTCGGCAAGAGCTCGGCTTGCCTTTAGGAAAAGCTGATGCTTTTTTAGCCAGCCGACAGCCCATTCTATATACGTATATATTCCAGGTTCTCTTGTCTCATCCATGTATGGTTTGTTCCAGTAGCCCACTTATCATCAGATTGTCCTGGTTCCCCAACACCTGGCACAGACCTTGTTAATCCAGGCAATATCCAAGCCAGCATGACTCTCCTTGTTCATGTCACTCTCATACTCAAGGTAGGCAAGTGAAGAGTTAGGGGGTCATTTAACCCAAGGACCCCTACTGGAAAGGTAGGTAGGTACTGACCAGGATTTGAACCCCACTCTCCACCATCAAGGGCAGTATGCCCACCCACTATGCTATCCAGTCACCTAATAGACAAGGACCAGAAGACAGTGGTGGTGATAGATGTGGCAGTGCCAACTGACAGCAACATCAGGAAGGAGTATGAGAAGCTGGAGAAGTACCAGGGCCTGAAAGAGGAACTAGAGAGGATGTGGAAAGTGAAGGCCAAAGTGGTCCCAGTGGTAGTAGGAACACTTGGGGCTGTGACTCCGAAGCTGGGAGAGTGGCTCCAACAGATCCTAGGAACAATGTCAGAGCTCTCTGTCCAGAAGAGTGCAGTGCTAGGAACAGCTAAGATACTGCACAGAACCGTCAAACTCCTAGGCCTCTGGTAGAGGACCCGAGGTTGAGGAAGACACATACCACCCATAGCAGTGAGAGGGGAATATATATATATTTTTTATATATATACACAGAGAAAGAGAGAGAGATATGCATGCACACACACACTTGCCCTGCTTTAAGGAGTCTTCTGATGCCTCCCATCTTTTGTTGGGTTGCAAAAGAGGCAGAAACCAGTGGAGATGGAATGAAGCATCTCATCTGAGAAAGACTGAGCAAGATTTGTGCTCTTCAGTTTCATTTCTTATGTGTGACCCCAAAACAAATACCTCCTCCGTCATCTCTGGGCCTTTCTTTTCCATCACTGTTTCCTAACAGTCTTTGGGCATGTCTACCCTGTGCCATGGTTTGAACCATGGAGGCAGTAGTGCACAACAAGATACTGCACTGTAACTCCCCTGTGTGGTTGCTGTCGGCATAGATTAAAAGGTTCCTTGTTTATGCAAATTTAATCCTGTTTGAAGAGGATTCCATTAGTGCAAACTAGCAACCTTTTAATCTATGCCCACAGTGTGCACACGGGAGAGTTACTGTGCTATACTTCAGTTCATGTCCCCTAGTCTAACCTGTGGAGTGTTGTAGACAAACCCATTCCTTGTTACATTTTTTTTTTTTTTTTTTTACCCCTTTCTCACTCTTTTATTTCCATTGAACCACTTTCATTTACAACCAGGAAAATTTTTCATTTTTTTAAAAAACTTTTTTTTTTTTTTTAATTTGATTCTAATATTGGTGAGAGACGCTGGACAGATACCTCTGGTGCAGAAACTGGATTTTTATCTCTACTAAGAAAGTCATTACAACCAATGTTCCCTCTAAGAGCCTCAGGCAGCTGAGCAACTCATGTTGCTCGCTGCGTGGCTACCCCCCCCCCACGCAGGCCTGATCCTGCTGTACCCCCTCCCCACAGGCCTGCTCCCCTGGTAACCCTCCAGCCTGCCCAACCCCTCCCCACAAGCCTACCCTGCTGCTGGAGCGGCATGGCCCAGCCACAGCTCCTGGGGCCAGAGAAGCACTAACGGGGCATGCTCAGACATTCTGGGCATGCTCCATTAGAACTTCTCTGGGCGGGAGTTTTAATAACTCCCAGCTCCAGAGGAGCTCTGAGCCAGGACTCTGGCTGCCGGCCCTGCGCGGGGGGGCTGCATTGGGCTGCGCAGCCATGCGCCTGCACAGCTTAAGGGGAACATTGATTACAACACAGCTAACGAGCGCAAACTCTCCTCCCAGTGCACCACAATCCCTAGCCTGGAGGGACTGCCTCTAGAGGGGAGCCAAATTTTGCTTCTTCTGACTAGGGTTCCAGTTAGTGTAGCTGTAGTTTTTTACTGTGGGTATGTGTCCATTGGGGGCTGGTCTGAGACCCTCAAACTCTTTCATTTTACAGTGACAACACTCAGCCATCTTGGGCTGGATATGGACTGGGAATCTAGTGGTGAAACAAACAAGGAATTCTGTGGCATTTTTAAAGACTAAAAAATTTATTGACCGCATGAGCTTTCGTGGGAGAAAATCCCACTCCATCAGATGCTTTGAAGTTCCACATCTTCAAAGCTTCTGACCATGTGGGATTTTCTCCTAAAAAAGCTTATGTGATCAGTAAATTTGCTAGTCTATAAAAGTGCCACAGAACTCCTTGTTTGTTGTTCTGCACTAGACTAACACGGCTACTCCATTCGAACTGGTGATGAAAGGCTCTAGATCTCATATCCACTTTTTGCTGAACCATATGATATTGTTACCTGAGGCCATTTCAGTGCTTTTTTTTATAGCATTACAGTGTATTTGGCAGAATCCTTTTTCTTCCTAGTGCTGATTGTAGCAAAGAAGAGTCTTTCTGCTGCTTTTAAAGGCACTGTGATGAAGAGCCTTAGTGGAAGCAAGAATAAACTTATGAAATTAACTATGATAGAAAAAACAATTGCAAGATAGATAAGATTATGGAAATTACTTATTTATTGCTGCATATTTCATTTTTCCCTATGTGACCTGTCTATGCCCAGGACAGCTACCTGAAAATGCCAAGTTCATGGCATGCTCTCCTTTTGCAGCCTATTCTTCCAGAGCTTGGGGGGGAGGAGGTGACACTGCACTCTAGCATGCCAGCTAGCCACAAACAATGCTTCTGATCCCCCACACTGGTTATCAGGAAGCTAAAACAAATACACACTCAGCCCTCTTATGTGGATTTTAGCCTCAGGCTCCCAGTTAGCCACCGGGTCTAGTAAAGAGATAAGTTACTTAAAACTCCATAACCTTTACTGAAAGGATTCTCCCAACCCCAAGAGATCAGCCACATTACCAGATCAATATAAGTTTGCACCTTACCCAAAATACCATCCTGCCAGCCAATCCTTTAGTAACTAAAACCGAAGGTTTATTATGAAAAGGAAAGAAACAAACTGTAAGAGCACTGTTACAGGATTAAAGCAATCACATACATACAAATGATTTAAAAGTCCATAGACATCAGATTCTCAGAATTTGGAGCAGGCTTGTGTAGTTCATCTAGTGCATATCTGGCACCTGGATTGGTCTCAGTTCTTGTTTCCACAGCTTGAGTTGTAGATGAAGAAACCTAGAGATGAGTGATAGCTGAAGGCTGTGTAGACTAAAAGACAAGTTGCCTTTTTATGTCCCTTGGTCTTTTTCATGCTGTTCATGGAAATTTTTTCAGGAATAAGATGGAGTCACATGAGCAAGTCCTGGTGACACATCAGGTCTCTCCCTGGGCCCATTGTACTGAAGGTTTTCTTAATGGCCCATTAAGCAGGCTATTGCTGTAGCCATCCAGTCTGGAGTGTGGCCCAGAAACATAGCACAAGTTAAACAAGCAAGGAGTCCTGTGGCACTTAAAGATGAACAAATTTATTTATCAAAGGAGCGTCTAACAGAGTGGGATTTTCTCCCACGAAAGCTGATGCGAAAAGTAAGTTTGTTCGTCTTTAAGAGCCGTGCTCTTTGCTTATTTTGCTGAACTAGACTAACGTGGATACCCCTTTGAAACTTAGCACAAGTTAAATTACAGGTATGTCAAACATATTCATAACTTCTGATACAGATATGACATACACATAAACAATATCATCATCCTTAGTAAATTATAACTTTTCTAGTGGTACCTGATATGGCCTATCTCGTTTGAAGTATTGTCATTTTGAAACATTGATTTTAAATAATATCATAAATGGTCCCCTTGATACAGCCAGTGTCACACTCTAGTTAGTGAAAAAATGCAGGTTGGAATTTTCTGTCTATATTAGAAACTTATGTGACCCCCTTGCTATAGAATTTGAGAACATCACAATTTTTAATGTATTTATCCTGACTCTATCCTTGCAAGGCAGGAAAGTATGATTATACTTATTTTACAGAGAGAAAACGGTGGCACACACAACGTGGCTTGCCCAGGGTCACATAAGAAGTCTTTGGTGGAGCAGGGACTTGACTGCAGGTCTTCATGTCCTGGGTTAGGAGCATAGTCCTAATCAGAGCACCATCCTTCCTCTTAGAAGAACCATTCTTTTAGCTGATAGATTTCCTAAAGGAGTTACCAAGATCCAAAGGGGTCTAGTTCAGTAAAACAAACAAACAAGGAGTCCTATGGCAAAAGATGAACACATTTATTTTTTGCTTGAGCTTTCGTGGGAGAAAAATCTCCCTTTGTCAGACGCTCATATGACACGTGTCTGACGGAGTGGGATTTTCTCCCACGAAAGCTCATGCAAAAAATAAACTTGTTCGTCTTCAAGTGCCACAGGATTCCTTGTTTGTTTGTTTTACTAAAGGAGTTAGATACCCAAATCTCATTGATTTGAATGAACTATGAATGCAAATGGTTTATCAGGATCAAAACAGAATTTATTTGGAAATTTGAATTGCACCAATCAATGTCATATCTGCATGCATTGAAACAACTACAAAACCTTATAGCATGCTGCTCTGGTAAATTAATATTTGTTAAAAAATAGCTTATGAAGTGCTTTCCTCACTTTTTTTCTTAATCTTCACTTATAATGATCCTCAAACTTGCTTTCTCACTATCTTGTCTGATTTAGCTTTTGTAATAATGAGTTCTTTTGGGTCTTTCTATGTGTTCCCTCAGTGTTGTCTTTGACGGGTCCACTTGCTCCCTCCTGTTTGTTGGTGTAACTCCAGTAGGGGCTCTTTCCTTGATGTCCACCTTTTTGCTTTACTCTTCTCAAGGCCATCATTATCTCAAGTCTTTCTTACTGTGGCTTTCTCATCTTTGGTCTTCAACTTGCATAACCCACTTGATCTCACCAGTTATCTTTATTCCCTTGCTCTGGCCTGGTAGGAATGAACTTCAGATGACACCAACATAAATGCATAGGACGGAAGAGTAGAAGTTGTATCTTTACTTGTATAGTTGCATCAGGAGAACTGTTATTTGGGGTTTTGGGCCAGTAGTTCAGCTCTACAGATTAGGAAAAAAATAGGGATTATGAAATGATTCATTTTGTGTTGAAGATTTTTACTTCAAAGATTCAATTGGCTGAAGTTATTTATTACTTGGGGTGGGATGTATCAGTCAGTTAAGAAGAAAAGTGAGGAGAGGCTGTCTGCACAGCAAGTTCAAGGGGTGCGTCTGCAATTTCTCCTGTAGATGAGAAAACTGCAGTTTGGGTCCCAACAATGCTCACTGGTTTGATGATTGCTACTGCAGTAATTGGCTGTGCATGTCTGGATCATAAAGTGACATGTATGCAGTAGGTTCAGCTTTCAGAGCGCCTGACCACTCTCAGAATGGGATGGGTGGGAAATGGATCTAGATTTGTGAACTTTCCCCTTTTAAGATAGTAAATGCTTTTTTCCTTGTGACCAGGATCATTGATCAGTAGCCTCCAGCTGTATCCAAATCTGTTTTGCTGTCAGTGGATGTCACTGTAGACACCTCTGTAATTTAAGACCCAGCCGGTATACATACACAGGGAACAGTGAAGACTCACAGATAAAAACAGTAGTGTCTGGACTTTGGATTTTATTTTATTGAGGAGGATTCCCACAAATGTTTAGAATTAATTCAGTTTGCTGCACATTTGATGATTTTAGAGGAATGGATTCTGTCAATTTCAGGGGAAAATAATTTGCTTTGTTAAAGCAGACATGAAATACTTTAAAAGAGAGAGGGAGAGAGAAGAAAAAGGAAGGGCTTAACTTTTGTCCTGAGGGTGATAAAACAGCACCATACAACTGAAAATCAATCTGACCTTCACCCACGTGATGCTGTTGTCTCAGTCTGTCTTTCATTTCCTTTGGTTGAGTGAAGGCCATGGCATTCAGTAGGGAGAAAAGGCAGACGGAGGTGGGGAGAATCCTGTTTTCACTGCAGAGGCTTCAGTGTGTGAATATGTTGACTCCATGAAAGAGAGTTGCAGTAAAACTTTGGACTTTTATATTTTTAATGGGTTTCTGCCCTTAATGGATGGAAATCATATTAAGGTAAAGTTTTGCTATTGGGAGAAAAGACAAGCACAATTAAAAAGTGCCTGTGATGTGAAACATTTTATTTTAATTAAACTAGGAGTTAGTCAGTATACTGTAGTATACCGACAGCATGTGTGAACAGGAGACCTGCACATTCCATTTAAAAGCATAAATTTGTATCCAAAAGAAAAAATGCTTATTGTTTTTGTCAGAGATATTTTAACATTCTGTGTTGTGAGCTCAATCCAATTTTAAGTCTCTGTGCATACAGGTTTTGCAGAAAGCAGCCACAGACTTATGTGAGCAATTTTGCTTAATGAAAAGAGTTATATGAGTGTGAATCTTTTGGATATTTGAAGACCCCTTTTTTTCCCCATAGCACCCTGAGGCTGCTGTACATGCAGAAATATTCACACCTTATTTTTCCAATGATGCAGTAGAATAGCTAAAGGCAAATTTATTGATGGCATTCTGTGCATCACCAAAGTGAAAATTAGGTGAACAAGCACATTTTACTACATCCAGAAAGCGGTTTAAATCACAATCTATGACCAGTTATCCAAACCTCTGTTTTCTTTATCTAACTCTGATTGTTGAGCTTAATTGGGGCCCAGATCCAAAAGATGTCTGCTCTTTCTTTTGTAAAGCAAACACTTTTTGTTAAAGATTTTACAAAAGTGCCCTAAATTCTGCCCATCAGTGTTTTTCTTATTTGGAACGGGTCTTGTCTTATCAGTAAATGATTCTTCTGTTTTTGTTTTATATACGATTGTTTCAATAACATGGACAGTTTGGTGGTTTGTTGTTTTTCTGGTTTTGTGCCTATTTTAGGAAGGTCTGTAAGGAATGCCAGGTTCTTGTTAAAAAGATAACAGATTGGATTTAGTTGTAGAGATTAATCCTTAGTTTGTTAAGGTTAAGAGTTGAAAAAATTGTTCATTTATCTTTTTGAGAAAACAAAGATTAATTTTTGTCTAACTCCTTTTTGAATTTAACTATGTGTCATCTTCAGATGTGCCAGCAATTATTGGTACAGTCTTGTGGTATTATTTTACAGATTATTAAAAGGGAGTAACAGATTTATATGATACTTAGATTTTTCTCTTGGCAGGTTTTGTTGTTAAAGTGTGTGATCTGCCCAAATGTTATTTGCATAAATGTAGAATTTAACAGGTTATCGTTCTGATTAATGTTATTAACTACTCAACCGCTGTACAAATTGACTTCCAAACATGTTACATGGTCGCTGTCGCTTTCAGCATCTTTCCATTTGCTGTTTCACTGGGCACAATGGAACGCCTGAGCTAAAGGGAAGTCAAGAGGTCAAGGATCTTTTTTGTTTAGTCTTTTTGCACATTTAAAGTTCTATTATGTATTTTTATTGCTTGTGGTTTCCAGTAAGTTGCCTACGTTGCCCATTGATGATGAATTTATGAAGCTAAGTATCTCTTGTGTGCTATAACTACCAAGCTGTTTGTGTCTGCACTAGGTGAATATGTGTCAGCTATAGATCTCTCCCACTCAGGAACAAGGCCAATATTTAACAAGTGAGCCTCAGAATTAAAACTCTTGAAACAAAATGAGACTATTTTACTGAAGGGATAAACAGAATATCCAGAAGGAAGATGACCAAGACAACATTAACATTCCTTTGCCCTGCAGTTTTGAGATATGTTCCAAAGGGGTAGCTGTGTTAGTTTAGTTCAGCAAAACACACAAGTGCCTGATGAAGTAGAATTTTCTCCCACAAAAGCTCATGTGATAAATAAATTTATTAGTCTTTAATAGTGCCATTGAACTCCTTGTTTGTTTTTATGACAAGTGAAGCTAGACTAGGTGTTCTTGCGGGTCTGTTTGTTCTTCTGTGGAAGTCCACAGGAGCTGTCCTGGGCTGCTCCCCAAAGCTGAACAAGCATGTCCCATGCACGCAACAGTGTGTGTTTGTGTGTGTGTGTGTGTGTGTGTGTTGGCACATTGTCACGTGAGCACTTTCTGATGGAGCTTTCACTCACTCCTTCTTTCTAGGCAGTCTCTCCTACCCGTTTTGTTACATTTACCAAAGCAGCAGCAGTCGCAGGACTTGGCCAGGAGGGAAGTCTGTATCCTCAGAGACTTCAGCATTGCTTTTGGCCAGTGTTTAAGGGAAGGAAAAAAAAAAAGAATAAGTGACGTTCCCTCCTTGTTGCTGGCACTGTGCTATTTGGTGGTTTTGTGTTCCCAGCAAAGGGCTCTCCCTCCCTCCATCCCCACCTCATGTGCTATAAAAGCCATGGAGATAGTTTTAAATTAAATTTTTTAAAAATAATACATAGATGTAGTAGTCATTGGCATCTGAGTTAGCAGACACATACCTCAGAGCCATCGTTCCAGGCTATCTGTAAATTCAAGCAGGTGTGTCTTGCTCCTTAGTTTTGAGGATTTTCATTGCAGTCATAAAAGCTAGAGACTTTGTTTTAAGAAATTAAAAGCTGAGACTCAACCAGTTTAGAGGCCTGTCTGCACGTGAGCCCCCACACCTCATAATTTTTCCCCAGGTGCTCTGTCCTTGAGGACTGTCTCATACTTAGGAAACACTGCCGCTACTCACACTGATACCTTTCTCAGCGCTTTGGAGTTCTACATACAGTTGGGGCTATGCCGTTGCACACCATCCTCTCTGTTATCATCCTGGTCCATGGCATCTTAGCTATCATACCTGGCAGCTTGAATCACACTCTCCTCTCAGTCTTTTTTCAAGAAGAGCTTTGCAGTTATCTGTAAGCTGTCTTGCTTTTCATTGTGCCCCTGGTAAGCTCAAAAGCATTTGCAGGCAGGGTCATTCCAGCTCTTAAGTCTTTTGGAGGACATTTAGGTGTAGTTCCTAAGGATTTATCCCACAGTGTTTGTTATAGCTTTGTTTGTATTATTATCTGGATTCAGCCCACTGCAAAAATACTCAGGAGAGAGAAATGGTCAAGAGTACTTAGAAACATCTGTTACAAACACTGCAATATCATTAAATGCAATAAAAACATGGGTGGATATAGTGTGTCTTGTGGTCCTAAAGCATCTGGGGCATTATTTTTGAATAAGACCTATATAGTTTTATCAAGTTTTTCAGAAACCCTCTTTTCAGGATGGGCACTTTCTAGAAATCAGTAGCTTGGGCAGAGTATACATAAAAATGTTCCATTTGTAGGACACATCCAATCAGTGACTATCTCATGTAACTCACCTCAGATTCCGGTCTTGCAATCGAACTGGTATGGCATTTCCAGAAGAAAGCACTTCCTTTTTTCTTTGTCAAATGTTTCCTAGTTGTTCATGGAAATCACATTGTACCTTTTGTTAGCAGCCTTCCTTTTTAAAGAAGTCAGTACTTTCTCATATACACCAGTTTATTTAGTCTAGTTTGGGAAATAATCTAAGGAGTGACTTCAATAGGACCTGTGAAGAGATCTAGGACTGAAAGACTGAGTCTGTAAGAGGAGTCCTCAGTGACTTGACTACAGCTTGGTACTCTAATACGAGGAGAAAGTTTATTAACAAACCAGAACATTTATAATTGATGTAAACAAATTCTAATGTGATGTACTTTAATTTGGTCTTTCCTGGAAGTGCATACAATTTGGGCTCAATAGTATTGGCACTGTGGTCTTGACTATGTAACGTGAGGATATGTCATGACCAAGTCACGGGTGGCCAGATCTCGTAGTCAGTCTGCAGTCATGAGACAGGAGTCAAGAATTAGTTGGAAGGCTACTGGAAGGCCAAAAGCAGGAGCCAAACTGGAGATCAGAACCATGAGTCAGGAGTCAGAGTCAGGCCTGGGCTGGGGTACCAGAGGACCAGGGGCAGAAGACAAACTGAAGCTCAGAACCATGAGCCAAATGCCAGGGATTACGCTTTGGAAAATAACTAAAAATGCAGAGTCCCTTCTGGAGAGGCTGGTGTCTCCCACAGGCTTCTGCCTCAAAATGTATGAAACTCTAGTTTTATTTGGCTTTGTCTAATCCCAGATAGAATTTGGTGGCTGCTGCTGAGTCTTGCTTTGAGTTTTTCAGATACATCAAAAGTCCACATTCAAAGCAAAATTCAGGGTGATGAATGTGATTATGAGTCAGAACTAACCTTCCTACCCCTTCCAATGGAACTGTGCTGATGAGCTTCACACAGCCCTGTTCTCTATACCTTTTTGAACAAGTGTGCTTCTCAAGGCTGTCCTGAACCTCTCACTGGCAACAATTCTCTTTGAGCTATTTAAGCATTTTCTGAAGCATAGGTTTCTGTATCTGCTGGATGTTTGTTCTGTACAGAATGATGAGTCATACTTGGCTAAAGCAAAAATTGTATTTCTTAGAAAACCTTTCAGAAAAGCTATGGCTGCCCTTCCTTTGGAAATGCTGGGGATGTCTGTGGTGAAATATATATGGCAGCCAGCCTTGCAGCATTTCTAAGAACTACCTGGTAAGTGTGTAAGTATTACTGCTAATACTTAATTGTATGGTGTTCCTTTCATATTTCCAAATATTTTGGCAGACTGATAAATAGAATTTGATTCCTGTAAGATTCTGATGATACTAATAAAGGCCTTGTTAAATTGTTGTTGGAATTTTCAAACATCTGGGCTGGTAGATAAGACAGTTTGGCTTCTATAAGGTTCTGTCTGTGCTAATAAAGGCCTTGTTAATTTAATCTTACTAGTATTGTATAATTATTTGGGGCCTGATTTAAAAAAAATAAAGAAAAGCTGAATGGCCAGAACTCCAGCTGAAGTCAGCTAGACCTATGGGTGTGCCATACTTCTGTAAATGAGCTCCAGAGTATTTTACTTGCTCAGAAAGAAATTAATTTAGATGACCCCAAGGCTAAGCTTATGAATGAGATTTGTGGGTGCTCTGCAATTTTGAAAATCATGTGCCTATATGGCTTTACGAGTCCAACTTTAGGTTCCTGCTTTTGAAAATCTTGGCCCAAGGATTCAGAGCCAGAATGTATACATGGGAGATCATATAGTTTTCACTACTTGAAGTCTCTGTTTAGAGAAGTTTCACAGGTTGTTTTTCTCATTTTGCAGCTGAACTGGTAAGAAAATGTGGTAAGATTCCTTCATATTATACTAGTTGTGGGTCTGATCCTACACATCTTACTTCAGTAAGTAGCTCTTGCTGACCTTTTATCACATTCCAGCATCGTCTTAAATGCCCATAAGATATAGCTAGAAATAGGAGAAGTTAAAATTTCTGGTTTGGTCAGATGATTTTTGGGAGCAGGAAAGTCCATCGTTAGAACAATATTAATATACCAGAGAGTATATCTAAATTGTGAACGTAACCATTGTTGTTTTTATTTTATTTTATTTTATTTTATTTTATTTTATTTTATTTTACTGCTTTAATGATGTTTCCAATGTATTCTTGCTTATCTTGAAAATAAGAGAATATACTGAGGCATCGTCTCCAGAACAAGTTAAAAACTCAATTGGAATGACATTATAGATGACATTAGATGAAGCCACAGCAAAACTCTTATTAGTCGAGAATGATAGTATCAGTCCTGTGCTGAGCTTCATGGGGTAGAGACTGCTGGTGACTTCAGTGAAGTGCTGCCTGGGTGCAGGGATCTGCCCATACTGGACTCTTTGCAAGATCTTTGGTATTTCGTTTTGTATAAATTGTGCATGTTTGTGCATTGTTTCCTTGGTGGTGCTTGGACTCCTTACTCCGTTACAGTGTTTCCAGTGGTTAAAAGAAAATCGATATCCAGTGATCACAGGCTGCCATCTTGGATACCTAATTCCAGTGTGCTTTTTTTCTCTCCCACAAAATGTTACAAGGTGTATAATGTGCAAGGGCCAGTAGGTACTATGCAGTCTAGTGGTTATTGCTTCATGTTGAATATTAATGCATAAGGATTATGTCAATCTAAATAATGCTTCCTAATTTGTATTTATGATCAGTGTCTTAGAGTTGATTCTGAATTTGTTTGCTTTCATCGTTTGCCAGGTCATTAATGTTTCAACATCCATTTTTTTTGGTTGTTTAAAATCACAGTAGTACTTTGCTGAGGGTGCTGACTGCACTATCATAATTTCACTGCTAGTCCTCGGTCTGTCCACTCGCCCCTCTTCCTCCGCTTTGAATACATATGACACTACTATGATAACTATCTCTGATATTTTTGCTGAAGTGACTTGTCCTCTCCTACCAAAATAAATAGTCTGTAAAGCTGTGAAAGCATATTTGTATAACCCAGAGCACAAACTGAACCTGGATCCTCTACCTAAAGCTCACACTCTCCTGAGAGCTACTTTACTTCCAACTGCAACAGTGCCATTTATTAAGTATGCTGATTTGGCGGATTGAATATGGAGCAATAGATAGATAATAGATAGTGCTACTACTGATGTCGCAGTGCTAGGTCAGGTGCATGGGGTTGAAACAAAGGCATGATGGCCAGTTACATACTAATGCTGATACAATAAGAATCAATGTGTTGGTGCCTACACGCACATACCCAGAAAGCAGACCCCTCAGATGATCACATTTTCCACTTTGCTCTAGAAACTAAGATATTTCCTTCTAAATTAGTGGTGGTTTAAGTATGATAGTTGAAGTTGAAGATGTAGACTTTGAGATAATGAAATGTAGCCATGTCTAATAAGATGCATTGTGACAATGTGCAGAGTTGAGCTGTTCAATAGTACAAACTATAAAGTCATTGAGGCAGTGTAGTCTTGTGCGTAGGGCAGGGGCCAACAGTCAGAACTACTGGATCTTTCACATATTCAGTTTGTGACCTTGAGAAAGCCACTTAGACTCACTGAATCTCAGTTTAATGAGCTGTGAAATGACTTCATAGGAGCGCGATAAAGTTTGATTTTTTGCAAAGTTCTGTGATACTGCTGTAGAGAAACAGTAGCTGTTTGTCGATTTAATTATTATTTATTTATGGTGTTTCTAT